>JADLZL010000337.1:0-138658 GCA_015844335.1 Chrysopogon serrulatus | reverse complement strand
GGTTTGTTTAGTGCTTTGTAGAAATTTTAATTAGGCTATTCACCCCCTCAGCCATTTAGGACCTTCGGTGGGTGGGTTCTACCAAGGCATACCCGAGCTGCTCGGCGCGCCGTGGGCGTCGGGTGCCGCGTCAGCGCTTCTACTAACGGGCGCAGGGTTTCAAAATGAGGTACGCCGGGTGTAGATGAGGCTGAGGCGAAGCTGTTGGTGACATTTGATTGAACTCTAGGGCTGGCAGGTGGTGCGCCGAATGTGCCCCTTCTCGCTACTTCATGACCGACGGCGAAAAATCTCGAAATTGGAGCTTGCTATGGCTTTAAGTTGAGAGGGATGGGTTCGGCGGGCTCGGAGAGTTGACTATAGAACAGGGACGTGTGTCAATTGGGCTCGATTAACCACCATTTCCTTTCTAATTTGAGCAGCGGGCAAGTGACGCCATGTCGGCCAAGAGGGAGAGGGCGAGGACAAGCTTGCGTAGCGAGGACGGTGGCTTCTAGCGGTGCGGTACGCTGTGCACGCCGGCGCCAAGGTCGACCACACACCAGCCAGAGAGGGATAGCTAGCGCCAAAGCCAACAAGGGCGGGATGGCCTCTCACGGGCGTCGGTACGGGCAACGGCTCGCCACCGCGCAAAAGCGATCGCTAACGCTGACGCGGACTCCGCGGACGCGACGCGACTTCGCCAGAAAGCACCGCAGCAGCCAGTAGAGGCACGATTGGCCAGCAGTGCCAGCCGCCGCCCAACGCCAAGCAGACACGGCCGGGACACGTTGTGCACGCGGTGACCGCGCCCACACGCCTAACCGACAAGAGCGCGCAGCTCGTGCACGGTTTTTAAAGCAAGCACGAAGACCAACCTAACACGATTAAACCCATACCAATCTTAGTACGCCACACAAGGCATATCAGGCTACGGATCATAGCTAGAACATCGGGTCACTACTGAACTCAAATTTGCAGAAAACCGATGCCAACATGGCATTGTTAGCCAGTTTTCTCGACGGGAAAAACAGTGTCCGAGCTGAAACTTTACATCAAGTTGCACCTCTTGAGTTGCTGGAAATACTAGTTAACAAAAATATTTTTCTGCGATATAAGTTGCATTATGCTCTACAAAAGTTGTACCACAAACTTTATTTAGGTGACGCATACATGTCCTATATTGATTTTACTCAATAGAAATTGATCTTGCACCTTAAGTGATGTAAGGAGAAATTGAAACTAACTTCTACCTAATAATTTTATTAGCATCTTTAGGTTACCAAATAATCATCTACTCACTGCAACACATGCATTAACACAAAATCATAATGCTTAAGAAAGGATTTGGCAAGAGGTTAAGCCACAGAACACCGGGGGTGTTACATCTAGTCTGGTAGCACTCGAGCAGCGCCGTGAGAAGTACAAGAGTACTCCATGATCTCTAGATGCCACCCATACCTTTATTAAAATTAAAGAACAAAAAATTTGTTCATCTATCTCCTCTTAAATTTGACAAGTTGAACCTGACCACTGGATTCAAGTCAATGTCTATCTATACTTTGTATAAAGCAGAACATTTATTCAAATAGCTTTTTTATTGTTACAACGCCATAGACATACACTTTATTGTTTTTTTTTCCCTACCAGATCTCATATGATTGTTTACTGTTCTATAAAAGTACATTCTAAGATGGACACATAGATAAGATTCACAATATGACATGCTATTCTGATGCGGAGGTGCAAAGACAATCATTTGCGGTGCGGCCTATATAGCGAAAAGCAACATAGTTACTAGCGTAAAACATATGATCACCTAGCTTTCTACCATGCATTAAGTAAATATTGAATAAGTAAGTTTTTTTTATCCATTTCAAGGCACGCATATATTTCCTAGTAGGTACAAAGTTGCACACCGAAACAAATTAAACAAACGACAAAGAATTGCATTAATTCCTTGCATCAAATCAAATGCAAAGCAGCAATACACTCGTGTATGAACGTGCGCACACATTATTATTTCTATATAGTGTTAGTTAGGCACCTCTCTCTAATGCCAACACTTTGCCTTTAAAAATATGATATTAGAAGGGATGCCACATCGGTCGATTGAATCTTCTGATACGGACAGGGACAGATCGGTCGATTGCTTCCTTCTTCCTTGATTATTCAAGCTTATTATTATATGGCGTCCTTAATTATTTTCTAGGGGTATAGTTGTACAAGCGTACATGCAGCACTATATTAGACTTCCTCTGTCCCTAAAAAGTTGTCCTTTAAATTAAAAATTAAATTTTTACATTTTAATTAAATTTCTAGAAAAAATATTAAGATTTATATTATCAAATTAGTATCATTAAATTTACTATAGAATATATTTTCATAATATACTCAATTTATGTTATAAATATTATTACTTTTTTATAAAGTTAGTCAAAATTAAAAAAAAAAAAAAGTTTGACTGACATGGTTTCAGTAATCACTTCTTTTTTAGAACGGTGTGAGTACTTATTATAAATACGTGAAGTTGTATGAGTACTTATCAGTTTTCTATATAGTAGCTCTAAATCAGAAGGTGGATCGTGGTATCAGCAAGGAGGGTTGATCGATCCGGCCGGGACATGATGTGTGTGAAGCTCTCGCTCCTTATCAATGACCAAGTCCAATAATTGACCATAACATAATGGACAGGATCGGACAGATCTGGGATCGATGGACCACCCACCTCGATTGGTCGGTCACCTTTGCTAGCACGTCCCAAATTTCGTACCACCAGTGAGCCACCACTGTTCAGTCCCCATCACCTGCGGCATCACTGGCCGGTACGGTTCACCATGTGCATGCATGCCAACCCCGGCCCACTTCGACTATCATGACGCTAGCTCATAAGTAAGCCCTAGTTTAGATTGTAAATGTTAGAAAAATTTGTAACTATAGTATTTTATTTATATTTGGTAATTATTGTACAATTATAAATTAACTAGATTTAAAAGATTTGTCTTATGATTTACAACCAAACTATGTAATTAGTTATTTTTTACTTACATTTAATGTTCCATACATGCGGCTAAAAATTGATGTGATGGAGAGAGAAAAAAAATATAGAATTTTGTGTAAAAAGAACAAGGGCCAAGTCGATATATCTATTGTATATAATAGGTAGTACGTGATTGATGCCAGATCAGTTGGCTCCGTTCTCCATCAATATCATCACGGGTTAATGCTGACCAATAATTGTATGCAATGCTGTTGATGGATTTCAGTATTTCTCATTTTATATACCAAAAAATAACAAATAATGGTGAATGTCATTTAAAGTAAAATGCACCTTAGGCCCTTAAATTTTTTATTAATTCTTAGTTGATCCTCAAACTAATAAGGCCCTTAATTTATCTCTAATTATCACTTGAATACTGAAAAGAAGTGACCATCTAGGCTCTCAATCAACTATTGTGCTCGACTAAAGGTCCAAAACCTGTCACGCCACCACCATTCTACGTGGTCTTGTCAATTAAAGTTGCAAAAAAAAAAACCCTTCATTTCCATCTCTCCATCCCCTTACGGCCCCCCCTCTTTTTGTAGCCCACCTTTTTGTTTGCCTATTTCATGGTCGCTAAGAGTGTGCCTTCAAAGCACAAGCGCAAGGCTAGCGGGTAATGGGAAACAGGCGAGTACCCTGGTGCAGCTGCGGGCATGGAGAAGATGAGGATTCTTTCTGCAAGTTTCACTTGGCCTTATCCATATTGGCACAACCACGAAGGCATATGGAAGTGTCATGGTGGGATTTAGACCTCTAATCAGGTGCAACATTAGTTTACGGCCTGAATGGTCACCTTTTTAGTTGAGGGACCCAAATGAGAACTACAGGAGATTGAAAACCCAGAAATCACTTTTTTAATTTATTAGGACCTGGTGATAATAATCCATAAAAGTTTAAAGACCGATGATGTATACTACAAGAACAAAAGAAAATTAACCACAGTAGTGGATGTGGCAATTAATGTTTCCAAACCAAATATATATAGCATTCATGACATTGACCATGATCCGTTCTGCTATACAATTGCGTAAGTGTCCCTTTGGAACGCAGGCTCCGTTCATTTTCATAAGGAAAGAAAAAATCCTACACTCTCCAGAAGTCCAAATGTCCCATACGATGCTTCATAGGGACACAGTGCAACGCTATTTAATAAGTATGTCATTTATATGTAGCATTTTTTTCTGACCTGACACTAATTTATAAATAAAGATAGAAAGAGTACAGTCGGTTGTCTCGTGAGGCTGGCTCCAGTTGATTGTCCCAGCTGAACCGGCAGATGGATCACCAAATGGCAGGAGGCACAGAAGGTCATGGGTGTGAAGAGGTTCGCTAGCCTCATGATGTCTCCAGGATTCCCTCGAGGCCTTGACCACTTTCTGTTGCAATGGCTTCATCGACGGTAGATGTAAGACATAAGCAGCTTCTGGGATGGCTTCCTCCACTATTCCTTCCACTGACTGCTACACTATAATTTGACAAATTGTTGGTTAAGGTTCAAATTTTGTATTCCTCCCTTTACCATAAATGTTTGTCATTCTAGGATGGAGGGAGTACTTGTTTAGTAATAGCCTTGGCATGAAACATTATAGTCAATATAAATGCTTATCTAGATTCCAAATGGTCCAAAGCCTAAGATTCCCAGGGAGTTGAGGCCTTTTTGTGGTTGTCCCCAATAACTAGAATAATCTTCTCTTACCAATCTTAAACAGGGGAGGAGCTAGAGCAAATTAAGGGTTGTGTGTTTGCCTTCTGGTGCATAGGATTTTGTTATAGGGTGCGATATAATGAAAAAATTTGATCACAATCATTTTTTTTTGTGCATCCGCACTCCCTACCAACTATGTAGCTCCACCCCTGCATGAAAAAACTCTTCTTCATTCAGAAGGGTAATGATCTATAGACCTATTCTTTAGAATAACCCAAATCATAAATCCCTGGCAAACACAAGAAACCTAGAGGCTTACTCCTTTTGTCTGCTTAAGAATGCAACTTTAGGTTCCAAGCTATGTCCTGAAAAGAATGCAAGTATCAACTTTCTACGATACTGGCATTCTGAGCAGTGACGCAAGCACGAGTGGTGAGTCGTGTCGCTGCTACACTAATCCAATAAGAGTCGGTCTCATGCCATCATGTGTCCCTTTTATGCTTTCTACTTGTTCCGTGGTCCTTAATACTTTTCCCTTGTACTCCTAAGCTGAAGAACTTCCATTACACTTAAGGAGTAACTCCATCAGATTGAGTAAAACCAATCCCCTTTTCTTTTATTGAGAAATAAGGGGACTGAATAAAAAAATATGCTCCAACAGATCCTCTTTTCAATCCTTTTTTTTTTTTTTCTATTTTATTCTCAGTCCCTCAAAATCTCCTCTCTCTCTCTCTCTCCGTCAAACAAAGATGATAAAATAGTACTCCCTCCGCTTCAATGTAAATCGCTTTTGACTTTTTTTAGTTTATTCATTTTGCTATGTATCTAGATATAATAATGTGTCTAGCAAAATGAATGAACAAAAAAGTCAAACCGACTTAAAATTTAGAACAGAGAAAGTAGTTTTCACAGTCCCCTTTCTTTTTCCCCTCTTCCACTAACATCTCGGGTCCACCCGTGGAAATGTCATTGTTGCATCAGGGCCAACGCTTCTGAGGCTAACACCGATGCGCTGGGGCCGCCGAGGCCAGAGTGGGTGAGCTACGTGGACGAGCTGCACTGGTGCTACCAGGGCCCGAGCTGATGAGCCACGCCACGGACCGTCGTGCCGAAGCCGCCAAGGCTGCCGCGGTGAGCGATTGGGAGAGAGGGAGGAAACAGAGAAGAGAAGAAGCTTTTAACTATTGACAAGTGCGCTCCCATCCAAATAAATGGGACGTAGTTTCTCAATATGCTGCTGCTGCAACAATGGTCCCCTAAAAACATAAATAAATTTACTTTTCTCAGTTCCTATAGATGGCTTTTAAGGTAAAGGGGAACCGATGGAGTCGCTCTAGGGCTGCCTATATATTTTATCTATGAATAAATTGACAATTTTACCAATCTACCATTGATCGATCAAGTGGCAGATAAACTCCCAAGTCGGAAGTGGAAGGCTGCGTGTACGCATCCCTGCTGGACGGCTAGACTAGTACGAGCTGTTCTGACAGCCATCCCAATTTATAAGATGATGCCTTGATGGCCCATGTACGTTCCTAAATCGGTATCTAAAAATCTTGTTACCGGGGCTCAGTTGTAGTCATTGTGCACTGTCATGTGCTAAGGTGTATTAGCATGCATGCCGATCGAGCTTGGTGGTCCAGGTATCCTTAATAATAAGTTAAATATATAGTGAGGTACATTATACAAAGGATTGACCCAAATAAGCCCTGAGCTTCTTTCGGCCTACAAGTGGGGTTGCACTGCAATCTCCATTCTATCATTTGGAATAGAGGGAACACTATTTTGGTAGCATCACTAAAAACCATCAACTAACGCACCGTGCCGGATGGTCACCCTCTCAGTTCAGGCAATAATTGCACCTGCAAATTTGGGACCAAATAGAGCAGATGGTGTGCAGGATTTGTAGTGGGTGCACACGGCGCCTGCCCACTAACTAGCACAGTGTGGCGATTATAACTTATCAGTCGAGGTGCTTCAGAAGAATCCTCCCCAGATATTGGGACTAGAATATTATCAGTACCAATTTGTATGCCATTCAGACAGGACCTGATTTTTTGGTCACTGAAATGAAAAGGAAATAAAGCTATCTACCTGCATTGGTATTCCAGGTGGTTTGTTGAGCACGATGTTGGCTCCTACCTGAAAAAATTACAGATGACAATAAGGTCATTTACCATCCAAAATCCAAACTAATCAAGATACTTATGAAAAAAAAATTTTACATATTTACACCATGCAAATCTCAAAGCTACATAGAAAATCAATGTGATTCTCATTACCATGGCACTAGTCCATCTTTTCCCTGAAACCTTTCAAACAATTAAATGAGTTTTCTTACTACAACAGAGGACTAAAACCAAAGACTCGACCAGACGGAGAGACATCCTAGATTTTGTCCTAAAGATACCTCGGCTTCAAACCAGGCCGGTTGGGTTTTTTGTCTCCATTCTCCAGAGTTCATCATTCTACAGCTGCACCGCAAGAAAATTTGGTACTTTTCTTTGATAGTGTCGAATGGAAGAGGCGGGGAGTCCCCCTCATTCCTCCGCCTGGTGCTCGTTATTTACAAGGATCGTGAACCAAATCTCAAGAAGGGAAGATCAAGGCCCTATCAGACTGTTTCAGCTCCATGATTTGACACCGACAGGTCTGAAGCTTAATTACAGCAAGAGCACCCTAGTTCTGTTACACCTGGATAGGGCTCTGGCAGATCAGTGTGCTGCTGCCCTTGGGTGCGGCCAGCAATGCTTTCCCCAAAATTTCCTGGGCTTACCTCTGTCAGCATCTAAACTTCCAAACTCAGTCTTCTGCACTTATATTGATCGAACAGACAAATTCCTCTCAACTTGGCAAGCTTCTCTGCTGATTAATATATGGAGAGTGGTTCTGATCAACTCGGCCCTTGATTCTCAGCTTGTGTACATTATGTCAGCAACGCAATTGCCACCGGATATAATCAATCAAATTGACAAGCGACCGAGATCCTTCCTCTGGTCAGGTAACTGGGACTTCTCAGCAGCAAAATGTCTAGTCTCCTGGACTAATGTTTGCACTACAAAGGAAGTGGGGTCTAGGTGTCAAAGACCTTATCAAGCACTAAACCTCTGTTAAGCTCGGGAATGGACATTCAACCCTGTCGAATGCGTGATCAGGGGAGGAGACTTTGGAGGACCGTTACCCTAGACACTTCACCCACTGCATCAGAAAATCTACCACAGTTCAAGAGGCGATCACCTCCTGCCTTCAGGGCCCTTTTGTGAACCGAATGTCAAGCGAGGCGCAGCTGGAACTGCAGCAAGTGCAAAGCTATTATGCACGAAACCTCCCCTGTCTGAGCGACCAGACGAACGCCTCTCTGCCTTCAGTCGATCACAGGAAAAGCTCGACACGTCCGCCATCTACAGACTGCTCAAGGCAAGGGACAGCAGGATGACCCAGCATCATCCTTTCTGGAAAAATGCAGCCCCTCCCCATGTGCAGCTATTGTTCAGGCTGCTCGTCAGGGGAGGATTCAGTGCCACTCCAACCTCCATCGCAAAAGATTGTTGACTCCCCAAAACTGCCTTGTCTGCGGAGGTCCAGAATAGAACCCAGATCATTTGATTTTCGAATGCCCATTGGCGCTTCAATTCTGGCAAGCAGTTGACTACCTTCAGATACCGGGCACTGATCCAGAAACTGGCACAACGTTGACAGAATCAGCGCAGTTCCTGCAGATCAATATAGTGCCTTCATCATCCCTCTGCTGCTGGCAGCTCTGGAAAAGACAGAATGCCTTCGTCTTCAGGGAGGAGAACCTAACTCTATGACAGCTGCTACTCTCTTGCAAATCAGAAGCTAATCTGTCGAGACAAAAATTCCCAAAGAAAAACAAAGAGTCATAGACGTTTGGTCAAGAATTCTTGACGATGCAGTGCTCTTTGATCCACAATGGAGTCTGAAAATCACATGTCTCCTGTTTTCCTGCCTTAATCTCTTCTTTTTTGCTCCTTGTTGTCCTTTTTCAAAAGCCCTGTACAATCGGATGTAAGCTGAGCACGTTGAGCCTTATTCAATAAAAATTCAGGTCGGATCAAATCCCCGGTGAACTTGTCAAAAAAATCTATGGTGCTAGCCAAACTGATATGTAATAGCACTCTAAACTAAAAGATTGGTAGGGCTCAAGCTTTCATACTGCACTAGAGGACTCGGTTACTGACTTTTTTTTTTTTTTTTTTTTTTTTTAAGAAAATGGCAGGAGCTCTGCCTTTCAGTTAAGGTAGATGAAGAGGAGTTTATGTACAGCAATGGAGGTTAGCGAGACGAAAACATCCAAAAGGAAAACACAACAAACATGAGCACGCACTTAAGGCACCCCCCTTTCTAAAGCTCTTTTCCTTTGGTCAATATCCTCCCTTATTTTTGAAGCATCGGTTACTGATTAAAATATTGTGCTCTATAGCCCCATTAGGCTGTAACTAAAAATTGGCTCAGTTTACAATATCATTGGCGTTGATCCATACCATTTTTTTTCTTTTGTCAATAGAGTACATGCAAGTGTAAAAAAACCAGACATTGTAATATGGGACAATACAGTACGGATGCATGAAGAAATACTGAAGACAGAAAATGCAAGAATTAAAAACGAAGAGAATAATGACAAAAATTTCTGGCTCCACAAACTTCCCCACATAATGAAAGAATGTCAATTAGATGGTCCTCTTGATAATTACCAAAAGTACAGATGATAGTTTATGAAAACTGACGCATATTATCAATCCATGTCACTATTTGTCAGTGATTGATGTCAAATCATACAAATTATAAACCATGACCAACTTTCTCATTGTTTTGCAAATTATAAACCAACTGAGTCATATAACAGTAGTATGGGAAGACAGGTCATAACTTAAGGGAAAATGATTTGACAGTCCATTGTTTTACAAACAAATGGCACAAATGTCCATAATAAATCAAGTGTCAAATTCTCAAGAGACAAAGGACAGAGTGCAAAATCCACAAAATGCCATAATCGGTGGAATAGCTCTGTACCAACCACAAAGAATAAGGCTCCATTTGGGCATTGTGGTCACTTTTTCAAAAGCACTTGATTCTTTCTGGATCTGGACGTGAGAGTTGACTATTAGCATCTTTTTAGGATCCATACCAGGAAAAGTCTTGGTAATGTTAGTAAAAATCCCCACAGCATTGCAGCACAGCATAGCAACCATAGGTTTTATACTATATGAAGGAAAATCTTTGATCTAATCACCATTTCCATGTGAAGAGTATAAGATAAACTGCTCCACCTTAATGTAAACTACTTTGCATTAAGATAAAAAGAAACTTTTAAGAGATCAGTACACAAGAAAACCCCTTCACTCAAACAACATATTTAATTTCTTACAAAGAATGTCATAACTCACATTTTCTCAAAACCGCACATATGCCAGTGAATTAGCAAATGCATAATGTATCCAATTCCCGAACTACATGTCTACATATGATACCAGAAAAAATATATTTGTAAAGGTGCAACAGATAAAGGGGGGAATAAAAAAAAAAAAAAAGAATGACAGCTACCTCTGGTTTATTTACCCATGCCATTAGTTACCCTTCTCAACCAGTATTGCTGCAACAATCACATCTGTTGAATAGGCCGTAACAGCAGTCAACACTGTTGAAAAGTTAGAAAGAGGATGAAAATAAAATGACACTTTCAACAAACAACTTTGGTATATATGTAACTGTAAAACAGAAAATAGGATGCTAATTTGCTGCATCTGAACATCAGTACATATCACTATTTGGTCAGTGATTGATGTCACATCATACAAATTACAAACCATGGCGACAAGTCATCAACTTTCTCATTCATGTAATGATACTAGGGGAAGATAGGTCATAACTGAAGGAAAAATGGTTTGACAATCTGTTGTTTTACATCATGACCAAATGTCTGTGATATATCAGTGTCAAATTCTCAAGCGACAAAGAACGGAGTGCAAAATCCACAAAATGCCATAATCGATGGAGCAATTCTGTACCAACCACAAAGAATAAGGCTTCGGTGGGGCATTGCGGTCACTTTTTCAAAAGCACTTATTTCTTTCTAGATCAGGACGAGGCATTGTGGTCACTTTTTCAAAAGCACTTATTTCTTTCTAGATCAGGACGTGAGAGTTGACTATTAGCATCTTCTTAAGATCCATACCAGGAAAAATGTCTTGGTAATGTTAGTAAAATTTCCCACAGCATTGCAGCACAGCAACCATAGGTTCATATACTATATGAAGGAAATTAATCACCATTTCTGTGTGAAGAGTATAAGTTAAACTGCTCGACCTTAATGTAAACTACTTTACTTTAACATAAAAAGACACTTTATCAGTGCACAAGAAGGGGCCGGGGGGGGGGGGGATGAAAAACAGAATGACAGGTACCTCTGATTTACTCATGCCATTCGTTACCCTTGTCAACCGGTGTTGCTGTAACAATAACATCTGTTGAATAGGTAACAGAAGTCAACAGCATTGAAATTTAGTAAGAGGATGAGAACAAAATGACCCTTTCAACACGCAACTTTGGTATATATGTAAAAGTAAAACAGAAAAATAGGATGCTAATCACTGCATCTGAACCTCAACACTTTTGGAATTCACACACGATAACAACATGCTCCAGAATGTTCTTGCTAGGAACTCTGGTCCTGCCTGGGATGGAACGAAGGTTGTATGTGTGTGTGATTGCTGGACGTGGCTTGAGGATGCGAGGACGGCGGCGCTGCGGCGCCGTGGTTGCTTGCGTACGTGAAATTAGGGTAGGGCAGGGGCACGGTGAGGCTCCCCGCTCCCTTGGGAAGAAGAAAACAATATGTTTTCTACTTGATTATCTCATAGAGTCTTACAAATATATATATATATATCCTTCTCTCCTTCGCTAATTTATAAAATACTACCTAATAATAATATTCCTAATATTAATATCAATGAAGATAATTGGGCCTCCAGCCCCAATGCCGCTCAAATCCTGATGACCGGCTGCTCCTAGCCACTTGACGATCTCCTCCTCTTGTGCGAGATGCCGGTCATAACAGTTCTTCACTAAAGAAAATAAAGGAAACAGCCTGAAGTACCTCAAGCTTACAAAAAATCTCTGGCAAGGATTTGTGTTGTAGCATGAGCACTCAGTTTGGAAGAAACAAGGATGGATGCAGTTTTCCTTCTATTGAATTGATGGTGGTGGTGACAGAATAAGAGTGTGTCATGTGTCAGAATATTTGTGCATACTTAATTGATTAATAATGGGTACAAATCTGGTGTTTTCTATCAGTAAATACCTACTCTATAAACTGTCAGTGCTACTCAATTGTTCATTGCTCCTCAGTTTAATTATGTGTGAGCATATTATGCTATCTAGATAGTGAAAACAGAATGTGCGTGAGGTCTGACACAAGAACAGAAATTTGTTCTCTTGCTTTGAGAAATCAACTATTTGATTTAAAAGCGTAAGTTATGCATGGGGGCAGAATTTGCATCCAAAGCAAGATCACTTGCAGCATGCCAGCCTTTCTGTACACACGGTCATCAATTCTATCTATTTTGTGCAACGAATTAGAATTCTCCTGTACACGATGCAAAGCTAAACACCTACAGAACGATCCCCACAAGGCTACATCAAGTAGATAACCGTGGACAGGACGAACACAAAGCATACCATGTCTCACTTTCCAAGCTGTACGTAGTAAAGGCGGTGGAGCATTTGATCGAGCAGGTTAAGCACGCACCTTGCGGAGCCAGAACAGCTTCTGCAGCAGCGACGCTGGCAGCAACGGTGGACCCGCCTGAACGCCGTGGCGTTGGAGCCTGCAGCTTCCCTTCCATGTCCCCGGGAATCGGCTCTCACGGCGGCGTTGGCGACGAGCGGCGCCAAGGGAGAGACTAGGCCATCGGGGTAGCGGCGACGTCGCTGGCGGCAGCCCGGCGCCGGAAGAGGGTGCGCCTTCCGCCTTGGGACCCCACAGGCACCTCGCCTTCCTATATACGGTACTCCATTATAATATATCATGTTGTTCCGGCCGGAGAGCGTTGACCGACCGACCACTCACCACTAAAGCACAGGCACAGGGGTGTCTCCTCGTCTTCTCGTCTTCCTTCCCACCCGTTCCCCAAAATCCCCACACCCAAACCCTCCCTCCCTCCCCCTGTCAAGCCGCCGCCGGCCGCGGTCCCATGGCCGCCCCTATCGGAAGCCCCTCGCGGCCATCGGCTCAAGCTCCTCATCCGAGGAAGACACCTCCTCCTCCTCTCTGGCGACGAACACGAGTCGGAGCAGAACCCTACCACAGACCGGTTTATCCTGGCGCCGGCGCGGCCGCCGGCGTGCCAAGAAAGCGAGAGTGACGAGGAGGAGGACGACGGCGACGGCGACGACGAAGGCGAGCCGGTCGGACCGTCCACTGTGGCGGCCAAGCGGGGCCCTTTCCCCGCCGCTGCATCTCCAAGGTCTGCTGGAGCCACACACGCCGCACAGTGGGAATGTGCCTTCTCCCAAGCTCACAAGGCCGTCCCCACTGAAGCGGACGGCGACTGCGGCCGAGCTCGCCGAGCCGTCCTCGTCGAAGAAGAAGCCTACGGCGGCTGTCCTCCACAAGTCGCCACAGCCGGAGAAGCCTGCAGCTGCCGAGGAGGAGGACCACACCAAGTCGCCGAAGAAGGCAGTGGCGGCGAAGGAGGTCACCAAGTTGCAGGAGAAGGCAGTGCCAGCCAAGAAGGTTGCCAAGGTGCCAAAGAAGGCAGTGGCGGCCAAGAAGGTCGCCAAGACGCCTCCACTGAAGACGGCTGCGGCTGGTAAGGAGGTCATCAAGCCGCCTCCGCCCTCTAAGGCTGCAGCTGCAGCTGCCGTGGCCAGGCAAGCAGCTGGGAAGGAGGTTGGCTACAGTAAAGAGAAGCATTCGCAGGAGAAGACAGAGACCTACTGGTACCTCGCACAGGAGGTGAAAGTGCTGGAGAAGGAACACAATACTGCAGGCATGCTCACTGCTGCATTCCTTAACATGGCCGATGATGAGGCCGCCAAGCTCAATGCCAAGATCAAGAAGCAACAGATGGCTGTGGCCAAATTATTTTACAAGAGATGTGCCATGAACAAAGAGCTCACCATAACTATCTTCAACTTGTTGGATTGATCTCACAGGTTGATTCACTCTCCTTCTCAGCATGAATTTTACATGTACTTCTGTTTGCTGATCTAGCTGAGTAGTTAGTTTCTTGGTGGTACTTGCTAATAGAAACGTGAAGAAAATAGTTTTAAGTTTTAACAATGTTTCAGGATCATGCCCGTGCGTTGCAACGCGTGTCATAATGTACACTTGAGGTTTCCCTTCAACAATATTACATCCTTCTATCTTGTTAACCATGCTACACCAAAGTACTTGTGATAGTTGTGTGAGAAAAGAAGAAAACAATATGCTACGGTTACAAGCCATAGATTTTATATTTTTATGGACTTATAATGAATTGAAAAAAAGATAAGCTACCTTTGTTTCTTACTGATTTGCATCATTCGAACTCGAGTTCCCCCTGGTCCCCATAATGCTCATCCACCTAAAATGGATGGTGCATATACTATGGTGCATATTACATCCATAATGCTCAAGCACTACAATGATCGTATTAGAATTAGAATCAGAGTGCAGCATGGAGAGATTGACTATCATTAAATTAACAAACCAATGAGACAGTGGTCCCAATGATATCTACTATGTAATCATGAGTTTTTGAGACCTAGCAGTTCTGAACCACGATAAATACATGATTAGCTTTAGTTGCATCTTATTAAGCATACCAGAGGATCCCGTAAATGAGTTCAAACAAAAGTCTGAATTTAGTAATTACTTGTGAGAGAAGGGTAGCTTGACTAACTTTTTGCAGCATAGGTCTGAATATAGTACTCGCTGAACTCTACAGAGTTGTTCCTCACAAATTCCCTCATATCCTCTCTATATTACTGAGGATTAAGCACAAGAAAAAAAAAGGCATTAGTAAAGGGTCATCAATACGACTGTAGCATTAAACAAAAATATTACAAATCAGAAAGGAGGGAAGAAAGCTTTTTGCACTTCAATCAAAAGCGTGCACATAGTGCCCGAAACTAACAAACAATCACATTGTTCCCAATTTAATTTTTATGTATGAGCATTCTTATTTGTTGCAAGTATAGAGCTAAGAAATGTTCTGATTGAGTTGTGTCTTGTTACAGGAATGAAGCAAAGCTGCAAAGGTTGTGTGATTTTTGGTGTCTGATGTCTTGCACCTGGGCTCTTTTGTCCTGTAGATTTTGCTTAGAATTTGAATCTTATGCTGCCAAAGTGCCAATATAATGCCTTGATGTTGTGCCATATTTTGGTCCATGTTGGACGCGCTGCAGCTGCAGCTGCAGTCACATCAATCTCAAGTGAGCAGGCTGAATAGCTTTAGTAGTTGTGTCTGAATACCTCTAATAGTTGTGGTTGTGGCTGTTGTGAGATTAGGCCTTTATATAGTAAGCTCTAGTTTATATTTTGCAAGATTGCCTGCAAAAGGGCTTTCTTTGTTCATGAAGCACCAAACTGATGGCATTCATGTAATTAAAGTGATGGGAAGTTTAAGTGCATGTTGATTCTGCTGTCTAAGAGATGCATGAAATGAGTCAGACCAGATTAAGTGAAGTTGATGATTTTTTTTACTTTATTCTGTGATGATCGAGATCAGGCCATATTTGAGGGCTAGGCTGCTATATTGATGGTTTTTCACTTGTATTCTGAAGCAGGCTTTACCTCCACATTCCGTCACCATGTCTGAGTGATACTCTGGAGAACTATCAATAGCATGGTTTTGATTCGTGACAAGTCATGTTCTCAGTAATTTGGTGAAGTTGCAATAGTAGCATAGTACCTAGTTATGGCATAAGATTGGATTTAGTTAATTCCTTCAACATTATAATGCACCGGCTATACAGAGAATGTTAACAGTTCATGCAATTTTTGAATGGCGCTTTTCCCATTTCCATTAACAAGCAACAGAAATTTTTTTTTTGAAATACATGTGTCTTAGATACATAAACAGAGAACAACACAACAAAAAGGCCTATGTTTCTCTATGACAGCAGCCCCTTGAGGCCTTGACAAGCAGAAGACAAGCTACCAAACGTCATTATTATAACATATACAGGGCTAAAGATCAACCAAAAAACACACATGGACTACAAATTAGATTATTATAATCTTATATTGTAGCTCAATTCTCAATCTTCAGTCTTATTATAGTCTTATCCGCAACCCAGAGACAGCCAGCACAGACTGTAGCTCAATTCTCGATCTTCATCCTCCAGGTTCGCTCCATGCAGTCACCAGACTCACTGATTTCTGGACAGGAGTAATTGGGACGTTTTCAGTCACCACCAAGATGTTCCTCGCTGCCTACAGCATGAAGATCTGTAAATCTGTTCAGTGTTGCATAATACCGAAAAGAGCACACGCATATAGATAAAAACAGATAATCTTAGATATATTCTTGGTACACAAGCTTTATTCTGAGTTTTCCAAATGGCCCAATAAATTGCAGTAACCGGATTTGAAATTGTGCATACTTTAGGAACATGAGGAAGCCATTTTTCTAAACCATTACCAATATTATGATAGATTTGTGGTTATTGAATTCATGCAGTTCTATTTCCCTACTATTGTACTAACCAGTGATTTTCCTGTAGTCTTTGTTTGGTTGACAATGGGGATCCTATCCAGTAAGGTAATGAGTGGATCCCTCTCATGTCAGTCAATCCCCTTGGGGGTTTAGTCCCTTTGCGATTTTAATCCCTAACTCCAAAAAATATGTTCGGTTAATCCTTGTGATAAGCTCTTTGTTCAGAACGAGGCAAAGTAAAAAAGTCCTTGTGCTTTACATGTAACTTAAAGTAAAAAGGAAACTATTATAATATTCCTAGTGCCACGCCAAATAAATTATGCACTAAAACCATATAGACCATAAATACTATGCTGGTTCCTAGGACTTGGGCAACCAGATCGAAATAGACTGACAAGATTGTAGAAATATGATAACAAGGAATGAGGAGTTGTAAGTTTGTAGGAAAGAAACAAGAATTCTCAAATCCTAAGTAAATTGTAATTATGAAATGACATGCAACAGCACATGTTTGCTCTAGACTGACAAGTCTAACTACACATGCAGCAAAAATGTTGAGTCATAAATAATAAGATAGAACCATGAGCACCAACAGCCCCCTTGACAAAACACAAGCCTAATCCTCATGCTCCTATTCTTCTTGACACCAGACTTGGCAACCTGCTTTGCAACAAAATTCAAATTAGAACCAAAGTGATGTGCACTACCCACTGCTTACACATATCAAGAAGCAGCAATACATTTGCATGTAATCCCTAGCAAATTTACTATATGAAGCAAAAAATACAGAGGTCATAAGTAGTTGCCTATATATATTAGGCAATTCACTAGATATGCAGTTGCAGAAGCAAGGACGCATAATTGGACATAGCTTTGCTAATGCTTGAACTAGTCAATCTCTGTTCTCTAACCTACAGCTACAGGTGGTAAAGCAATAACTAGGCACACAATCTGTCAAAGTAAACACAATGTATCCAAATTAATACACGGTAGAAATGATATAATCATTGGAGCATTCATTTACCTTTTGCTTTACTAGGTTTAGGTATAAGTTTCCAAAGATCAGACACTGGATCCAAGCTAGGTGGAGACTCGTCCTCTCCTATTCTTTCTTGGCAGGGGCATTCTAGAAAATAAAAATGTAATCATAACGGCATAATTCAACAAATTACTACTGTGCTTTGTCAAGCAAGTGAGCAACATTCATAGCTGTGGCATACTTATGCAAAATATATGAACATCAAAATTACACAAGCCTAATAGAGTGAAAAGAAAGTAGAAGTAATTTGCAACACTTAAAATGATTTCATACAAATGATCATGATTTAGAATATATCCTATAAGTGTGTTAACTGCATGTTAAAATTAAGATGTGTGTCCTGTCAACAAGTGATCCAGTAAAAGGAGTCAACAAAAAATAGTAAGCTAATTGGATCTTCCATGTATGGGTGTGGGCGTGTGGCCATGTGAATCAATCATCTATCTCTGAATATGTTGGCTTCTATATTCCTTGGAGTACAATTTTCGCGGCATGCCAAATCTAACTTTATACCTGCAGTATGCAGACTGCTTTTATTGATTCCTGGCATGAAAAATAAGGCAGAAAAAAATATGTTGCAAAAGACAAGGCCTTATCTCAAGACTCTGAAAGAACTGACCATCTCCAGTTATTTATTGATTCCCAGATGCCCATTGACAAAACAAAATGTTTGTGTATCACTGCATCAGCAAACAAGCATACAGCTAGCATTATCCGATGGAGCTGTAAAGTAGAGGTCAAGAGAGACTAATTGTGGTTCATTGTATGTATCACAAACTCTGCTAGTGTATTTTTTTTTTTCCTGAATGTGTAACTGGACAAATGTAGTCTAAGTAAGAGATTCAAATACCTTGAGTTCAAAAAAAAAAAATCAGAGTTTAGGTGAAAATTTCTTTTCAATACTTTATTTAAGGTACTAGCAAACAATGCAAATACCTTTGAGTTCAAGATAAAAATCGGCTCCTTTTAGCTACGAGTCTATTGTAATGCTCTTTCTTCTGAAAACTTAACTGAACAAAACAATCTCAGACTAGCATATTTTGCTTGTTTCGATCCTAGCTTTGAGTTTAGACTGTCGAACAGGAAAAGAAAAAAGGAGGGCACAGGATAGTGCCAAACCGGCAAGAAAGCGGATCGATAAGATAGACGCTGAACGACAGAGCGCCAGATTCACCGTCGCGGATCTACTGCAGCGCCACCGTGAGGGAGGGATCTACTACAGCAACGCTGCCCCGCCTAACGCCCCACTTCCATGACCGCGTCTTGCGCTTCCGTGTGTAGGGTTGGTTCCATCCATGAGGTCGGATGTTGGGGGCAGTTCCTGGGTCAGTATGACAGGAAAAGGCTAGGGTGGGCCAAGACTGAAACCGCGCGGGCCTTAACCAAATGCATGTTTTCTTTTGGACCAGGATCCTATCCAGGCGGCTGAAGCCATAGTGCATTTCACTGCTTAAGCCCTGACTAACCCCATGGTACACTCGCACACTCACTACAGAAGTTTGCCGTGTGCCCTGGCCCCCGGCTACCCACTCCAACTGCTGCACACAAATTGGTGTTGGAAGCATCCGAACCGCCATCCATCCACGGCATTTGCAAGTGTGGTGGGCAATCAGGATTTGGGGAGTGCACATCTTCGACACAACTGCTCACTGCTAGATTACATGGCAATGAGACTTTTCAATACAAGTGCGAGTACTTCCTAATGGTTGTTCGCAGGTACATTGTCCTGTTTCAGTCATGGACTAGTGGGATTGATGCCACCAATACTACCGACATTGGTGTCGCCTGAAAGTATATTCGTGGCAAAACTGCCTAAATTATACCAACTCACTGTTTGTCGGATGTCTTCATGGAATCCCCAAATCAACCATCGTTCACAAGTCATACATAGCATCCACCTTTTACAACTCACAGAATCATCATGAATTCACAACATTACAGCATTATGGATAATTTCTATGTAACATTGATCTTCTCCAAGAAACCTAGAAACACACTTATTTTAGGACTACCTATTTGTGTTTGATCCTAACACAAATACAAATTGAGAACTCAAAAGAAGGCCCAATAATATACATACTGAACAATGGCCTTGACATCCCTTTCAATGGTTCTTAACAACGTCTACAAGATTAAAGGTGGGGGATGTGAACGAAGTTCCAGAATGACATGTATTTTGGAAGAAATTGGCAGGTTAAAACAACCATTCCAATCATGGGTAGAAAATTATACTCCCTTTGTTCCAATTTATAAGACATTTTGGTTTTTCTAGATACATAGCTTATGTTATACACTTAAATATACACTATCTAGATACTCCTTCTGTCTCAAATTATAAGTCGTTTTGACTTTTTTGATACATCCATTCTACTAAATGAATGAACTAAAAAAAAAGTCAAAGTGACTTATAATTTAGAACAGAGAGAGTATATATAGTAAAAGTAATATATCTAGAAAAAAAGATGGGTGTCTTATAATTTGGAATCGATAGAATACTTTCAAACAACTCAGACCAGGCAATAATACCAGCTACATAAGGCATACAGAAGAAAGAGACCAACTGTCCAAAAGTAATATATACAACAGACTAATAATATCACATAGGTAATGCAGCTATATAGCTTTATCAGATTAATAAATAGTAGTCCATAGACCATTTTATAATTATAAGCAAGTGGATAGGCAACTTGTTCATGTAAGCCTGGACAGTACAAAGACTTGCAGCCCCAAAATCCCAGCATTGAACTGGGCAGGGCAGCATAAGGCTCCCTGTTATAAACCAGAAAGCGGTACATTGTGTTCAGGCTTGAGAGTTCCCATGTGAGTAGAGTTGAACTCGTCTATTCAGCCCAAAATATCAAGCCCTGTAAGTGTAAAAATACAGCAACGGTAGCGGTTATGTTCTGAAATTTGTGCATGCAATGTGGGTTAGTGGTCTTGTAATTGTACATTGCAACACATAACATGGCTTCTAAATTTCTATTATGGTTAAATTGATACCTTCTGAAGAATATTTATCTCCTTGTCCTTTGCATCCTGTGAAGTATGCATCATAGTTGTTTATTCTCTGACCCAGCACTACTGTACTAGAACACATTGCCTCCAACCAGAACCAACCAACATCACTGAGAAATATTGATGTGGTTACCAAAAGAGCCCCCAAGCAAAATCTTGCATCATCTCCAAAAACAGCAGGCAGCACTGTTTATTATAATTCAGACACCAGGGTTGCCAACAATACATAAAAGCCTTCCTTTTAGCTCTTGAAATTTTTGCAAGGGCCATTCGTATTGTGGTAAAAGGCTCCAACCAGAACCAACCAGCATCAATGAGAAATATTGATGTAGTTACGACAAAACCCCCAAGCAAAATCTTGCACCATTTCCAAAAACAGCAGGCAGCGCCATTTATTATAATTCAGACACCAGCGTTGCCAACTATACATAAAACCCTTTCTTTTAGCTCTTGAATTTTCTGCAAGGGCCATTTGTATTGCAGTAAAACAATGAGTGACACTAGAATCATCATAAAAAAATATAGCACTCACACCTAACTGTGGTTGTTCTAAGGAGTGGAAAACTTACATGATAAGATCTTGAAGCCCATCTCTCAGCCGAAGCTGCAGCTTCTTTTAGGTGAGATTTTCTAGGAATCTCATTGGAAAGAGTGTAGCTTGAGATCTCTGTTGCCTCAGCTACCCATATTTGCCTCATCTCGTCTTTCTGTTGTTTGACCAGATTACTAAAACCAACCTAAGCAAGAAATTTAGCAATAAGCTAAAGCTGCACTTGTTTTGAAAGGGTTAAAGCTGAACAAATGTAATAACTTCAAATGTCTAAATGTCTAGATTTCCAAGACAGGTGTTCAATCTAGAGGTTTCAAACTAAGAAACAGAAACTCAACATATATACAAAATCAAAATATCACATACTGTGTTTCCAGAGAGAGCATAACTAAATAATGCCGAAGTCTTCATCAGTGGCTGCGGACGAAATGCTAACAGCTAGAAGACAATCTTGCTCTTCACACACTTGTCCAGAGATAAATTTAGATCCATCTGTTAAAAAGAGCCACTGCTTTTTCTTGTTGCCACATAAATAAGCATTGCCAACATATAAAATAAGGCCTGCAATATCAAATTCACTACAACCAATAGGAATTACTCAATAGATTCATTAATATAATGAAAGAAGATTGGAAGGTTAATATGAGATTAGGCTGACCTTGAAATCGGCACCTCACCAAATTTCAAGAGTTCAATTGCTTTACGAGGGGTAAAGAATTGTCTGGAAAAAGATACATGGTTAAGGTTGAATGATGAAATGTAACTGCAGAGCACAGCCATGCCACTTACTTAAAATCTGTAGTCTGAGCTGATGCTAAGGGCTTCCACATTGTAGATGATCCTCTAGCATGCAGGTACAAGATTTCAGTGCAATAGTTCAAAGGCACCAATCCCGTAACAGAATAAGCTTGTCCCTCCACAAGATTATGTTTCTGTCAATAGCAACAATGGAACTTTAACGTTTTATACCAAAAAATCCTTTCATCCAGAACCTAATCCTGAACTATAAAATCCTAAACCCTAAAGATGTATCATGTATGCAACACATCTAGACTGCAGGATGATTGTGACATACCTGCATCTCAGTAGGATTCCAAATTGTTATTAACCCTTCTTTGTCACTGGATGTGGAAGCTGAATGTTTATTGACAAGGCCAATCACTCTCACTTTCAAAAATGGTGTAACATCCCTTGAACTAAGGCCAGCAACTTCAAGGGCCTTCTCAACCTTCTTAGATGCTTCATTTTGCTTAACAATCTGCAGCATATTGATTCAGCATGTGCAACTTTCCATGTAAATATGAACCAACAGATGCCAGAGCTACTTACATTTTTCTTTTCTATATAAGATGAGTAAAGCTTCAGCTGCTCAGTCATGTCCGCAAGTATAAATTCAGGCTCAGCAGAATCCTCTAGCATTTTGTGAATTTTAGCTCCTTCCTCGTTATCATCAGTATTGTCACAGTTTTCTTGTTGTTCAAACAGAATATCTTCTGTGATCTTAGATACTCTATAAGAAACGGTAGTGTTACTATGATCACATAAAAGGGGCATAATATTAAAGAAAGTGAATCAATAAAACTAAAAGTAACTTTCAAATTTGTTCCAAGAACTTCAGGGCTCTACTCTAAGTGCACTTTCACTGATTATATGTGTTAGGAAGATAAGAGAGACTCAACTAGATGATAGAATTGAGGCCCAGTGGGATAGAATACATAGAAGACACAAGAGAACCACCAGACTAGGAGATCACACTAATAACCTTGACTGTTATACCTTAACACCCCTCTCAAATGCAACGTGAATGCAATGTTGTTGCACTATGCACCAGACTTCGAAAAAAAAGAGACAAATAACATAAAAAATCCAAAACATAAGATGCCATCTAAGTGTGCAACTATTGAAATGTCGATGTCGAAAATGGTCTCCACAAGAGGGTACTGCCTTCACAACCTGTACTTAGCAAATATCTCAAGTCTTCACAGATGGTACTTTGACTCTTCAAATATGAACATTGCTTTGGAGATTTTGAACTCAACAATAATATAGAGATGTGTCAAATCAAGTCAAAGGAAGCATAGAGAGATCACTGCTGCAAAACAACACATAGTAGGATAAAATGGTGATGGCAACAAATAAATGGCCATTGATCATGGAGTGTAGCAAACTAGGCTATGAAAGAGGCCAAGAGGGCATAGTCGCGTCAATAATGATGATGGTTAGCTAAATCGACGGGACTCAACTAACCAAAGAAAAAAAGATTGGCTGATCTAACAAAATTTGTGGACAAGCACGGCTTGAACAAACTGGAGATGTGCAACTGGACTTGGATGGACACACATGCAATTGAGAAACAAAGGAATTTAGAAAATAGGCCTGAAACACACCATAGGAGCAGCAAGCAACATGAATTTAGGAAAATGACCTCGATGGACAGCAATAGATAAAGAAGAATCAAAAGGCAGGGCAGGATCATCGATGACGGGTGGTCAACCATTAAGGACCAACAAGTCACGCCCCGCTGAAAGAGCCTGCAAGGACAGATGGAGAGCGCCCGTGCAGACACCATAGATGCCACATGGACACATGCATAGGCGAACGCGAATGGTCCGCTGGTGTGGGTGTCCATACTCCCACGACGGGCGCAAGCACGGGCGACACCTGACAAGTGGCAAAAGGGAGCCGAGCCATGAACGAGCTTGGCGACAGATACCGCAGAGACAGGTGGACCACGTGGCACTCGTGGATCTGGACGAACAGTCCACGCAGCGCAGACGGCTCGATGAAGGTCACGTAGACACAGAGGCAGACGACAAAGACAGATTTCAGGGTGTGAGCGGAAGAAGATGGTGACAGGGCCGGGCCCAACGAAGAAGTCCTCCACGCGCAATGAAGGCAACACGACGCTGGGAGATCCACACCAGCGATGGACCTTATGGACCCATCTGCGACAGCGAAAAGGATCCGTGCACGGTTCAAAAAAAAAAAAAAAATCAACAAGGCCACCTGCCCACCCCCCGGGAGCAGCACAGGTGGATCCTCCTGGGGGCAGCGCACAAGAGGGAAGGGTAGTGGATGGATATAAACCTAACGCTTTGGTACCCCCTGATTATTATACCTTAACAGTATACAGAAGTCTATAGATTTAACAAAGCAAAGCTTCTTTACAGTAGGGAATGTCGCATGAAAAATAAGTTGTGCCAATAGTCAACCCACAGCTATCAGCCTATCACAATTCACCAATGCATGGAACCCACATATATTTACATGATGCCACTTATTGGGAAGCAAATATGTTTGCAAGTGCTTTTCACAACGTGGTTTCTCCAACAGTCTTGCCTACTGATTATCAGGGAAAACATCTGTGCAGATACTAAACTAATAGTGTTCGTGAATATCAGCAGTGCACACTTGAACAAATCAAACAGGCAATTAATTAGATATTCAAGAGGACAACTGCAATCTTAATTGCACAGAAAGGCAACGATAGGAGAGAACCCAATTTTGAGTTGCCACGACAGAACATTGGTAATGGATACACAAGTAGTACATATAGATAACATAAACATCATAAGCCCCATACAACAAAACATGCCGAGCAAAAATAGTGATGTCAGATATATTAGTTCACATTCTGCACATGTATCATAGATTGCAACGGTGCTTCCATAGTTTAATAGTTTATCTACTTCTGCTAGAGGAGTTGTGATTGTTCACTGCATTCATTATATTATTCACTAGTCACATAACTAAGTACCTCTGGTGGTATAGTTCCAGCGCCTTTCTTTCCATCCTTTCAGATCTCACAACCAAATGACCATCAGGCAACCTGACATACACAATTAACCATTTAGCCCTGTTTGGATCCTTGGTACTGAAATCCATTCTAATAATCACAATTTAGGCACAGATCAATTAAGTTAATATGGTCACATACGGAATATACTTGTATAGTACTGTTGGCTACATGGGAGAGATATTTATGTGCTGCACTTCTACTACAAGGGAGTGAGCTGAGAAGCATGCTATAAGCTGTAAAGAAGCATAGCATGGTGGATCTATGGAATCAATTCCTATCTCGCACCCCATGATTTAAGGCAGCCTTATATCTAAACTTTGGAAAGCTGTGGAATATGAAATTCCAAGCTAAATAGCCTAGTCTATAAAGTAGATTCCAATTCCTCTAAAATGAAAGGATCCAAACAGGCCCTAGAGATTCCACAAGTATGTGTGTATCTGATCCTAGATCTTTTTCTTTCTCATAAATGTGATGAACTTAGTTTACATCCAGTCATATACCTTTCCCGGTAGAGAACAGGATATATCCTTTTAATTCCAACCAGTGTCATAGGAACTCTACCACCAGAAGCTTTTATGCACCTGAATGCCAGTGGGAGTCCAACATGCTTGCCTGAGATCAAAGAGAAAAAAGCATTTTTACAAGAAATAAGCAGAATGTGAAGTGTAGATTTAGTTAAAATTGCTCATAAATGTCCATGGGTAACCCCAGCTGAACACATGTTTTGCTATCAGAACAGGTAAGGCAAGATGATATTGTTCTTTAAGAAAAATTAAGTACAATGGGCACATACAGAATCCTAAGGCATCATTCCATCTAGCTCGATAGGTACCATTTATGTGGACAACTAATTTGACAGTACCAGGCGCCTGAAAATATGATGTCAGCAACAGATATTTAATTACATGGTATTCCTTATTTAGAGAGAATTGATGGAAGGCATCAGGCAAACCTCGTGAAATGACACAGGCCCAGACCAACCACATAAAGAAGCTCCCCATATCTGCCAAGATGGAACACATATTAGGTTAAACATGTTAGAAGTCTGCAATAACTACAGCCATGTCCCTTGAAAATGAAATATCATATTACCGAGAAGCTTCTGCCCTACGAAAAGTTTTCTTTTCTTTAGTTGTTCCAAAAGTGCCATATCCAATGATGCATCAAGTGAATACCTGTGAAGCAGACAATGGAACTTGTTGGCATCATTCAGTTTCCATGTAATGCAATAAGGTGAACACAACAACATACCATCCATCAGTTAATTCAATATTGGCAGACATGTTTCCATTAGTGGCTGACAAGCCTTGGTTATCATTGTTGTCTTCATTAGTATCCACCTTGTTAAACTCCAACTTATTGTTATTTTGGTCAGGACAAGAGTAAATAGCTGAAATGCACAAGACCATCATCAAAGATGGTGAAGCATTCCCTTCTAAAATTTTCTTATTGCTGACCGATGACCATGATTCACTTCTCTGTCATACCTAAAATCCATGAAATTTCATGAATGAAGTCATATGCATCCATACAACTGAAATGGAAAAACAGAAGACATGGCTTTCATCTCACCGGTACTTAAGCTCATCAAGAACATTGCCGACTGTCAGGAATTTACCAGCAGCTCTAGTTGGGTAGCATCTCTCAAGTGAAGCAAGCTTCCACACGATCCATTTATAGTGGTTACTGACCCATCTGAAACAGGAAAACTGAAGTGACTTGATAGCAGGGATGTCTGAAGAAAGCTTATCAACATCAAGTCAAATAAAGTCTTAAGTACACACATGAAACTTGAAAGGTAATGATCAAACATTTTCTAATCATCTATCACTTATTGTGTGAAAGCACCACATAAAGTTACCTAACATCATACTTGCTTATTTTAAGTTATGAATTTTCTTTTCTAGTGGGTTATTGAGCAGAAGCCTTCACTCTTTTTTTTTTACTAAAGATTAACATTATATCACCCCACATCCTAATCCAAATCCAATTTCTCTGATCCAATTATCCAAATAACCGTAACTGTCAATCTTGTATCATTAGCATGAAATAGTGGAACATGACATTCAAGAATGATCTTTACTCTTTAGTTGCACATGACGATGAAGCGCCACATGTGAGCAGCATTTTCTGAAACTCTTCTGCACTAGTGCCCATATTCTGAAACCTAAACTTCTCAGCTCTTCTTGCATCCATGAGCTTCACATCATCAGTTACATGTTCAGTCTGCTTACAAGAAAAGATTCATAATTAACAAACTTAGGAAATAACACATCAGCAGAAATTAAATGCAAGGATGCAACAATGTACCAAATATTTGAAGCAAGGAGGACCACCAAAATATTCTTTGTAATTTTTCCTTTGATGTTGGAAAGGATAACGTGCAGATAGCATTGTCCTACAGGGACTGATCTGCATTGGTGGCACTGTGGAATCTCCTGTCAAAAATAATCCAGCCTATCAAGTAAGAATGAATCTGGATAATGTGCTAACTATGTATCATTATCAGCTTACCAGCAGAAGATAGTTTGCTGTTTTTTATTGGCGTGATGAACCTAGACAGTTTTACCAAGGATGTATCAGAAGCATGGCATGAAAGAGTTTAACACTTGCTAGACAAAGAGTATATCAAAGGACCTGGAAGTACGGGGCCGTTTGAATGGTGATATGGAGTTTCTTCCTCCAATTATTCTCTTTACATTTGCTAAGCGGTCCGTATTTCCAGAACATGTGGCCATGTTGTTAGTGATGTCAACCAACGGTCCAGCTGGCATATGGTGCCACTGGGTCTTGTCTTTAGCGTTACTCACATATTTGCCTTCAGATAAACATCTGGAGGGAGGCTTGGGGACCTTTGGAATTTCATTGATTGGACGATATTCCCTCATATGAAACTGATTAGGACCTCTTTTAGTCATAGGGGCATCAGGTACAGCATATCCTATTGCTCCAGTTCCATGCGATAGGTTAGGTACATCCCCTTTCGGAGAAATAGTTGGTTTTGGTAGCCTCTGTATAGCTGTTGCCAAAGAGTGACCTATTGAATCATTTGGAGAAACCACCAAATCTGAATCACCCAAAAGGCTTCTCGCGTTGTAGTGCAGCAGCAGAGATAGCCATTGATCGGCCACCTGCAGTGCTGAACTTGATAGAATGCTCACCAGCATCAGAGGTTGTATTTTTAGAAAATCCAAACTGCTGATGTCTATTCATATGTGTGGGGTTTTCTGTTGGATAAGTACCCTTACAAGTGCCACTAGAAATTGCACTTGTAGATGCAACATCAAGCCTGTGTTCTGGATTTCTCTGCTTAACAGTTATCTTCGTACCTAACTTATCACTCACATGTCCAAAAAATTGTGTTGAAAGGGTATTCTCCTCCAAGCCCAATAAGGTAGCAGCCCGAGAAACACCACTTGAAGATACGTTTACTGTTCTTGCACTGTTTGTCTTGAGAGGTGAAGCAAAGGCTGCAATTTTTTTGTCCATCTTAACCAACTTGAAGTGCTCTGACAAATAATAACTCAGATCAGCAATAAATAATAAAGGGGAAATGAAGATTAAATTTGAAGGTCAAGCATTCTCCATTACATCCTTGAGAAACAAGTATTTCTAGTTTTCTACTATCTAAAGCAGCAGCAACTTTATGCCACATCAGCACTTGATTTAACTAGCCATTGTTCATGTCATGTTCTTGAAACATGGTCATACATTTTAATTTGGTACGCTTCTGCACATTATTCATTTATTTACACATAAGGCCAATGCAACTGTCTAAACAGTGAAGTGCAAGCGCCAGCACCGTAACAACACCGCTCTAAATGAGCATGGTAAAGAATGATTAGTTTGCATAAACAAAGTAATAGATCATGCCAATAGAACAATGTTTTTTTTTTATTTATGGTAGTTAGAAAAATGTGACTAACTGCTAGCAGTTGTAAACTGTGTTTGATTGCTTCATATTCACAACTAAAAAGGAATAGTAAAACCGCATATTTAATTAGACGATATCTTCACATGATGGTGGTGTGCCTTTAGAAAGTGCTTTTATTCAATACAATTTAGTTTTATATTCCAACTGTTCTTTTTTTTTGTATGATATTTCAGAATAAGTGCATTTAGACACTGACTACACAGCTATGGTTGTCACCAAAAATGCCACTATATCACTATTTTGTTAAACTGTACTCCCTGACCTCCATTCAAAAATACAAGGCATATTTTGTTTTGGAGTAAGTCAAATTTTGGATGCTATTACCAACAATTAATAAAAAAATCATAAGTATGTTTAGAGTAAAAAAAATCTACTGATTCACATTTCAAAATGCTTTCACAATATATAGGTTTTATTTTATAGCAGTATGCAGCTCTCCCCAAGTCATTCTAGGAAAAAATAAGTGATTTTGTGAGAAAATCTTGATCAAAATCTAACTTTGAAGACCAAGCAAAAAAACAGTAACTTTAAAGGGATTGATGTAGAGCTATTGAAAACAATGTTGCTTTCATGGACCCTGAAAAGTCAAAGTCATAAAGTAAACAGAGAATGGAGGTTACTGACTATGAAGTATCAGTTGTTGCATCAGCAAAATATCCACAGAATAAAGTTTCATATGCACGCTATATAGTAAATAGCTCTGTTTAGTGTTTACATCACCTTCTTCCTCAAGAACGGCTCTTGCCTTTTGCACCGAACTTTCACTGACCAATACAGATTTTCCAGATCCAGTTTGAAACATTGGCAATGGACTTCCACAGTCTTCATATCCTTTCATAAATAATGTTGTAAAACATATTTTATTACAACTCAATAAAAGAATCAAACATGTATCATGTATGATTTATTTTGTGAATCCTATACTAAAAATCTAAAATCAGCTGTGTAAAATCCCTACAGTGTAATCCACTATTTCAAGAGATACCTTTTGTTGCAAATTTGCCTTGCTCCATAGGGGTACTGGCCCTAGGTCTCAAACTACCATTCTAAGGTGAAAACTGTTGTTTTCCAGAATGGAACATTGGATTTTCACCAAAGCCAGATCCAATATCACTAATTACTGCTGTGCATATGAGATATCTGTAAGCGTGAGGCTTATTGGGCTCAGCCACATGGGCCTAGGTGCCCAGGGCTTGTTTTTTTTTTAAAGCAATGGCAGGAGCTCTGCCTTTCAATTAAGGAAGGAAGAAAATGGGTTTATGTACAGGGCAAGGACCGCCTAAGCGGCTACAGCATCATAGGTGCAAGCACAGAAAAGAAACCACATCGCCCAAGGAGCCAACACGAAGGCCTATGCCTATGCACCAAACCGTTCTTTCGCCCTTTTGAATTGAAGCATGTCCTCTTTGGTATTAGGCAAGGATCCCCCTGATTGGGTATTGATCTATAAACTAAACGTCAGGTCATCCTTGCCTATATATTGTCCACTCTTGTAGTCCTCATTAATCAATATACTATTTTCCCTGAGCCATATCTGCTTTCAATATCAGTATTTAGCAGTGCGATAGAAAAGCTATCTTTACCAACTCTGGAACCTAAGTATAAGAAATATTAACCTAGAACATATATTTACCTTGTTTTACAGCCTCTTTAGCCTCTAAGACAAATTGTGCCCTTTCTCTTGAGTTATCAGTTGCTAAGATAGGCTTTCCAAGTCCAGTTTTAAATATTGAGGTGGCATAACCATCATTGAGATAAGCTTCATCTGAGCAGAAGAAACGTTTTTGTCACTTCATCAGGAAAAAGAAAGACGTGACCAACAATTAAAAAAAATGGCAACATTTGATGTTTTGAGCATGATTTACCTTCCAATTCCTTTGCAATGTTCCTTGGCTCCAGAAAAGCACTTGCCCTTTTAATGGAACCCTTGCTTGCTGTGACTGACCCAGTCTGAAACAATGGCAATTGGCCATCATCATTGAAACATTTTCCTGCTGGAAAAAAAGATTATCAAGTGAGAAACATCTCAGATTTATTGATAGTGATATTTTGTGTACTGTAAATAAATTGAACAGATGGTACACAAGATGGCACAAAATAGGAAAGTTTTTCACAGTGAGATCAGGAAAGGCATATATACCTCGCACTGAAGTATTTTCCTCTGGTGTAACAATCATGTCATTCATAATCAAACTGCTACTCATCAAAACGGATTTTGGTGTTTCGAATTGGAAAGGTGTGGCACAAACATTGGTATCTCCATTTCCTAAATCTCACAAAGGGAAATAAATATGATGAATCCTGTACAATTGGTAAATACATAAACAATAGCTTGAATGAGTGCTTATACCACTTCTTTTAACATCGCCATCCTCCAAAACTGTGCTTGCCTTTTCAATTGAACTCTGTTTCGCAGCAACTGGCCTTCCTAGTCTTGTTTGGAAAATTGGGAGCTGGCAGCCAGTATCCCGTTGTCCTTCACACAAAGTAAACACTTATTATCATGATTGAATTTAGAGAACTGCAAAGAGCCGAAGACATAGTCTAATCTTAGTATCTCACCAATGTTTTCAGCATCTTCATCCATCAGCAGAGCCCTAGATCTCTCGGCGGATCTTTTGCTGATCAAAACTGGTCTTCCGGAGCCAGTTTGAAACATAAGAGATTGATTGGGTCTACCTGGACCCTCCACACTTCCTAAAATAGAGAAATTGCATCAGAAACTAAGAAGGTGCCCACTCTGAAGTAAATAGGTAAAATGTTCATAGTTACTAAAGTGTACAAGAATCAATGTTACCTATATTTATATTATTTTCTTCTAGCACATCATTAGCTTTCTGTACAGATGACATACTGACAGATACAGCTCTACCTGATACAGCTTGAGGCACAGGAAACTGTTTCATACCATCCACACCTACATCTCCTGTAATAGGACAGGATCACAAATAAGGAACGTCTAGAATCATTCGGTGAAATTATCAAAACTTGTGAATACTAGAATGAAATTAACCTTCATTTGTGATCATTTGACCCCCTAAAACAGCTCTCGCCTTATCGATTGAGCTCTTGCTGACTTGGACTGATCTACCTGTACCGGTATTGAACATTGGTTGTTTGGCACCAACTGCATTCTCAACATTTTCTAGAAACAATATATTTCATAATTAATGGGATGTTTGCCTAGTACACAACATTCAAAAAAAAAACTACAGAGAGAACTAAATGTCATCACAATTCACAAGTGAAACATGAAATCACTTCCTACCTTCCAGAACAGCTCTTGCCTTCTGAATTGAGTCCTTGCTGAGCAAGACTGCTTTACCAGATCCAGTTTGGAACATTGGGGAGAAGTTATCTTTGTGCGCACCACCTAAAATTTTTCACATTATAGAATGTCAATATGGTACCACAGAATTCCACCAAAACTATCAAAAGCTGGACCCTTCATCTGTAGCTGCAAGATCCAATCTAATAGCCAGCACGGAGAAGGGAGAAACAAGGCTAACCTCCAAATGGAACATGTAAGTTTGTCCGTTCACACTCCAGACCAGCATCACCTCCAAATGTTTGCTCTGCAATAGGCAAACCCATCAACCCAATGTTGAGGCATAGACAAATAGACATAATAAGCAGCACTGATTCGGTGATTCCAAGCTACCAAACATCCAACAATGCACAGCAATTCAACCAAACACAATCAAGTGCAAAAGGACTTACTTCTCTTCTTGTAATTGTAATTGTTATTAGTAGCCTCGTCCACCTCCTCCCCAACCAACTCCCTGGCCCTCCTGACCGCTTTCTGACTGACAGCCAGTGACCTCCCGGACCCGGTGGAGAACAGTCCGGCCGTATTGGCACCCTGAGTCACTACATTCATCCCATCGCCTTCAATCAGCTTGTCCCGGGCTGTGGGTCCCATCAACGAAAACAGGCAGCCAGCGGCCAATTAGACACCACGCCACTGACGCAAGCACACGCAGTAGCAACGAGCACAACCACAGGGCCACACCACACGCGGGTACATGGGGAGGAGGTGCCTACCTTGGAGGAGTAGGTCGGCCATGGAGGGGATGCGGCGTCCGTCGGCGGCGTCCGGGCCTAGGGTTTCTGACGGCAGAGGAAAGGAGTTCAGAGGTTAACAACCCATCCATGATTGAGATGGACGCGAATGCAGGGGTATACACGTTGATGGAGATCGAACCTCCGACTGGCGCATCGTCGGGCGGCGGCGGATGATGAGGAGCGGGACGAAGCGGACCCGGCGGAGGCGGGTTTGGGGGCGCGTCGGGGACGCAGACCCAGTAGTTGCTGCCGTCGGGCCGGCCAAAGACCTGCCACTTTCTCGGCATGATTCCTGGGCCGCGGCGCACAGGCGGAGGGAGCCTCCGCGTCGACGGAGACGAGGAAGAAGAAGGGGAAATTTTTTTGACTTGGAAATGGAAATGAGGAGGCGGGGGAGGCGGGTGGGAAATGAAAAGGAGCGGCGCGGGAGCGGAATTTCCTTCTGCTGTAGGTGGGCCCAAGGAAGTGTGGAGCCAAACTGTCAGGTGCCGCCGCCGGGCAACGCAAAGGCCACGAGGCCTTGATGGGCTGGGCCGCATGGCCCAGCAAGCCGCCCACCGCCTGAGGTCATTTTGTCTCGTGCACTCTATTTTCTCTCTATTTCTAAAATCGTTTGAATTATTAATTCTTTATTCCGATTCGAAGTGGTTTTGATTTAACTAAAAATCAGTAAACATCTGAAATATTTTAAACATCTGAAATAGTTGTATCCCATTTATTTGTTGTGTACAGTTTTTATAATGTGTTTAGATGTTGGTTATGTTGTTTTGAGATTTTTAAAATTTGTCTAGAGCTAAATCTAACTTTTTTCAAAGCTTCTAGATAAAAGATGGTAGTCAAATTGATGCATTCAGATACATGACTTGGACTATCAACTATTGACATAGCGTGAAATTTTGCTTGTAGTTACTTTATATATATGTGGAAACATACCAATTGGCAGTAGCTACTATTGACTTGCAAGATTGCAGCTGCAACATTGTTCGCTAGCTACCATGCCTATTCATCTTTTTTTTTAACTACCATGCCTATTCATCTTGATTAGCAGAGGATTGGCATTATACATGAGTGAGTAAATAAGTATAGTTTGGTTCCCATCCTAATAAAACACAACTGGGATGACATGTTCTAGGCTTTAGCATCAGTCCAACCAATTGGCATGACATTGTTTGCTAGGTCAGCCTGGACGTTCGGTAATACCGAACCGATCGGTTCGGTTCTTCAGTATCCATACAATTTTGGTTCCTGAGAATCTCGGTACCGATCGGTTTCTAAAAAACTCGGTACCGAGGAAATTCGGTATCGGTACTTTCGGTTCGTTTCCGGTATTTACCGAAATCACCGAACATAGTACATTAGCATGTTCAATAGCCAATTTTGAAAGAAATTTAACATTATTTCATATAGAATAACAGTGCTAAATCATAAAGATAAAAAGCCATAAATACATAATATAGTTGTCCACAATTGACCCTTCAATAATATTACATATTACTTAGTACTCACTACTTAAATAGTACATGTTACATGGGCTGCTACATTATTCGGTATTAGCTCGGTACTTCAGTTTATCGAGGTACAGAACCGATATACCTCGTAAATTCGGTTCCTGAGAACTAAGTACCGAACATGGAACTGAATTTTTTGGTATCGGTAAATTTAGTTCCGTTCTTGATAAATCCGGTTTGGTTCTTGGTATTCGGTATTGCATGCGCAGAGTGATCGCTAGGTACCGTTGCAGTTGAAAGTTGGAGATATAGGGCCCTTTTGGTCGGGCTCTTGCTTGCTCCGGCTCCTGCACTTTAGCAGCACTATAGCTAGAGGAGGAGAGCGAAAAAAAACTTGGCTCAAACGGCTCTGTGAGAGAGGAGAAAGTGAAAAGAAGTTTTCGTGAACACGGCATGAACAGTAGCCATGTTAGAGAAACTGGAGCCAAACAGGAGCTCCACCAAAAAGGACCATAGTAACCATAGGGGAGACAGGTGAAGCCTCTACTCACTACTCATCAACCAATATAGAATGTATTTTATTAAAGAGTAGCCGGAGATATCAGCATCTCTAGCAACACCCTCTGCACTTGATCCCATACTCTAGATTTAGACCGTGGAGGTCAAAAAACCAACTCTAGACCCCTACTACACCCCCTATATTTGTTGGCCTCCTACTTTTCCCTTCTACCCTCTATTTCTATTGCCCCGTTACTCTCCACCGTGCAAAAATTTCCCCAGACGGCTTCGTCTTGGGACTACTCTGGCGCTCCCGTTTTGGAAAGCGACAGCTTCCCAGCGTTGCGCAGTCTTCCTCGGTGAGTTCCTCGGCGGCACGGCCTTCCCCAGTGACGCATCCCTGCATGGCGCGGCCTTCTCTGGTGGCACGGCCTACCCCGATAGCTTCCTTGGCTACGACGCCGTCGTCCACCATTCCCCACATGACTTCCCCAGCAGCACGGCCAGCCCCACGAACTACGAGCTGCGTGCGCCGACATCTGCCCTTCCCTAGCGTTGCTTCTTCCCCGGGTACGACAAGTTGTGGTCAGCAGTGTTTGCCCTCCCCTGGTGCGGCTTCTTCCCCAAGCACGACAAAGGGGCGGGCAACAGCATCCTCTGTCCCTCACGCCCCTTCCCGTCGGCATTTGCCCATGCGTGCAAGGAAGAAACTAACAGAGTATGACAGTCAGGTCCCACATGTCATTCTCACGTATACTAGATTTGAGTAGTCTATTTTATGTGCAGTGTTGCTGGAGAGGACAATAAAATTCGGGTAGTATGTAAATTGATAGCTACAGGGAATGTGTTTTAGATAGAATTGTTGGAGGTGCTCTACAAGCAAATGGACCTGAGCCAACCACAACGGCAACGTACCAGTCGAGCCCAATACCAGATCTAAACACCCCAATTGTTAGCTTCACTTAAAGTTCCTAAAAAACCGGCTCTGAAATTTCTAGACAGATGTCAAATAACTATGTTAGGATTATTATTAAATTTGTGGCTAACTAAATGAACTGGTGACCTTGCCACTCGTTATTGATGGACGCTCAGGTATGATTATTGGAAATATTTTTTGGTAAATTAACATAAACGTTAAATCTAGCGTCTTCTTTTTAATCATGAAATCGAGAATACAGAAATGTCATACCAATCGAATCCACTAGCTACCAATTTGTTTCCACGAATGCATACCAATCGAATCCACTAGCTACCAATTTGTTTCCACGAATGCATTCATTTACTGGTGTGTAGACAAAACCAAGAGGAGCGCTCGAAAATAACCTCTGGAACCTTTCCCCCTAAATTCTTAGTTAAAATCCAACGATTACATTAAATGACAATTACCTGGCCTTCATCACAAAATGGTGGGGAAGGTTCCAATAAAAAAACCCTTCCGTTTAGATCCCCAGAATCGGATTGGTTTCACTGAATCATATTCCAAGAAATGAGTTGATTTGAATTGAATCAAATTGAAACCAATTCATTCCCATTATTCTTTTGGTTATAACAGAATTTATTTCTAAGAACTTGGAATCAATTTGCAGATTGAAACAAGACAAAAGCTTTCTGCATATTTGAATTTAAATCAAAATCTTTTTTTGCAGATTGAAACAAGACAAAAGCTTTCTGCAGATTCAACATGAAGTAAAACAAGGAAACAATACAAAATGAACACCCTGATTTTCAATTTCTACATTTGTCAAGAACACAAGTCAAGTCATTTTCTGAACTGGTGCTAACCATTTGGGGGTGTGACGAAAATGCAACTCGGCCATTAGCATTTCCAGTGATCTCTCAAACTGGTTTTAGGAGTTAAACTGAAAGGAGTACGCAGACAAAAAGGCATCCTCCTAGCCTTTGGTCCTTCCCCCGGTAGAGCTAAGTAGGCATAATCTTTGGCAGCTACTTTCTGCTGATGAAGGTCTGAAAGAAACTGTAAGCATCTGAAAGCAGGATACATTGCAACGAGTATCAGATATGAGAAGAAAAACATGCCAAAGCAGGATACATTATGTTCTGGTCAAGAAAGTACTAAAAAAATACAGTGAAACCGCAAAATTCACATGACAGAAAGAAAATTCACATGATGCAGGCTAAATAGAATTAAAACAGTTCACAATGATAAAAGAGACAGTAAAGATTAAAAAAAAAGAAGATACTCTAGGAGAAGAATTTGACATACATAAAACATGTACTCAATAAGTTTACATGTCAGTTAGACATGCTAGCTGATCCACATCAATATATAGTTTACAATAATATACAGCAGGACAAAAGCAAAAAAAAAAAAAAGGAACCCTGGTTCTGCAGAGAAACATGACTTGCATGTTCTCCAAAAAAAGATTTCTTGAAAATGATAATACTACTGTAAGGGCCTCTTTTGCAGTAATTCTGCCAACAAGCAGTCACCAGATTTGGCATCCCCTACCAAGTGCCAACTAACCAAGCCACCACCGGCACTGCACTAGCATCCATCAATAATTCAATGCTAATGAGGTTGGCTACGCACCCAGTCAGACCGCAGTCAATTACTAGTATAAATCAATAAATTGCAAAGCAGAAAGAGGGGAGGATGAAACATGTCTGCGTTGACATGGTGATAATGTAGGTTAAGCCTACCTGCCGTATCACTACTTATCTTAATTACCCTTTGTTTACTTCATGTCAAAGTAGTTTGGACTGCATCAAGGTTAAGCATGTTAGCTCCTTGGCAGCCAAGTTTAGTCCTACTTTTACCTTTATAGCTTTTCCTGGAATATGCTCTTTGAGCTTACTTGTATACCAAGTTGGTCATGATTATATAAAGCAATGAGAGGCCAAGGTATTATTGCCTTTGGCTGCCCAATTTCTGTGTCTCAATTCCAACAATTGGTACCAGAGCTTAGGGTTTTCATTGAGCCAATTTACCCCCCTACCCTTCCTATCCTATCCTACTCCAAGCCATGGCTACCTTGCTGAGCGCAGAGCCGCCGCCAAGACCGCTTGGGACGGCGACCTAGAGGACGGTGAGGGGAGTGACTCCAAGAACCGAAAGCCGCTACTGCTGGCCGCAGAGCAGGCAGCAGGGCGGCGATCCAGTGGCGCGGGAGGCGGCAAATGCAGCAGGCGGGCGGCGCGGACGGCGCCGAAGCTGCAGCGGAGATCGCCAAGCAGAAGCCGGACGCCAAGGAAGAAGAGGAAGAGAAGGGCTCCAGGCGCTGGGAGAGTCCGAGGCGCCGAGGTCGAGTCCCCAGCAGTTCGCCGCGCGCGCTGGGCGGGCGACGCCGCGAGTCACCGGCTACGACAGTGGTTGTTCATCAAGACTCGCAATGACACGGCATGGCCGATGCTGACAAGACCAACTACCACGAGTGGTCGCAGACGATGAAGCTCTGATGCAAAGCGCACGACTGGCGGGAGGCGGTCGAGGCGGACCGGTAGCATCATCGCGACGATCGGCGAGCCTTGAGGTGATCGTGGGCGGCGTGCCCAAGGAGATGGGGATTCCGCCATCGATAAGGCCACGGCGGCGAGGCGTGGGGACGCCATCACTGCAGGCGCCGGCGTGGGCGGGGTCCGCCGCCGACGCCGCAGCCTCCGCCGCGAGTGGGGAGAACATCGGCGTCGAAGCCGTGGGAGCAAGTCGAGGACTTTGCTATCCGCCTCTCAACCCCGCACCAAGAACTTCCATCCACGGCGATCGTGACATCGACGAGGAGCGCGTGGTGGACAAGTTCCTTCGCACGGTGCCGACGGCATGCGCAGATCGCCGCCGCCATCGAGCAATTCCTCGACTTTGAGGTGCTCACGCCGAGGAGGTGGTCGGAAGGCTCAAGGCGGTGGATGCGCGCGAGGAGCAAGCACCGATCGAGCCAATCACCGTCGGGCGGCAAGCTCATGTACACGGAGGGAGCAAGGGCGGCCACCGAAGAAGGAGAAGCGGGGAGCAGAAGATTCCAGTGGCTCGGGTCCAAGAGCGCCGCGGGCGGTGGGCGAGCGGTGGCGGCGGTCGAGGCCATGGTGGAGGACGAGGAAGAGGCCGTGGTGGCGGTCGCGGGGCGGTGGGCGAGGCGACGGAACCATGCCGGCGACGACTACGGGCCGAACTCCCCGCCTCAATTGTGGCGGAGGGTCACCGGGGCAAGAGATTGCCCCAACCACGCCGAGAGCGAACGGTGACCGCGGGCGGCAATGACCGCGGGGCGGGCGTGAAGGCCAGCGGCGGCGGCCGCGGGGAAACTAAGGTGGCCCGGCCGAGGCGGAGGCGGCGCGGGCGGGCGCCATGGAGGCCGTGGCGCAGATGCCGAAAAGCGACGAGGAAGACGGAGCCCCTGTTCCTCGGCGCATGGGTTTGTCGACCTCGACGAGTCCACACCGCATACACGTACGCCGCCCAAGAAGTAAACCTGGAGGAGCCACGGGCTTGCGCCTTCCTCGACGCCGATGGCGATGAAGAGAAGGCGGATGGCTGGGTACCTCGACTTCGGCGCGACGCACCACATGATCGGGCGGTACGAGGCTCTTTCGCCGACTGAACACCGACGTGCGGCGGCTGATTCGGTTCGGGGGGCGCCCAAGGTGGAGATCAAGGGCGTCGGCTCGATTGTCTTCGAAGGCAAGACCGGTGAGCATCGGGTGTTGCGGGGTGTCTACTACATCCCGGCTCGAAGAATTCCATCATGAGTCTCGGTCGGCTCGATGAGACCGGCTCCAAGGTGGAGATTGAAGACGGCGTGCTACGCATCTGGGATCGTGCTTGGGCCGCCCGCGCCGCCTAAGGTGAAGAGGGGAGCCAACCGCCTGTATGTGCTTCATCTTTAGCGGCTCGGCCACTGTCTCGCGTCACGCAAGGGGCGACATCGCGTGGCAGTGCTGGCACGAGGGATGGGACATCTCGCGCTTCGGCGCGCTTCGCCCGGCTTGGGAAGGAGGAGATGGCGCGAGTCCCGTGATTGATCATGTCGGCGAGGTGTGTGACACCGCGGTCACCACCAAGCTGAGGAGGCGCCCGTTCGCCGCCGACGATGCATCACCGTGCCAAGCGGCCGCCGAGCTGGTGCACGGTGATCTCTCGCGGGCGGTGACGCCAGGAACGCCGGAGGCAACCGCTGCTTCACGCTACTCGCCGACGACGCCAGGCGCTTCATGTGGCGGTGCTCTGCCGACCAAGACGCAGCGCGGAGGCGAGTCAAGCGTCAAAGCCGCGCTGCTGCGGACGCCGGGAGATCAAGGTGCTCCACACCCGACAATGGCGGCAGTTCACCGTCGCCGAAGTTCGCCACGCATCGTCTTGCCGAGCAAGGTATCAAGAGGCACTTTAGTGCCCCTCACTCACCCCCAAAGAAAATGGCGTCGTTGGCGCAGGAATCAATTGCAGGGCCATGGCGCGGGTTTGCTCAAGGCGCCGTCGCCGGACTAAGTTTTTGGGGAGGCCATGATGACGGCGGTTCACATCTTGAACCGGCCGCCAACGCGTCTTGAAGGAAATCACCCCCTATGAAGCCTGGCACGGACGCTCACCGACGCGGCTGGGGCATCGAAGGTGTTCGGTGTGTCGCATACACCAGCGGCTCAACCAATTGCGCAAGCTTGATGACCGCGGGCGAGGCCGGGCGTGTTCATCGGGTATGCAGAAGGAGCAAAGGCCCACAGGGTGTTCGATCCTATGGAGCGGGCGCGCGAGGATCAGCCGGGGCGTCTTTTGATGAAGGAGGACGCCGGGGGACCGGGCCTCGCCGAGTTCGGCCATCGGCGGCGGACAGCAGCGACTTCCGGTGTCGAGTACGTCCCGGCCGGAGGTGGTGAGCGAGCCTGCGACACCGTCATCGCCTCCGCCCCGGCCGCCCACGAACACCAGCGCCAAGCGATCCGGAGCGCCGCGGAGGGGGCAAAGGACTCTACATCACCCGTCCTCGAGCCGCCTACGCTCCAGCCGGCGTTCACGACGCCGCCGCCGCCGTCCAGTCCCAGTGGAGCACGCCACGCCCAGGTGGGCGGCAGCGGCCGGGCGCTACTACGACGCCGAGCCGCTCCGATACAGGACCGTCACCAACATCCTCGGTCAACAGCCCACTCCGCCCCGCCGGCATCTCGCCTATTCGCGGAGCTGCACTGACGCGACCGGCGAACCGACTTCTCAAGTCGAGGCCAAGAAGGATCCGGCTTTGCGCGCTTGGCGATGGAGGAGGAGCTACGATCGGTGGAGCGGAACGGGACTTGGGAGCTCGTGAAGCCCCCGCGCCCGGCCATCGTCCGATCACCCTGAAATGGGTGTTCAAGCTGAAAGAAGGACGAGCACGGCAACACCATCAAGCACAAGGCCAGGGCTCGTCGCGCGACGACGTCCCCAAGAAGAAGGCGTGGACTACGGCGATGCCTATGCCCCTATTGCTCGCATGGAGTCTGTCCGAGTTCTGCTGGCTCACGGCGGCACGGGAGGGCTGGCCAGTACATCATATGGACGTCAAGTCCGCGTTCCTGAATGGGGATCTCAAGGAGGAGGTGTACGTGCACCAGCCGCCGGGTTTCGCCATCGCCAGGCAAGAAGACAGAGTGTACCGCCTGCACAAAGCTCTGTATGGCCTGCGGCAAGCGCCAAGAGCATGGAACGCGAAGCTTGATTCAACACTGAAGAAAAAGGGCTTCAAGCAGAGTGATCATGAAGCTGCTATCTATCGCCGCGGCTCCGGCGACTCCCTGCTGCTCGTCGGAGTCTATGTGGATGATTTGATCATCACAGGAGCCAAGGAACAGGATGTTGAGGGCTTCAAGGCTGAGATGAAGGCAACGTTCGAGATGAGTGACCTCGGACTCCTGAGTTTTTACTTGGGTGTCGAGGTTCAGCAGAATGCCAATGGCATCACTCTTCGACAGACGCATTATGCCAAGAGAATTCTGGAGCTTGGTGGAATGGTAGACTGCAATTCTGCAGCTACTCCCATGGAAGAGAGGCTGAGGCTGAGCAAGCAAAGCACGGCCCGAGGAGGTCGACCCAACTCAGTACAGGCGGCTGGTTGGGAGCTTGAGGTACTTGGTCCATACGCGGCCTGATCTAGCGTTTGCAGTCGGGTTTGTGAGCAGGTTTCTGGAGAGACCTACCATGGAGCATCAGCAGGCTGTGAAGCGCATCCTTCGGTATGTAGCAGGCAGCCTGGACTTCGGTCTGCATTTCACCAAGGCATCCAACGAAGCCCGGTTCATTGGCTACTGTGATTCAGATCTGGCTGGAGACATTGATTCAAGCAAGAGCACAACAGGCTGTCTATTCTTCCTTGGCAACAGTCTGGTCAGTTGGCAGTCCATCAAGCAAAGAGTGGTTGCCTTGTCAAGTTGTGAAGCAGAGTATGTTGCCATGACTACTGCTGCAACACAGGCTCTATGGCTGTCCAGGCTACTTGCTGAGTTACTAGGAAGAAAGGTGGAGGTTGTAGAACTGAGAGTTGACAACAAGTCTGCAATTGCACTTGCCAAGAACCCTGTCTTCCATGATAGGAGCAAGCATATCAGAATCAAGCAGCACTTCATCAGGGATTGTGTCGAAGAAGGCAGCATCAAGACTGAGTTCATCCCAACAGCTGATCAGTTGGCAGACATCCTGACTAAGGCTTTGGGCAAGGCTAAGTTTAAAGAGATGAGGAGGAGGATTGGTCTCAAGAAGATCAACAAGACCAGCTGCAGCTAGGCTTAGGGGGAGAACTGTAGGTTAAGCCTACCTGCCGTATCACTACTTATCTTAATTACCCTTTGTTTACTTCATGTCAAAGTAGTTTGGACTGCATCAAGGTTAAGCATGTTAGCTCCTTGGCAGCCAATTTTAGTCCTACTTTTACCTTTACAGCTTTTCCTGGAATATGCTCTTTGAGCTTACTTGTATCCCAAGTTGGTCATGATTATATAAAGCAATGAGAGGCCAAGGTATTGTTGCCTTTGGCTGCCCAATTTCTGTGTCTCAATTCCAACAGATAAAGCCTTAGCTCAGGTGTGGTAACAGTAGAAATGAGCAGGACACTGGGATATAAAAGAAAACAGACAGTAGAAATGAGCAGCACACTGGGAATATAACCACTTCTAAACCAGATACCATTTCAGGTTTTGTGAGTGCTACTTGTGAGGGTCTTATTCTTTCTGCTTACTTACCAAGAGGATTATTTCAAGTTTCGCTGCTAATGTAATGCTAAAAAAAATGAAAGAGGCTACAGGCTACAACTACTTTGAGAAGTAATGGAACCTTAAACTATGATGCTGTGCAGTTTATGCAGGGAGTATCATAGTCAAAACGGTAGAGCACAAGAGGTAAAATACACAACACTAAAGGAGTAACTGCAGGTACTAGAGAGAGAAAATTGCAAACATAGAGTAGTCAAGATCAACAGGCTATGTTCTGTAACAAAAGCAAATATCTTTCATGTGGCATTTTGTACCAAATGAAATACAATAGTGCTCCTGAACGTATTATTGTTTCAGATTCTATACATGAATACATGAAAATTTAAATATTGAAGTATATCAGAGTAAAGAGTGTCTTGAAGCAATAACACAATATAAAGACCTGGTGGTTCCTTAAAAAACTATACATAAACAAAACATCTAAAGACTGGCACTAGCTGACTGCATCAGCTTCGACAGGTTAGTAACCATGGAAAACTGGTTATTAACAAACAAGACATTAAAGGACTAACAAACAAGACATTAAGGGACTAGCACTAGCTGACTGCACTGGCGCTGATCGCCACCCTCAGTTGCCTTTGTTCTTCTCTTGTTCCTCAGATGTCAGGGTGCAAAGCTCAATCGCATTATCAACTAGACTCCCAGGATTGCAGGAAATGTACCTCTGATACAAGAAAAGAAAAATAAGCAGTGAGCTTCACAACTGTAACAGACTAATCCATGACACTGCTGTATGTTTGTTGAACTCTAGTCTAGAAACTGCCCCTGATCTTCAGAACGGAACCACCTGACATCATTACCTCAACTACAATTCAGTTCAGCAACAGCAAACACTTCTGCATATGCTCCTAGCAACTTCTAGCTTAAAGAGAAGAAAGAAAATCTACTGTGTCCAACTAAGACAGTATGGTACAATGCAAGTATGTGAAATACGTACACTACACGTCGAATACATGGATCCTCAATGCCTCGATCACCTATAAAGATACTCAGAATGTGCGTGATCCATCATCATGAAGATCAGCAATTAAGGCCAGCGAGCCAGATCCACACACGTGCCTGGCCCCGGCGCTTGCAAGGAGAGCACACACTGGAGAGGAAAAGGGAGAAAAAGAGAGGATGGCATGGAGAAAAGCACCCTCCCTTTTTTGTATGGAGTAGAGCAGGCCATGGACGTCTGGGCGCTGCAGCTGGGGCTGTTGTACTCCAAGGCAATGGTGGATCAACAACCACCAGCTGCCATAGCCATGGTTTCTATCAATTTAAAATAGTCTTGCGATAAGTAATAGCCAATTTTCAGTATCAACTAAATAAGCTACTCTAACAAACATTTGGGGGGAATTGGGACCTATAAATGCAATCTATTAGATTAAATAGGAGCAAACTGAAATGCACTGGCAGACAAGGAAAAACTGCCCAAAGAAGGATTTTTACTTTTGGAAGGTTCATGAAGGTTCATGAAGCAGCAATAGCCTGCATGAAAATTGCGTTCTGTAGTTAAAACCTTGCATTAGCACCTCTAAAGAATATGATAAAAATTCAGTTCCCAAAGATAAAATTCAGAAGATGTTTTTAACAAACAAAAGATAGCAAAGGCTAACTATTTTTATTATTTAATAAAGATCTCCCAAACCATGACTTTTACTGCATAAACCCTAACACAAACAACAAATTGATAATGAGTTAGGAAAGGCAGGAAGATTATATACTGATCATGCATAATTGGCAGCACTTTTTCAGTTAATTTATTCTAGATGGAACCTTCAGCTAACTAAGTCAAACCAAAATGAACGTAGCATAATAGATGGAGAGAATTACACACGTGAGTGTGCAGCCCGTAGGACGCCGGCAACCTGCGGTGGCTTGTGGCTTGGGAGGTTCATGCAATGTTTTGGGAGCTTTTTCTAGAGGGCATGGCTCCAAAATTTTCTGGAATGCCAATGCATGAACTAAACCCAAGTTGGGTTGCATATGGAGGCAAACACCAACTAAATGGCACACATGGAGGCAAACATACCATTGATTACAAATAGGACCTCTCATGCCATCCAAAAGTAAGCGTCATGGAAAGCAGGCAACCGACAAATCTAATTGAGAATTTAAGAATCACAACACAATGATGACCAAAGCATCAATCTAACTCTCCCAAACACCTTACCAGACTAACTCCACAAGAAAACAGCCAAAAAATAGGCATAATACCTTTTCCTGATTCCTAACTATGTGATCTAAAATTCAATACATGCTTATGTTATCAAACAACAAAAGCAGAACCATACCTATTTACCTGGCACTTCCACCATACCTAGCTAGCACATTTTAGTACACTTAATGTTGATATTTTTGTATTTGCAAATAGGTATACTGTGATTATGTGAGCAAAAAAAGTGAGATGGAAAAGAAATCGTGACCAGTCTAAGTGAGTGGTTGTACCTTCAGCTAAGGAGCATAGGAGGCACCATGACACCAATTCTAACTCACCATCACTGCGAAGGATGGAGACAAGGCTAATAGAATTGAAATAAATACCATAGGAATTGGCAGTGACGAAGATCCAAGAAGATGCAACCTTGGAACCAAACGATGCACCCAGGACAGAACCTCCAACTGAAGGAAGCAAAAATTGGGAGAGCACGACCATCAATCCAAACTGTTTGGTCCAATCTCCTGCTTGTACCTGTGATGAGAGAAGCAAGAGTGAAAACCAGGTACAGGGGACACAATAGCAAGGGCATGAAAAATAATAGGGCAAACAAGATACATTGGAAAATCCATGTGGAAAATCCAAAGTCCATGACTCCAGAAATCTAGGAAGCCAGTAAAACCACTGCCATTAAAATAAAGTGGATCTAGCAAGCAAGCAGCCACACCGACGGCAACATGACCATCCTGTTTCCTCCACATATATGGTAGGGGTGGACGGATCCGACCACACAAGCAATGGATTCGAACATGCGGTTAGTGGATCTAGCCGAAGAGTCACCGGTGTGACAGCCGGCCAGGGCCGAGACAGATAGAGGAGAGGAGATGAGGGGTCAGAGTGGCCGGCAGTGAGTTGTCTGTGGACAGCTCAGCCGTGGCCTGTGCCCGCGGAGGCCAGGTGGCTAGCCGAGGCCAGGCCAGGCGAAGGCCCATGCCTGCGCTCACCGGCAGGCGGCTGCGCTCGGCCCGCGACTGTGGCCACCGCCAGGGCGCCCACGCCAGGGTGCCGCCAATCTGCCATGCTAGGCCTCCACTGCGACAGGGGCCTACGGCCGCCCGTCGTGCCGCACCATGCCAGTGCGGGCGCTGTGCCACCGCGTCAGGAGAGAGGAAGGGGACATGGAAGAGAGGGAGAGAGGGCATAGATATTTTCCACCCAGCCCTGGGCCATCGCAAGGAAAACTATACCCGAAATCCTTTTTATCCGGCATTAATTTGGAACTGCGTGCATCTAAAGCACCCTTTACTAAAATCAATGTAGTTGTATGCAAACCTAGAGCATTAGCATGATGAACCAAGAAATCCCTAGGTCCTATTGTTAAGAAAAGTGAATTACTCTTCTCATTAACAGCATTCAACCATCCAGGCAACCATATGTTTTGACCTGCATTGAAAGCAGGGCCATTCGTTGAAGATAAGAGTATATCGAACCCATATGTCATCTTATCATGAGCAGATTGTATGGCAAATATAGGTTTGATCAAGATTTGCATTCAGAGAGAGCAAGGAGATTGGCCACCACCCAATGTCCATCCAATGGGCTAAAATAAATTTGCTACCGTGGCCACCCTGGGGGGCCGTTTGCTCCTGCTGCTCTCTTGTTTTTAGATGCTGGCCCTGGATCCTAGTGGCTCAGGCTGTCACAGTGCCATGCCCACCATTGTCTAACTGCCTAAGCTTGACATTAGATACAAAGGACTGTTATTTAATAAAGGCATCGTCTTGATATTGTGATTAGGAGCGCTTCTCAGGACTACACCCCTTTTGTTTGAATTTCTGCAACCTTAGTAAGTGCAGAGATCTTCTGCAAGAATGGATTACATTACCATCGCATCAGCAGTAGAACTAAACGTCTGTTCTACAAAAGTTGTTTGACGAAATGTTTCACACTTTCAGCAAAAATGAACATAGCGTTAGTACAAACTAATGAAATAGCATTGGAAAACCATCACCTTAAACCATGAACTAATTCTGTATGAACAATTTTATTCACTTTGACATTGATTTGTGTTACACTCTCAATTTTGTTTAAGCATGCAAGGAATGTAACCCCTAATCCCTAATAAGTGCTTACCGTTGCTTCCAGTCCAATGCAGTCTGAAGAGTCTTAATTAATATCCAAAAACAATTCCATCGACACAGATATATCCGAAGCATGGAATTCACTCAAGCACCTGATGTGCAACCAAATCCTAGGAAATATCAACTAAATATTGCCATGCCCCAGGCGTTGGCCATCCACTGCAAAATGAGTCCTACTTCTGCACAAGCCATATAAAAAGATCATCAATTGATTTTCAAACATGAGCTTACATGTGTCTCAGCTCATGAAACTTATTTAACATAATCAAATAGAAAGGTCATCAATGCTTCTAGTTTTAGAATGAATTTAAGGTGTTTGATTTTTAGAATGAAAGGTATTTGATTTTATTAGGTAGTAAAAACAGAAATAGTCAGATTTTATTAAGTTTTATTTTCAATTTCGTATGCTCATAGCAATGCACGACCATTACCTAGTCTTGTTTAAAATTAGGTTTTTCAATTTTTGAGCACTGACCATTACCTAGTCTTGTTTAGAATTGGGTTTTCAATTTTTGAGCAGTGACTAGTGTGCTGGCCTCACAACCAACTTGTCTTGCCAAAGGATGGCAATTGCATAGCTGAACAGTGCATGCTGCTCAGTCCTTTTTTTCTTTCCTTTTGAAACATTGGCTGCTTCTCAGTCTCAGGCTTGCCTTCCAAGCACATTCCCAAGGAGCACAAAATATGACGAGGAGGAAGCTTATTCAAGATATCATTTAACTACTACACTACAGATTCTTATAGATATAAGTCTAATAATTTTTTCAGAAGGCAAATACAGTAATAGGAGCAATCATACTCTACTTGGACTTAACAAACGGACCAATCTATCATTAGCTGTGAATGCATTGAGAAATGTTTGGTAAAACTCGAAAATCATGGCTGCTAACAAATTTGGTAAATCAGTACTTCAATATTTAGAAAATCCACAAATTTTTTATGTTACAGAAGAACAAAATTGCATTAAGATATGAGAACTTACAGGAGTGGCATATTACACGACGAATTCCATCCTTCAAGTCCTTCTTTCTCCTCAAATCTGAGCTCATAAAACAAATGAAGCATTTGGAGGGATTTTGTTCCCAATTTCCACCAAAAAAGTTGTCATCGTACCTTTTGAGACATGCATACATAGTTAACAAGAGATTACAAACCATTCACATATACATCACACACTTTGTACAATGACAATTTTTTTAGAATTCGAGGGCTCATGCCCTGGCCTTTCAGTTAACATCAAAAGACCACAGTAGCATTTACAGCACAGGGTTCAAAGACAGAGTGTCCACCTGGACCAAGTTTCAGAAGCCAGAAACAAACTCTCAAAGGAGCAAACCAGACCGGCCAAACGACAACAGGAAAAACTGCTCAGATACATCAAACTACTCTGATTCGAGAGCCACATTCAGAACACTCCACCAGGGTGATCACTTGGGAGTTTTTTCAACTATACCTCTAAAAGAGTCCTTTTCTAGCCACCAATTTTCAAACCTGAATCTCTTAATACCAAAACTAGCATCCTCCTAGAGTTTAGAATCAGAGGGTTGTGATCACTTGGGAGACTTTCTAAAGTTTTCACACTAGCTAACGGAAAAGACTGCTCCCATGAGGTATTAACAAAAATTCTATCAACTTTAGCTAAAATAGGACTATCTTCATTAGAGTTATGCTCCGGTGGACCCTTTTCTGAAAAATGCACGAATCTTAAAGCAGCTATTTAATTTAATTAATCTAGTTTAATTCATCTTGCGGCCTTGCGGGTATTATCAAGGTCTGACCCAAACCTTGCTCATAGCAAATCCAGACCAGCCCAGGCCGATAATTGTGGATGGATCCCGTCCAGTCCAGTTGCCTCGAGTGTGTGTGATTGTTTCGTGTATGCGGACGGCGTCGGCCGTCGGCGGTGCCACGCAGCTACGAAACCTGCCATTGCCATGCCGCCGGAATGAGGCGACGGAAGAGGAGAAAAGAGTCGCTGACTCGCCGGGACGAGGAGAAGAAAAGGACTGGAATGCAGGGGCCGGAGATGTGACGCGGCGGAGGCAGGCTCGGTTTGGTCGGCTATTGGCGGCTCGGCGCCGCCGCTGCCCGTTCCCACACGATGTTGCACAACAAAACCGCCGGCTGTTGTGATTTCAGAACGATCACGTCAAACTAATGGATGGGCTGGCGTTGGACTTTGGACATGGGTCGTGCTGAGCCTGAGACCAGATCCATTACGAAACAAATTAAAAATTATTTTAAACCTGCTTTAAGATTCATGCAAATTTTTTGAAGAGGTCCATTGAAGCAAAACTCTCTTCATTACTAGTCCAAGTGAACCTCTTATTATTAGCACTAAGCTCAATAAGAGGCTAAGAGCCCATATGTCAATCCAACTATTGAAAGCATCAGACCATATATGATTAATCACTCTAGTGCTTTTATCACTAACAAATCTAACTAAATTAAAATCCCCACCAATCAAAGATGGACCTTGCCACGAAGCCATGACATTCTCTAATTCGTCTAAGAAAAGTTGTTTTTGATCATCATAAGCAGGAACATAGACTACAATAGTTTCTAGCTAAAACCACTTTTCTTGCAAGTCATCATGACACTAACAGAATAATCTAAAATATCTCCAACTACCATACTAAAAACATCAGAATTGGCTTCAACCAGGATTCCTCCTGCTGAGCCTTTAGCTTTTAGCTGACACCAATTAAAAGGAATGTTGCTGGGATAACATTTTTAGGAAACCACCAGGAAACTCATTTTTCTTTGTTTCCATGATTCCAAGGAAGTCTACATTCTCAGCCTGTGTCTTATCTTTTACTTTCCCCTTAGAATTCCCATCTTCTCCATTCTCTGTATACTTGGGCGCCTCAGCCTGTGGATCATCCTCCTTTTCTTCCTCTTTGCCACCTCTTTTTCAGAGCCATTGTCAGAAGAGTAATCAACTTGTTCCACTCCTTCAGTATCAAAAGAAAGCAGAAACAGTTTGTCCTGGAACACAAAAATCCTTTGCTTGAGAATTATCTTAGGGTCCGTTTGGCTCCCCGGAATTTTCAGAATTGAATTCATTGTATAAACTATGGTTGTAGAAGAAAAATCTATGGAATCATCTACAATTTTAATTAAGTTGAGGAAGAAGAATTCATAGAATCCATTTCCTACTTCCCATCCTATGAATTTAAGATAGGCTTATATGTGAACTTTGGAAAGTTGTGGAATTTTAATTTCTTCTTCCACAATTGTAGTTTATATTACGAATTCAATTCCGAAAATTCCCGGGAGCCAAACAGGCCCTTAAGGTCTTTGCTTTGAATCTTGACTCTAATCATGCTGAAGAAACTGTTGAATAGACCCTACCAGTCTACTTCCACCATCCTGCCCAAGCTAGAAGAAACTTCACACAAAGATCTCCGGTCTACCCATTTAGGAGGAATCCCTTTGATCTATATACAAACCTCAGCTAGGCTTCCAATAGGTTCAACCTCTCCATTCAGATGCTCAGACAACCCACTACACCAGGCTTGTTCATGTCAAAGACAGAACCTTTGCCAATCACTCGTTTCCTCCACTTTTCTGTCTGGGGGAACCTCACTATATATATAGCTGTATTCATCTATCTTCTTTAACTGCAAGGACCAGTCTGTCAAACAGCTCTCTCAATTCTCTAGAATTCCCTCCTCATCAATCTCTCCCTCTTCAATAGTGATGACCCAAAGATGTCCATACCTTCCCAGTGCCTAAATCTGTTATCTCTATTCTCCACATCCACATAATAGAAACCTAGCCCTCTATTGGCACTACCAAAATACTGAGCAGTGAATGGAGGCTTCAACCATTCAGGACACAGGTCTACCACATGTTCTGAACTTCTGCAAATGAAACACACCTTGGGTCTAGTGCATGCTGAAATGTAATGACCGATTTGTCCACATTTGAGGCAGACCACCTGTAGGTTCCTTTTGTGATCAGACTCCTCAATTCTCTGCTCAGGAACACCAGGATTCTACCATGACAAAAATTTGTTGCTATAGTTCAGAGATTTATCAGCGACAAGACTCACAACCAAAACAAATGTGTAGTTCAAATTTCTGTAATTGCCTCCCACAGCAATACTCAGGTGTTGTATTTTGTGGGAAATGTCACTTGGGTTCTAAATTGCAAAATTAATCACATATATTCCCTATTTTCGAAGAGATAACAAGAGTTCATGGCATCATGATTGAGAGAAAACATGAGGGGAAAAAGAATCCTTACCTTCCAACAAACATCACTGAGGAGTGAGGACTGAGGGCCGACTGGCCAAGGCACGCCAAAGTCAGTTGGCTCCCATTCCATCAAACAGAATGGAACGAAACACACCACATGAACATTTCTCTGGAGAATTTCAACAAACACCTCCCCTGTGTGTGCCTGCTGAACACCCCTGCAGTTTGCAGTTCTTTCTTTTGACAAACCCAGAACTGCAACCATGTTCTGGTCTAACATTATCTGCATAAGTGACAACTTGAAAGCATCAGTGACATACTGACATGGAGGGATAAAGTGTTAAATAGCATTATGCCGACCATGGATTGGTATAGAAAATCTGGAAAAGCAAAATATATACGCACTACTGCTCCATCCTCTTTTTGGCACATCAGTCTTTGTCTTCTTCACTGCACATGAGGAAGTCTGAATGAGATTGAGATGTGCTTGTGCTAAGCTGTTGAGGGCACGGTATTGGCCGAATGGTAATTTGCTGCAGGTGCAGGAACGTCTTTGTTGTAGATGGATATGACAATTACTTGTGCCATAGGCCTTTACCACAAAATGGTGGGGAAGGTATACCAATAAAAAACTAAGGGTAGCAGAAAAGTAACATCATTACTAAAATGAAAGAGGTCAATAAATTAAAAAATAAACTGCGAAACCATTTTAAACCTATCTGCTGCAAATTTATCTACGCCGATAAAAGTGAAACATATGGGAACTGCCCATCACAGTGGTAGTTTCCATTTGAATAGGTACCTCCCCTACTTTGATCAGTAAGCACTGTGATATAACTCAAACATAGTGGCTAACAGAACACCCCATCAGACTATTGTAACTGTTGTACCAACAAGGAGAAAAACTGCAGAAAAGTGATAGGATTGTTTCATTGCCTGAACATATGGACAGCGGATTTGTTTTGTTGGCATATCAAGTCATCAAGGTACAAAGGTAGAACAAGAGAGATTTACGGACAGTTAGCACTTAGCAGGGGCTCAGGGCTCTTAAAATTACACTAGCAATGTGCTTAGCTCGAATCACAATGTGTGCAAAGGATCAACGAAGTATAAGTGAATGCCGAACTCTTCTGTCTCCCCTGCAAAGAGTGAAAAAACGGCAAACACAAAGCGAACCAAAAATAATTTAAGAAGGGTGAAACCCATATCGAGTTTTAATTGACCATCATGAGCATACACATGACTAAGTTACTAATATGCTGAAGAAAAAAAGCATGGGAATATGGGTGGAGAACTTCAACTATGCAAGCAGAATGCACAGGTACAGGAACAGAGGGTCGTCATAATTTGAAGAACTGAGAGGCACCTAGATGAGTGAAAAAAAAAACAATTCACATAACTGTAGGTAACTGAGAATTGATAAACTGCCAAAGCGCCCAAAGTAGAATGGCCTTTTTACTCCAATGTGTACTGCAGACATTTCCAATCCAAACATCAAAGTTCAACCATTGCCAGGAAGGACATAATCTCAAAGTAGAATGTTCGTTAATGGACCATGTGTCTTCCCCCTATCCAGGATTTGATAAGGAGAAAAATGAATGCCAAAATGTAACTAAAGTTAAGAATTCGTTATCCAAAGAAGAGTTCGGTATATTCAAGTGACCACAATCTTGATAACATAAGGTCTAGACCCAAAGAAAGGCATACAGTTGTAATGGACAACAGCTGAAAAAGGCCATGTTGAAGAAAAAACTGGAGGCCTGGCATTATCTGCTCCTCCATTTTTGCCATGCGAAATATGCTAAAGAGACAGAAAAAGCAATCGTCCATTTCCAACTGCATGGAAGGCTAAGTTAATATTCTTATAAAAAGGAGCAGCAAACAAGCTCAACAGCATTAAACTACAAGAATAGCTGTGATCATGTTGCATGCTACCAGAAGCTTAAGCTATGGAAAGAACCTCAAGACGGGCATGGTTTGAACAATACATAAAAAATATCGCTATCGAGATTAAGAATTCATTAGATGCCTATTTTTACAATCATCAATGCAGTATTATGAAAATACAAATGCCATAATTGACACTTGACCAAGAGTCAACTGCTACTGAAATGATCTTTGGGACGCAGATGAGTCAAAATAGCAGTCTGTAGTAGTTGCCACAAGAGCAATTTTAATTCTCTTGACATACGTGATACGTTAGAATCTAAATTCAGTTATGAGGACCAGGCAGGCGCACAACAGAGAGACACACCAAAATAACTACACCCATGCACTACTTTGTTTAGAATAAGCACAAATGATTAATGATAGGCCGCACAATAAGTTTTGCTAGCAACAAAGCACAAAATCTGACACAAATTGAAAGATGCCCACAGATAAAATTTAAACAAATAAGACATGCATGCCTCAGAAAGGTACTGCCAGAGAATTGGCTCAAGTATTTCATTGTGATCTGCTAGTAACCTGCACTCTTGGTTTACGATGAGTATGAGTAAGTAAATTAATATGCTGTCAGCTGTTCTAGCATCTAACTTGGACCACCAGGTAAGCATCAACACATTCAGAAAAAAAACAAAAGGAACAAGATGTAACAAACCTCAAGGGGGCAAGGCCCAGCACCAGGAAGGCATATAACACCAGCTGCAGGCAGAGCAACTAAAATCATTAAATTCGTGCAGAATTCAACCATCACAGGCAACCACGAGCAAACTGGATAGATTACCTCAAGCAGTGGTCATGCCCCCACACAAAGCAGACCGCATGCCAAATGGACACCTTGTTATGCTTATGCAGCATAGAAGCTCAGCCACTGAGGCAATGACCAAAATGGGATCTGTGGCACCTATATTGCATGGACACTTCATGCATTTAATCCTCTAACATATCACACCTGATGGCGTTAGAGGTTTTTCTCAAGTGCTAGCGAACTAGAAAATCAATATATATATATATTAGTCATTCCGCCAGCTGCTACAAGACTGAATCAGTGAATAAATCTAGATGACAGACTGAATTTGCAGGAAAAGGTACATCTTGTGGCACTTGATCAACAAGAATTTTATCAACAAATTGTGAATTTCAGAATGATAGATTTAAATAACTAACAACCACCACCTTGGAGGGACTGGAAAAAAATGGAGGTTTCAGCAAATGTTGTCACCAGGATGTCAGTGGCACAATAGAAGCAATAGGTAAGTTACCATCAGCAAATGCAAAGGTTATGTTTGTGAAGGTGAGCAGCAACTGAACCAAAATAAGGCCCTAGAGCAGTTTAATCACTAATCCCTGGCTCTATTGAGCTTCCAAGTGCGAATTTAGTTTAGAAAAATACAGCAAAAACAGAAATCAATTCGATGTGGTAAAACAAATAAGGTAAAAGGCCAACTCTAGCAGTACAAGAATTAACAGAAAGGTCCAAGCCCAATAGAGGACAACAATAACCACAATAATTCACAACATAAGTGAATGCCATACGAACAAAAATTTGCAGCCATAAATTCTTAAATGCTCAGGGCTATTAGACCTTTTGGAATTTTTTAATGCTTAAATTAACATCAGCAGATCATGTTTTATCCATTTTAGGCCAAGTCCCTGTCAAGTAGAAGTAAATAACAAGTAATTTTGCTTCTTTCAATGGAGTATAAACTTTTATCCTAAACACAAGCTAACACAATAATAGATCATAAAACTAACAAATCACACAAGCAGTATGATCAGATCACAGAGCTCATGGTACTTAAACATTAAAGAACTGTTTTCCACCGTCAAGCTGTAACAGCTAATTCCATAATTCCATATGCAGAAACAGACATAAAACCTACGCAACCACTATTTAACAGATAAGAGCTTTCCAGTACTCAAAAGAAGCTCTTGGTCTTACATGATAGCAAGTCTAAGCAACCACTAGTTAACAGCTTTCTAGTACCCAAAAGATGCTCTTGGTTCTACATTAACCCAATGATAGCAAGTCTACTCATTACATTAAAATAAAAGATAGTAGAGATCTCTAGAAGATCTTTAGAATTTCACACGAGACGGACCAGAAAGCACAGAGAGCAATTCATTAGTTAGGTTTGCTTTGCCCAACTCCAACTTGAAGGCTTCAATCTGCTGTTTTTTGCACTTGGCATCAAGATCACGGGCCTTCTCATCATCTATGGTCTTGAACATTGCCATGATTATGTGTCCCGAGCTATGTGTTTCAGCATACTCTTTAACTTCTTTGGCCAAGTGAGGATACTCTTTTGATAGTTCACTGAAGTCCCTAGATGTTGGTTCAACCTGCTCATCTTCATCAAGATGTATGTATGGGGTTTGAAGTCCCCAAATGATCTTAGACAGCTTAAACAGCTGATGACTAGGGACATCGGATGGGCAACCTTGTGAAAGCCACTTGTGGTACCGTGTCTTAAGCTTGCGGATCTTGTCAGTGAGCTTCTCCTCATTAGCATCAATTTTGTCAAATGTGAGACTTGCCAAAAGCTGCGATGAGTCTAGCAAAGCACCATCATGGGACTGAGCATGCGCAGCCAAAGCATCTAGAATCTTGAGCTCATCATCATAGGACCATGTCTTCTTCTCTGTCTGCTTGGTTGATGGAGCATTCCTCCCCTGTAAGGTTTTTCCATTCACGGTGTCATCTGCATGCTCTTCATCTGTGACCTCCTTCTCTTGCTCCTCCTCTGCATGGGGGCTGTGCATGCCCTTGTCATGTGGGGCTGAAGTGTCACTAGCATGCTCTTGCCCTATGTTCTTCTGCTGCTGCTCTCCAAGGGCCCTGTGCTCGTCCTGTGGCGGTGCGGTGTTGCTCTGCTCTTGCTCTGTGTTCTTCGTCTTCTGCTGCTGCTCCTCTTCACGGGCCCTGTCCCCGTCCTGTGGCTGCTCGGTGTTGCTCTGTTCTTGCTCTTCCTCTTGCTCTGCCATCTCTCTGCCATTGTGCCCCTGGTCCAGGGCGATGTCAGGCGAGGAAGGTGTGTCCTCTCTGCTGTCGTTGGGCCCTGATTCCAGCAACTGGGGCGGCGACGTTGGCTTGGACAAGGCCTTCCTAAGCTGCTTCTTTTTCTTCTTCTTGCGCCTGTCCTTCTCGGCGGACCTCTTGCTTCTCTTGTTGCGCCGTGGGGCCGACGCGATGGCAGCCTCGGCATCAGGCCCCGCAGCACGCTTGTCCGGGCGCTCCTCTTCCTGCTGCTGCCGCTGCGGCAGAGAGCGCTTCTCGCCCCGCTTCGAAGTCGCGGTCGCGGCCCTCCTGCTGTGGCCAGCGTCGGCGGTGTCGTCGTCGGGCAGCCGGTTCCTCGCCGGTGACGCGCCAGCAGAATCCCCAGCGTCGTCTCCCTCCTGCGACGCCGGCGGGGGTTTCTTGGCCCGCTTGGAGCGAGTCGTCTTCAACGCGGCCCCACCGCGCGGCGCGCTCCTCGTCGGGGTGGCCTCGCCGGAGCCCTGGGCCCCAGCATTGCCCGGCGATGTCGGCGAGGGTTTCTTGGCTTGCTTCAGCGGCATCTCACCGGACTCGACGCTCTCCTCCTCCTGCTCCTCCACGTCTGAACCCGCATTGCCACCGGTGCGGCCCGACTCCTCGGAATCGCCGGGAACTGGCCGGCGGGCATGGCGCTTGCCGCTCTCCTCCACCACATCCTCCACGTCTGAGCCCGCATTGCCGCCACTGTGGCCCGACTCCTTGGAATCTCCAGGAACTGGCCGGCGGGCACGGCGCTTGGCGGCCATGGAGGCCCGATCGATGGCGGATTGAAGTGATTTGGGATTTTTTGCGGGGGAGAGTGACGGTGCTGCCGAGGTTGGGAATAGTGTGAGCAGTGAGCTTCTTAGTGGCCGGCCAAGTGCGGGTGGAGGAGGGAGGTACTACTAGTAGTAGTGGATACACACGGCGCGGCGCCGCGCCGGAGGGTCTCTTCGACTTCCCCCCGTCGCTGCCGTCCAATTGTACTCCATTTTTTATTTTATTTATTACTACTTATTGCTCCGTATTTATACTACCTTTACTTTTGACTGTTGACGGGCGCCCGGTTCACATTTCTTCCAGCGGCTTTCGAGTTCCTTCGACGGGATTCCAACGGACGGGGACGGAACGTGTTGGTTCGTGCTTGCTTGCTCCTATCCGTTGGTGATGCAGATCGGGCCCGCGAGCTCAGCTACAAGTCTATCTTTTTTTGGAAAATATAATATGTCATATTATTTTAAAAGAAGAATTACATATACACACTGAGGCCTATGATAATATAACATTTTAATAATGGTATTGTAGCAAAAAAAGCAGTAATAAAATACTAAAATGCATAGTGTAGCAATGTTGCATAGTTAGAACTATGTACACCGCTACTTTTTGTTGGCATTTATTATTTTTATTCATCAGGTATTTTGTTTATTACTCCCTCAGTTATAGTATACTTACAAGGTGTAATTACTTTTGATTTAAAAACCAAATAATGGAGTTGTTTTTTGGTGATTACGAGTAGCTCCTAATCTAAATTATAATAATCATATATAATATTTGTGATCGAAATATAATCAATATTTACGCTAGACGCTTCAATTGTAGTAGGCGGATAAAAGACGAGGAGACAAAAACGTGATTGGTACGTTACTCCAACTGCTACATGGTCCATCGCATGTAGACTTTGCGTGATTGATACCCTGCTTATTTGGCGCCGGGCTAGGCCAGCCGCATGCACGAGGCGTCGCCAAGGTAGGCTCGGTAGGAACATGGATATGCTTTATTTCTTGAGAGAGCTCATATCGTGCATGCGCGCGTCCCTTTTGTAGCCGCCACCCTCTATGTGGAGATGGTGCTATAGTTCTTAAGGCGGTTAGGCGTCCAGGCGAGTGCTAGATACGCTTTGGACGCCTAGGCGCCCGGCTTGTCCACCTAGACATCCATTCTGCAAGGCGATAGAGGGGTGTCTGGACGTCTAGACGACACCTAGGCAACGTCTTAAAAGCTATATGCCAACCAAACAAAATCTCCTGTGGCCTAAGCTAGGTGGCAACAATCAACTAGTTTGTGCCTGACTAGCTCTCAGATATAGGACAAGTTGGCCCTAAATGAGAACTAATCATGCCTAAAGATAAGATCATCCTCTATTTGATAGCTAAAGTTAGTTTATGGAAATTTTGATTTACACCGTGGACAATGCACGTGCTCCCCTCTATTCACCGTGGCCTTTTTAAGTAAAAAAATTCTTTAATATTTATCAAACATGTATGAAAATACAATAATGACATCTAGAGCGTCAAATTATATTAGTTTATAATTAAATTGTATATGGAATATGTTATGAGAATGGAGCATTTATTTAAACTTGTAGATATATATTATATATCAGTATATTCTTCTAGCTAAAACATGGTTAGAGTTATATTATTGAAAGAAAACATATAGTGGTTATAGACGAGCTACTCATAAAATGATAAATTTAACCATTTGTTGGGCCTGTTTTTCAAGAGTACTTGTGGAAGCCCATGTGATCGAGGCAAGGGAGCCAGAAGAAACTCCTTTGTCCCCTAAAAAAAAAAAAAAGAAACTCCTTTGTTTCTCCTTTATTTGTTCCATTTTCTATTTGTCTTTTGATTGTCCTCATCATATGCATATTCTTCCAAGCCCTACGACGACGTACGATGCTGAGGGTAATTTGATGCAAATAAAATAGAGGAAATCGTTTAAAAACATCCATCCCGATTCTGCATGCCCCTAATGACCGGAGAGGAAATCGTTTAAAAACATCCATCCCGATTCCCCTAATCATGCATGTTCCTAAAAAAAAGATTCCTCTAGTCAATCTTTATCATTAAATTATATGTACATGACATGACATGACATGACATATTATATGCATCAAAATACTTATTGAATCCAAAAGTTACAATCAATAACACGTTGCACAAGCATGTTATCCACACATTTTATATGTTACACACGTTCATCTAACATGCATGGATACGCTAGCACGTTATCTACACTAGCATATATGGACATGATAACCACGTACACTAACTAGGTACACACTAACCGCACACACCCTAACCACTCAACTAACGTGCATGCACGTCTAAAAAAACTAATGTGCATACGCACACTAACCGCACACACACTAACCACGTACACACACAAAAAAAAAGACAACGTACACGCTAGCCGTGCGGTACACACATATGTACACTGCGAATCTTCTTACTACATAAAACATCAAGTGTACAAATTTATATACAAAAACAATTAATATCAAATGCAATTTATAAAGTTTAAAAGATTTACTATATTAATGAAAACACACATGCATCAATCAAATCTAGAAAAAAAAAAATTTACCTAAAACCTTTCTTATTCATCCTATTTTATAAAAGAGGCAATTAAATAAATGTATATTTCATCTATTACCTACTAGAAGGTAATAGATGATCATGACCATCCGATTGGAATTAAAATGAACAACTCGATCGTAGTTGTTTGGAGGTACCACAACAAAGTCCAATAAAATAATAAATCCATGTGTTTCGTTTGGCTCAAAGTGATGCAATACTTGTACGCAGAAAACTTTCATGCTTGAAATGAAATATATTACGCTATAGCTTGCTTGGGTGTAGAAAAATAAACTAAATAAAAGCAGATATAGTGGGAGTAAATATATACATGGTGGTGGTGTATCTAGAGCGATCGAGATGGCGATTTCTTGTATAAGTGAGGTCCGCCGTTTGACCGTGAATAATGAGCACGAGAATGGGAGTTGAGAGTAACAGTTGGGCACGAGCACATGAAGTTGGAGCTCGATGCGCCACCATGCATCGTCCATCCATCCTCTGTGGGCAGAGCGGGTGACGGAGCTGGCTAGCGGAGCTGTGCTCATACATGGACGGCCGTGCAGTGGCGCAGTGCAGTGCAGCGGTGGCACAGCTAGCTAGCGCACCAGAGGAGCGTCGGTCGGCGTGGTGCGTGGCGTAATTAAGTAGTACGTACTGGCATGGCTGAAGGTGCACGTACTACGTATCCGCGGGCGTCAACGTCGATGATGCCGTCGGTCGTCTCGCTCCTCCATTGGGAAGCTCTGCACGTGTCGTTGTAGGCGACTGTCGACTAGGCGGCCACGGTGCGAAGCGCACAAGCATCGATCTGCACCCTGGCATGCAGCCTGCCATTTTTTGTTTTATCGGCACCGCAATTAGTTCCTGCTTGCTAATTAATCTCAGACGTGTACTTTATGGTGCCTAGCTTCAAATATTCATCAAAACAATTGATTCATCGATCACCAAGAAACATATGTGTTGTACATGCATGAACTTAGTGTTATCTTCTTTACGTTTCCTTATTTGTGGCTAAAGGAGAATAGACTCAAGCCACACTTTGCATTGATCACAGGCATGTACATTTATACAACAGGCTAGCACATACAAGGGAGACTGGGCTGGCTCTCTACCACATGATCATCGTGGGCGCGCCATGCGCGCATGCAACGGCGACTCGGCCTGCGTCTTGAGCCGTTCGAATGCTCCTGAAGACCCGGCTGCAGGCTTCCGTTATCAGTGGCCTTGATAGAGTTCTTTCGTCGATATTACTAGTAGCCACTGTGAACAGAAGAACCAAGATATGGACGTACTGAACTGTGGTCTTTCAGTGAAAATTTGACAACGCATGCATTAGCCCCCGAATGGATCTCCACGGCCTTCGATCGGGGCATCACCACGTACGCGCATGCACGATGGCGCACACATCGATCGTGGCCGTGCTGCGGACAGGCACGGCGCCACCACGCCCACGCTCGTCAGGTGCATGCGCGCGCCGCGCCACAGCCATGCGTGCGGCCGTCCAATGCAAACAGCTCCACGACCATCGCATCGTCGCGCGTCACCAGGCCACCATCATAGCATAGTAGCACAGTAAAGCTCCACCGACTGCCACTCAGCCAGTCTCCACCAGGACGTACGGACCCCCATCTCTAACGGTACGGTAGTGACGGAATGCATGGCACGTACATAGGGTACGACAGAAATAGTGGCAGTGGAGGGAATGGTAAAATTTTTTATGGCACATAAGGGATTGGTATAAGTTTTGATCGCATGTAATAATAAGGGATTCTCTCAAATTGCAGTAATCCTAATTCCTAGGTAAAGTCTACTAGTAAGAAGGAGGCCGGCCGGCCACAAAAATCGAATCAACTGATCCTCAAAATAAAGGCTAGCTGCTTGAGGTCCCGTTTGTTTCCCGTAAATTTTAAGAATCTTAATTATAATCCTATAGTAGGTACCTTTCCAAACACCCGAACTAGGGTCCTAGAGGATTTTATCACACAAACACGTCATCAGGCCTCAACAAAATAAAGCCTTACTGCTTGAACAAACCAATTGAAGTTGGGGTCAAGACGACTACTAGTACTGGTCACGCCTTCTGCTCGGGCCAACCATCTCCCTCTCCCGTACACGGCTCCCGACCTGTCGTCTGCAGCAGCTTAATTATAGTACACATTTGCTTAACGACCAAGGAAGTTGGGATCGATAGCCAATATCAATATAGATGTCACGTACTACTCCATATACTAGCTAGTACCTACTGTACTACTAGTAGGATGCTGCCTCACCCCGGCCGTTTTGTTCCAGCAGGTTTTGGCCTTTTATCTTTGCTTCTTTCTTTTTTTTTTTCTTTAGGTTCAGTTGGCTGACGGGTATGAGCAGTATAGTATGACAAAACTATAGATCATAATATATAATAATAACTAGAAACCGGGCCAGTCTATGAGCTGAACCATTCGGGCTCTGTAATATACTCTGTATCACAGTAGAACATGTGCCCTATATATGTATTATTATTAATTTATTATAGTAGAATCTTTGCAGCCTATTTTTTTTTTGTTGCAAACATATTTACCTGTCTTATATTTTATTCTATTTCTTTTTGTGTTTAGCCAAAGAAGGTTGCTGTCACAAATCAAATTTGTATTTTTGGTTACTGTTGCTATATACCTAGTCCAGTCCACTTATTAGTGTTATTTGACATTAGTTATGTAATGAAAGCACTAAGTCAGTATTTAAGCTACCACAAGTTTAAAATAGTTTTGTGATCTAAAACTTTTTTTCTTGTCTAGGATAAAGAGTCTACTCTCCCTATCTAAAAAAATTTATAATTCTCATATTTTGAGGAGTCGACTAATTTGACCAAAATAATATCCAAAAGTACTAACATTTATTATGCAAAAATACCATTAGTTTAATTACGGAATGTATTGTCATAATAAACTTATTTAGCGACATAAATGGTAATACTGTTTACTATAATTTGGTCAAACTTGAGCTTATTTTGACAAATTCCATAATTGCAATGTTTTTTAGGATGGAGGGAGTATACAACTTGTTTAACTGCAAGAGCCTCGTAATGATTGCAATATAAATATTGAAGTCATGACAATTGGTGATGCACTCATTCTCGGAGTGAACTTGTATGGTGATATTGAATTATTTGAACAAAGAAAAAATTGTTTGAAACCGAGAAGAGCAATGTGGTCAAGAGCTTAGTCAGTGATCGCTTCTTTTGCATACATCCAAGGATGGGCTGGCATGCATATAAAATAGAGTACATCAGTAAAGCACTAAAGTGTATATATATATATATATATGTATATATATATATATATATATATATATATATATATATATATATATATATATATATATGTATATATATATATATATATATATATATATATGTATATATATATATATATATGTATATATATGTATATATATATATATATGTGTATATATGTATATATATATGTATATATATATATATATATATATATATATATATATATATATATTTTTGTGGTTCCTAAACCAATTATAAGAAAGAACACAATCTGTACGCTGATGAGAACCATAATTAGATAGTAATTTCAAGCTTCTCTGTTCGAACAAAAGCATGGGCATAATCGGCAGTGGTAGCGCCGGATTGCATTACCAATTGTCAGGGACACCGGCGTGGGCGGGGTGTGGGTGTGGCTGCACCGGCCGCTCCGGTCCCGGCCATCCTGGCGCGGACGGGAGACCCGGCCACTTGGGCGTTGACGGGGAGCGCGCGGGCATCATGGTCCTAGCGAGACCGGCGCGAGCGGACGGGAGACCCGGCCACTTGGGCGTTGACGGGGAGCGCGCGGGCATCATGGTCCTAGCGAGACCGGCGCGAGCGGACGGACGTGCAGGAATGGCGGGTATGCATGCATGGTGTGGCTACCCTGGAGCAGGCGCGGGTCGATCGAGTGGGCACGTGCACGGCGGCTCCTTGACCACTCGATGCAGGGTGTGTGGCTGGTTCCATGCATGGCCGCCGCCGCCCCTGGGCGCACGCGACGCGACTTCGCCGGCACGTCCTCCGCGAGGCACGACGTGTGGAGGCGGCGGTGTTAATTAGGTCCGGCGCAAAATGGACGGCCCATGCGCATATACTATTCTAGAAGAGCTCCAGCCGGAGAGGTACGGTTTGTGATCTCTTTTCTAGACAATTGCAAACTTTTTTTTAACGTTATCAATCGAGGTTTCAGAAATTATTTACAATTTACAATAGTACGTCGATAGACAGACAGGCAAATGTATTTCGATCGTCCATCGGAGCTTGGCCAGCCGCGTGCACGTGCGCCACAACTCACCGCATGCATCATGCTCTGCTTGTGAGCACCGACTCACCTCGATGGATCACATGCATGCCGTCATTTGCGCTGGCCCTACGTACGTGCTCCCCCACTACGTATAGTATTAGAGCACCGTACCCCACCTCGTAAAAATATGCATGATGACACTATCCGTACCCGTATCCATGAACAACAAAGTCAAGTCCCTAGCAGGTCTAAAACTTATATATTTATTTATGACTAATTAATAGTGCAAATTATTTCACATATCTAAACTAGTTATTACAAATACAATCATATCATGTTTGTATTGTGTAATAAAATTGTTGTCAACTAAATTATTGGTCAGCAACAAGATTAAAATCCAAACCTAGCTTGATATACACATGTGCATGCATCTCCGAAAAGGGAAGGGAGGACTCAAAATACCTTTAATAATATTTGCTAGCTATAGCTAGTTACTAGTTCCAAAACAACTTGTAGCTTATAGTACGTAGCTTACAATATACTCTTAATCAAGAGATAGTTTTGCACTCTTTCTATTAAAAATATAAAATAATTAAGTAATAAATTTACAGCTTGCTTATAGTTTCGATAGACGAAAGTTGTAGCGTGGCCTCTTGCACCACATCAAGCTAGCCACGTTTCAAGTACCAGAAACAGCCACGTGTCCAGCTAGCTCTTCATAAGACCGTGTTCAGCTGGCTCTTCACAAAAACATGTTCATCATATAATAAGCCATGAAACGTGGACCACGGATCAAACCATGTTGAGCTTTCATTTGTCTTCCATGCATGCCATTCTCGTCATATTATATTAATAACGTTAGTTTTCCAATGCATGCATGGTTTGACCGACCGTCATGATGACACATGCATGCATGGGTCCAGCTAGAATAATGTCCACAATGCCCCTGTCCCGTTTCTCGGTCACCCTGCTGTCTCTGTCCTCTGCAGACAGCAAGGGCCCGGTGAGCGTACGTACTTGTCGAATTGTCCATGCCCATTGCGGCGGCGGCCTCCGTGGACGATCGAGGACAAGATGGCGATTATGGCCTTGTTCACTTTACCTTCTAACTTTCAAGTTTTTTCACTCTCTCCATCACATCAATTTATACCCACATGTAAAAAGTATTAAATATAAGTAAAATAAATAACTAATTACATATTTTGGTTGTACATCATGAGATCTAATCTTTTGAGCCTACTAGTTGGTCCACGATTGGACAATATTTGTCACATACAAACGAAATGCTACAAGACTTTTCAATCTCTCTCCACCACAGGACTTTTCTAGCTATCCGATTACTAGCTAGTAGCTACTCGCTTCTTGCATTGTCATTAGTCTATGATCAAACCCGCGCAGGATACTATACATAAACCACTCCATGTACAGTGGCCGTATTTAAATGTTATCTAGATTACAAGTTTTTTTTACCTGGAGTTGTGTGAATATGTATGCAATGGTTTTTATTTGTTTTTACATGTGTGTATTTTGTCTTGAAACATATGTTTCAAAAGTAGACCGAAATTCGACACATGTTACAGTACGACCAACCTTACGTACCCACTCTACTAGGGCACCGCCGAGCTAGCTAGCGCCGGCGGTGGAAGGGGCGCAAGCGGTCCGGGTGGTATGGGCCCCGTGTGGCAGGCTGGTGGGCCATGCTGGTGTACTCGGGCGGAAAACAAGTCTCGGGTATCCGGACGCGCGCATCTGTTCTCGGCATCCGAGCACTAGCGGTTCCCTTCCCACAATCCAGCTGCTAAGGCGACAAAAGGTGAACCCTGAATGTAATGGACGGGCTCCGCCGTTCCTGGTGGAGGTTTTTGAAGGCAAACCAGTTCAAAGGAGGACCCGCATCAGATCGGATGGACCCAATCAGCCGGCCCATTAAAGGTATTTTGAGTCGTCCATTCCTTTTTCCGAGATGCGCGCACATGCATGTATATCAATATAAGGTTTGGATTTTAAAATTGTCTTTGACCAATAATTTAGTTAAAAAAAATTATTACAATAGAGACCTGATGGTATATATGATTATATTTGTAATAACTAGTTTAGATATGTGAAATACTTTCACAAACTAAAATATCATAAATTAGTACTTGAATTTATTGTCATCATAATTTATACGAGGTGAGGCGTACGGTGCTCTCTACATATATACTGGGGGAGCACGTACGTATAGGGCCCGCGCAAATGACGGCATGCATGCATGTGATGGATGGTGAGCTGCAAGATATAGACGACAGTCACGACGTGGCGATGGCAAGAGCAGGACGAGCGTGACGTACAGACGCATGCATGTGGCGAGGTGGGCTGCCGGCCGGCCGGTGTGCGCACGCGCGCGGGCGCGGCCTCGTCGTCGTCGTCAACGTCGCTGCATGCGCGCGGCCGCCCAGCCCCAGCCCCAGCATCTAGCTGTCCAGGAGCCGTCCAAGCGCCACCATTGCCGGCGGCGGCCGCGAGACCACGCACTGCATGCATGCTCCAGGGGAGGGGAGGGGAGGCAGGTAGCTAGCCAACACCAGGTGGTATGTAAGTGCCGGCCGGATGTCGCGTCGACTGTGCGACGGCGTGTCCCTCCCGCATCATGTGGCCGGTGTGCAGCAGCATAATAGTACGACGACCAACAAGGTCTTTTTTTTTAAATATTTTGCCACAACTTTTGGTGGCTTGACTTATTTTTTTACAAATCAAAATAAATTTAAACAAGTTGGCCTTGAAAAAAATTTGGCATTTGGAACTCTTGCTTGAATTGAGAGGCCCAAAATTGCAATCCAAAATTCAGAACAGCGAAAAGAGAGGGCAACGGTGGTAGGTCCCATCCCAGCGGTGTCAGCTGCGGCTTCCCAATGCACCAGTCCAGCTGCGGCACTAGAGAAAATCAGCATTTAGGATTTCAAACTAGTCCAGCTGCGGCTTCCCAATGCACCAGTATTTATTTAGGACTCAACAACGCGTTTTCGCAGTCGCAGGCATAGGATTTCAAATAGTACTATAATTCTAGCGTTTAAATCTTGTCTCACAAACATATAATTCTAAGTTGTAACCACCTTTTTTTTATTTTTATGTGGGTCTCACAAAATAAAATTTGTAATGTGTAGACTATATATATTCTTCTACCAAACTAGCTAAGTCCATTTTGCCTTCATTATTTTAATATTGTTGTGCGGTTGATATTGTTCCTAAACTTCTAAAGAATATTTTAAAAGAGAGGGCAAAAGCGGAATTTTACACTGCATTTAAATTAATCTTGAGAATCGAGATTTACATGTTTTCCGAGACAGAGAGAAAATAGTACTACTACTGGTACTAGCAAAGAGCTATTGTAAGCCGGCATTAAGAAAACCGATGCATGCAGTGTCTAAAGCTTGTACCCTCCGTCCCTTAAATAAGTATCATTCGCATTTTTAAAAAATAACTTTGACTAATTTTATATTTTAAAATATTAATATTTATAGTATACAACTAGTATCATCGCAAAGATCTTTAAATCAAGTTTTTTAAAAATTTATTTAGAAATAAATATTATACGCATTTTCTATTAATAGAATTAAACTTGTGGTATAAACACTTAAAACAACTCTTCTTTAGAAATGGAGGGAGTACGTACTCCCATAAGTAAAAATAAGTGTCTTTTTTTTTATTTATAAGACCTTGTTTAACCATTTTTATTTATTAATTCTTTTGCAACTAATAAAATAAATAATTCATTATTAATTATTTCTAACGACCAAATAAGAAGTCTAGAAGTTATTTCAAAGTGTCTTACAAAAGATTTTTGGACCCTCGACAAAGACACCCCCACCAAAAAAATGTCGCACCAGTCCCGAGACGACCTCCCCCCTCCCGCCAGGTGGGCCATAGGATAGCGACTAGCGAGGCCCCGCTCTCCGGCAGCCGACCAAGCACGTTAATTAGGTCCCAGATTAAGCCATAATAGGTGCGCCGCTCATCCGCGCCACACACCGCTAGCTCGGCCACCCCTGCCACTTGGGCCCCTCGGCAGTTGGTCCCACCTTATTAGTGGTTGGCATAGGCGAGAGCGAGTCAGACGTATGGTAGCAAGACCGGCCCTCGGATGCCAGGTCCGGGGGCACACAATAATTCCGGCAATGTAGGCCACGTCCAGTCCCGCCACCCTAAAGACGGGGCAGTAGTTGTGAGTTGTGACGTATTTATTAATGTGATTTTACACTATGATAAACCGAGAACCACCGGTAGTATACATTTTAGTTAGTTAATTCACTGCAGACCTAAAAATAATCTAAACCGTGTGATATAGTATTTTATACCAATGTACTGTACTGTAATAAAGTTGAGGTTACCACGATTCTATTCTAACAAAATTGGTTTTTATATTGCATTTACTACAAGGTTGTGGTATTTTCCAGAAAATGGAAAACTAAATTAAGGAAGCGGCTGTGCGCGAGGGCAGGACGCATTGGGACGAGGCGGAGCGCTTGGGAAGCCTTTTCCACCGTACCATGGCCGGCGTCAGGCATCGTCGGCCGGCCGGCCACGTGTCTCCGGCGTACGGGCGAGTCAGCGATCACGCACGCACGATTTGAGCGAGCGACCATGCATGCTGGTCTGGCGACGGGATTCGCGGGATGGCCAGCAACAGCTGCGACGCGACGTCCTTGATGCGCACGTGCCGCGACACACGGCGTTAACCAGCCCGGCCGGCATCAATCAATGCATGGTCGGTCTGCTGTCCCACGGCAAGATGTACTACTAGGCCTTGTTTAGGTTACCTCTCAACTTCCAAGTTTTTTCACTCTCTCTCCATCACATCAATTTGTACCCGCATGTAAAGAGTATTAAATATAAGTAAAAAAATAACTAATTACACAGTTTAGTTGTATATCACAAGACGAATCTTTTGAGTCTAGTTGGTCCACGATTGGATAATATTTGCCACATACAAACGAAATGCTACAGGACTTTTCAATCTCTCTCCATCACATCAATTTCTACCCTATATATGGAGCATTAAATGTTACTAAAAAAATAACTAATTGCATGGTTTGGTTATAAATCACGAGACGAATCTTTTGAGCCTAGTTGAGCCACGATTGGATAATACACTAGTACAAAAATTATTTTTACTGGCACCTTGTTTTTTTTTCACAGGCGGTTCACATAGTCATGACGGCTGTACAAAAAATACGGTGGGCCCAGGTAGAGAACCGCCGGTGTAAACCCATTTACACAGGCGGCTCTCTTAACTATGCCTTTGTGTAAATAGGTGCATTTACACAAAGGGTTTCATTACCAACCGCCGGTGTAAATTGAATTTACACCGGCGGTTGGTAATGAAAACCCGCCTCGTGTGCACCTATTTACACACAAAGGCGCGAAGTTAAGAGAGCCGCCTGTAAAAATGGGTTTACACAAAGGCGGTTGTCATTACAAACCGCCTGTGTTAAGAGTGCTATAAATTCCCTTCGTCTACCTTTTCGACAAAACACAAGCACTCCCGTGCTCAGTACGTGATGGCGGCGGAGAAAGTGGCGATTCCAAGGGGGGAGCTTTTGAACTTCATTTCTTTGGTGAGAAACTTCCAAAAGGTTAGTTAGTGTCGTTGCCGCTATTTTTTTTAGCGATTCTTTGGTTCAATTCTTGTATTGGAGGAGCTCTAAATCTAGGGTTAGGGTTAGCTTGCATAACTAGGGTAAGAGAGAGAGAGTTTTAGCTATTTTTTTTTGGTAATTTCATGGTAAATTGTATATTGCTTGGATTATAGAAAATAAATACTTTTTAGAATTCTTGTAAGTAGATTTATGCAATAGAGTAATTAATGATGAGCACTTTTAAAGTTTTTTTAATTGAGTTATAGTTAATATTTCTTTAGATGATTAACATATTATAATAACAGTCTTGTACTAAATTCTTAAATAATCTTGAAAAAGGAAATGTGTACTTTTTAAAATTGTTTTAGTAAGTAATGGTTTGATAATTAGTGTAAGGTATATTGTTTGTATTTAGGGTTTGTGCATTATTTTAGTAGTTAATGTTTTGTTAATTACGGTTAGTTATTATTGCCTATACTTAGAGTTTGTAAATTAATTTACCTATTTTTTAATAGGTTTACTTATTAGGGTTAGTTAGTATTTTATGTAGTTAACGTTTGTTATTAATTATAGTTAGTAATGATTGGTTTCTTAAATAGGGTTAGTTATTATTTCATGTACATTAGGTTTTTCATTAAATTTTGTTAGTAATTAATGGTTTATTATTTAGGGTTAGATATTCCATGTACTTAGGGTTAGTGAATTAATTTAGTTACTAATTAATGGTTTATTAATTAGGGTTAGGTAGTATTTTATGTACTTAGGGTTTATTAATTAGGGTTTATTAATATTGCTTTTACTTAGGGTTTGTTAATCAAGATGCCATCTCCGTTTATTGATTAGGGTTAGTTAGTAAAAATGTGCTTAGGGTTAGTGTATTAATTTAGTTACTAATTAATGGTTCATTAATTAGGTTAGGTAGTATGTATGTAGGGTTTATTATTATTGCTTATACTTAGGGTTTGTTAATGAAGATGCCATCTTTGTTTAATTAATCTTATATTTATAAAAATGAGTGACATACAAAATTTTCTTAAATAATTACAGATACATATGGAGAGGTCGTTATGGATGTACAACTTATCAAGATTAGACCCATCATATGTAGTGGAGGTCCAAAAATTTATTGATGCCGTGAAGATACATGCTCGAGAACAAAGGCGAAGCACATATGTTGTCCATGCTTGATTTAAAAAATATTGTGGTATTTGACAATGTGGAAGCAATCACTTCTCATCTGGTTTGCGAGGATTCATGGAGGACTACTTGATATGGACAAAACATGGTGAGGGCGGTTCTACACCTTATATGCGGACAACCGACAACACTGCAAGTAACATCAATATGGAGGGCCAATGCCATATCTCAATGAATGTGATGATATGCCGCCTATCAATGAAACCCATCATGCTATGCCCGATGTCAATCAAACTCATAATGATACGTCCCGGTGTCAATGAAACTCAACATGCTAACACCGATGCCATTGAAGATGCCGATTTCTTAGAGACAATAATGAGCCGTTGTGCGGATCCATCAATATTCTTCATGAAGCGAATGGAAGTCTTGAAGAAGGCAGCAGAGGAGCCATTGTACGACGAGTCGAAAGGTTGTACCAAAGAGTGGTCGACACTGCGCGGGTTGTTCTTCGATTTCGACCATTAAAGCTAGATATGGTTGGTCCGATGCTAGCTTCAATGAATTATTGCGTGTACTTGGAGACCTTCTTCCTAAAGAGAACAAAGTGCCTGCTAACACGTACTATGCAAAGAAGCTTGTCGGTCCACTTACGATGGGTGTTGAGAAGATCCACGCATGTAGAAATTATTGTATTCTATATCGGGGTGATCAAGACAAAGACTTAGACAAATGTCCAAACTGTGGTGCTAGTAGGTACAAGACGAATAAAGATTATCGAGAGGAAGATAATGCAGCCTTTGTTTCTTCAGGGAGAAAGCGAAAGAAGACCTAAACAAAGATCGCACAAGATAAACGTTCAAAGCCCACTAGCAATGTCGAAGTGGACTATTATGCGTTGAGAAGAATTCCTACATTGGTGATATGGTATCTCCCCGTGGTTGATCGCTTTGAGGTGTTTGTTTGCAAACCCGGATGATGCAGAACTTATGACCTCGGCATGCATCCGATGAAAGGAAAGATGATGAAAAGTTACGACATCCAAATAGATGCAAAGCAATGGCAAGAATTCGATCGAAATATCCGGACTTTGCCGAGGATCCACGAAATATAAGGTTTGCTCGAGTACTCGATGGAATGAATCCATTTGCCGAGAGGAGCAAAGACGCACAAAGACATGGCCAAAGTGATCATGACAATATACAACCTTCCTCCATGGTTATATCAAAAAGAAAATATCTTTTGCTAACCATTCTTATTTCTGGACCTACACAACCCGGTGTTGATATGGATGTATTTCTAGAGCCCTTAATGCAAGAGATGCAAATACTGTGGGAAGTAGGTGTAGACATGATTGATGCGTTCCGCAAAGAGACATTCACACCGAGAGCAATTATTTTTGTCACAATTAATGATTACCCCTCGCTCTCTTCTCCTTATCGAGCCAGTTCAAGGGAAAGGTTGGTTGTGTAGAGTGCATAGATGGAACATGGCACGTGTCTCTTCCTCCATCTAACAAGATAGTGTACATGAGGCATAGGAGGTGGCTACCGGCAGGCCATAAGTATCGCTTACAAAAGATGAACAAGTACTTTGACAATATGGACGAATCAAAATCTATTGCTCCATCAGGTTATAGTAAAGGGCACAGAGTGTACAAGATAGTTGAGAATATCAAGTTTGTTTTCGGTAAGAAGACTAAAGATGGGAAACCAAGAAAGGTTGTGAAGGCAAAAGAAGGGGACACATTCAAGAAGAAGTCTATTTTCTTTAAGTATTTATCGTACTGGAAAGATTTGGACGTACGATGTGGCAGAACCTTCTAAATTATATGGCCCACAAGCACTGACCTTGTCCCTAAGACCTCAGTCAACCATGCTTATACACCATATAACCTAGAATGTTCCGTCGGGTGGATCCCCGATAAACCACAATCACTCCAGGGATCGATACTTACGGATACATCACAAGATTACAACAGCTTTCATACAAAATACCGTAGTAGCGGAAGACTTACAATAACTTAATTTACAAACATTTTGTAAAACTTATACAAACCAGTATTATTACAACCCAAATGGAAGTATCATTACTTAACTTGATTACAAGTCACGCAACAAAAGTTGCCCCCGCCCAAAGGCCACTCAATTCACTCTTCCTCGGACACTTCTTCAACAACCGTCATGCGGCAAGGGCCGTAGCACGCTTGCCCATGCGGTTCACACCCGCAACAGGGGTAAACAAACCCCGAGTACAAAAGTACTCCGCAAGACTTACCCGACCAAAATTGGGGAGAAGACTCGGGAATGCCGGCTAATAGGAATCAAGGTGAGGCTTTAGCAAGATCAAAAGACTCTTTTGGCTAAAAAGACTAAGCCAGTCCTTAATGTATCAATCACTCATCAAACATATACCGAATTCAAAACTTTCCATACTCAACTTCCATTATTACTACGATGCTGGTGCGAGGATCACGGCTCCCATATCGTGGAGCACACGACGATTCGAACCGCTTTATATACTCAGTGGGGGCTTCCTAGCCGCACGATGTATGCAGGACCAACATCTTACATACATCATCTCACGCCCGGATTTCTCCCTACCGAACGGAGGTACAAAGACACCACCTCACTACGGCCGCTCGGTCACTTCGGCGGTGCGCATCGTAGAATGGGCACACGCACTTGTCCGTTCTAGTAAAGGATAGTCCAAGTGGAGTTTACCGCCATTAGCATGCGACTAGTACTATCCAATAACCTCATGATCCAAGGGCCAAGCAACGAACGGTGCTTAACCGACACAAGTGGACGACACTACACCGGGCAAAGAGCCCCTCCTGATGCAAGTCACTCCACCGGCGTCTCGATTTACTCATCATCATGTCCTTGGGCGTACCCCTGACCCGGCCAAGGTGAGAGGTAGGCGACAAGCAACATCAAGTTTTCATAAATTCCCATCAGGGATCATTGTGATCACACCTTCGTAAACAGTTTATCAAAACCCTACACTAGTAGCAAGACTAAGCGCATACTAAGCATTTTGAAATCAAAACAGTATCCGGATAATATATCAAGGTATGGTAAATGCATCAAGTAGGGTAACACACAACTCCTACACCTAATGCAAGATCATCACATGAAATCATAAAAACTTTTCGAAATACAAGGCGGGGTTTAAATGCATCCTGGCTTGCCTTGGGGCTCGATGAAGTGAGGCTCGATTACCCAATCACCAGGACCAGATCCAACCTCTTCGAAACCCGGAGACGGCTCGACTTCCTCCTCGGATCCCGGCGGCTACGATACGGATGCATGATTACAATGCAAGAAACAAAAGAGCATGCGATAATGATGCAACGATTATTAGTCGATCTTGAGTACAACTTTCCTTCACGGTACCCTTGCATCAAGAAGGTATAACTAGCGTCGACGACGGCGGACTAGCGACACACAATCAACATGAAATGCCGAAGGTCATTAGGGTTAATGACCTAGGGTCATCACTCAATCCCAAAATCAAGCAACCCTAATGGTGATTAGAGGTGATTACTAATTTATTGACCATTTTTACAGTCGTTGAAAGCCACTAATTAACTTATTAATTGGAGATTAATTAAACCCTAATTAATCAAAGAATTAACTAATTAAACATTAATTAAAAAGGGATTAATTAAGCTTAATACAAAACTTAATCAAAACTTAACCAAACTTCATAATTAAGATCATCATACTCTAATTAGTACTCAAAACAAATTTCATAATTATTGGAGTTATATTTTAATTATTAAAAATCATGGAAGTTGCATTTATTAATTAAAAGAGCAATTTTAATTATAACTAAAACTTACTGAAAATCATAAGTTAGCATTTTTCATTGACAGAGCATATTACAAGGAGCACACACATATTTTTTCTCATATTTTTATCTGCCCAAATAATATTTATACAAAAAAGATGAAAACTATATTTAGAAAATTAAAAACGTAAAAAGGAAAACATTTTTCTTCTCGTGGCTTCACCGTAAAACCCGCCGGCCCGCCCCGACACGCACGCACAAGACGACGCGCGGGCGGGCGGCTTCTCTCCTCTCTCGCTCGGGCCGACAGGCCGGCCCCGCTTGTCAGCGACGCCCTCTCCTCTTCTCCTTCTCTCCCGCGCCCGCCACAGAATCGCCGGCGACGGCCATCGGCGTCCCCGTGCTAACGCGCACTCTCCGCCGAAACCAACTACACCGTTGGACTCCTCTCTCTTCTCCGCGCCCGACGAGCTATTACAAGACCTTTCCCCGACCACCGGAGCGCGCGCACCGGCGACTCCGGCGGCTCGCGGTGCCGCCGATCCACGGCACCGGCTCACCGAACTCCTCCGGCGAAACCAAGTGTAATCAAGCGCACTTAACACATCACGGCGGACTCGATACCCTACTTAATACGACTCGGCTCTCACCGAGCACGCACGGCGACGAGCATGGCCACGGGCGGACGACGGAGCTCCCCGCGCCCACAACGTCCCGACCAACCCGGCTGCAACCCCGACGTAACCAACACCTCTCTGTGCTTTAGTGGCTCACCGTGACTTCAAAACCGTGGATGAGACGGGGCTTGAGGATAGACGGAGGATAGTCGACGGCGGTAGCAAATGATCAAGGCGGCACGACTTCGACGCAGCGGCGTCCACGGCGACTCCGGAGCTTAGCTATGAAAAACAGAGAGCCGACCATGAGCAAATGATCACGAGGAAGCTAATGGAACAATCGGTGAGGCCCGAGGTGCTCTGTGGAGCTCGCCAAGGGGAGGTGCTCACGGCGGCGGTGATCAACCGTGGTCGGGAAGACGACGGCGCGGAGCGACTCCGATGCTCTCAGCGGCACCCAAGTGACCCCAGCGCGGCGAAAGATGGCGAACAAGGTTGCAAAGGCAATTGGCGAGTGGTGGATTGAGCAGCGTGAATTGGAAAGAAAACCGACGGCGACCGGCGGGCGAAGTGGGAGAAAAAAGGGATCGCCGTCGGCCGTTGCCGGTTTTTATAGGACAAACGGGAGCTAGACAGGTGGAGGACGACGCCACGATGCCGGTGAGCTGGTTGGCGGCGCGAGAAACCCGGGAAGAACCGCGAAACGGCCACGGCGGCGGTCGGCCGGCCGTCCGGCATGGGCGGGCGGGCAGCCGGCAAGCACCCCCACTTCATGCACCGTAGCAACCGCCACCTTTTCTCTCCATTTTCAAAATTATTTTCAAAACTTGAACTGTTCACCAAAATATCCCAAAATACAGAATATTCAAAATTTTGTGCTCTACAACTTTCATTAAAAGAGTTTTGTCAGATTCAAACCGGTTTTTGAATTTGAAGTTCAAATTTGAAATTGCACCAAAACCCTAACTTTAGGAATTTTAAAATTACTTTCAATTTTTGAATAAAAGATGAAAATTTCCAAAAATAAAAGTTGTTCCATTTCTCTCAAGATCTACAGCTTTCATTTAGGAAGTTTTTCATGAAACCCAATAATTCTTGAATTGTAGTTTAAAACTCAAAAGGGGACAATTTGAAATTCAAATTACTTTTGAAATTACTCCAAATTTTATTTAAAAACTTGAAAAACTTTGTATACCAAAGTTGTAGAGCTCAAAGAGATGCACAAACTGTATTTTGGAAGTTTTCCCAAATTTTGAATATTTTGAGGTGAAATTGTAAAGGGGTAAAAACACTTCGAAAATCTCCCTTTTGAAATGATTTTCAAATTAAATCTTTGGGCAAATAAATAATGAAGATGTGGTACTTTTTCAACCCAACCAATAGTACACTTTCAAAGTACAAAGTTCATACTTTGAAATAATGCCATTGGTTAGCAACTTTAATTTACAAAATTAATTATGGTTAGCTCACCAAATTTGAAAGTGATATTCAAAATCCAACACTTAGCCTTCATGCTAGGGTTTGGGATTTGAATTCCAAATTCAAATTTGATTCTTTATTTTGCACCATTTGCTTTAGAAAACTTGTTCGGTGTAGGAGTCGGGGGTTAGGCAAACACTTACAAACACCGGGGTTGATTTTAGTTGATTGCTTTTATTGATAAAAGTAAACATGTGAATAGAATTTAAATTACCAACACATACACCTGTGATATTAAAGAGCGCAAACAAAACCCTAGAATTGTAAACTTATTCCAAAAGTTTGAATTAGGGTTTTCTAATGCTGGATGCTTATGCAATGATGATGATGACATGTCAGGTTTAGGCTAACGTAACACCGGGGTGTTACATTACATTCCTCTTAAAAGGAATCTCGTCCCGAGATTCAAAGCTTAGGGCTAAATAATAGAAAAGGAAATGTGTCAAGCAAACACATCTTACATGGTTTCATAAGGGAGGTAGAAAGGTTCATATTACAAGTCTCATATTTTTTGGAAAGTCACAATCCTTAGAAACGAATCGTGACTTAGGAGGAGGAAGAGAAAACCAGGAAAGTGCTTCTTTAAGAACTCGAAAAATGCTCCTTCAGAACTCCTCGACTCCCAGGTGGATTCATCCTCGAGTGCCGATCCCATTGAACTTTGAAGAATCTTCTAATGTGTCTCAAGTGTGACCCGATCTTTTTGGTCAAGAATTTTGATTGGATATTCAAAGACTTGTTAGATCAGGGCTCAATATTGATGCCTTCAATGTCGACGACCTTGTCCGGTACTTGTAAACACTTTTTCAGTTGTGACACATGAAACACATTGTGTACAAGAGACAATTGCTCGTAGATCCGACGGTATGCTACCTTCCCACACTGTTCAATAATTTGAAATGGACCGATGTATCGAGGTGCTAGTTTACCTTTCACCCCGAAACGGTCGATACCTTTGCTCGGTGACACCTTCAAGTATACATAATCTCCAACTTTAAATGACAAGGGTCGACGATGACGATCCGCATAACTCTTTTGTCGAGACCGAGCCCTTCTCGATTTGCTCGAATTTGTCCGACTTTATCTTCGGTTTTTTAACTAAATCAACCCCATAGAACCACCTTTCTCCCGGTTCGCACCGTTAAGTGGAGTACGACATCGTCGACCATATAATGCTTCAAATGGTGCCATTTTGAGACTCTCTTGATAGCTATTATTATAAGTAAATTCTGCTAATGGCAAACATTCATCCCATGCTGAGGAATATGTCAATACACAAGATCTCAACATATCTTCTAGAATTTGATTTACCCTTTCGATCACGCCCTCCGGTTTGCGGATGGTAAGGTGCTATATAATAGATTGGTACCCAATGTTTCATGAAATTTCTGCGAGAACTTAGCAACAAACCGTGTGCCTCTATCTCAGAACAATAGACTTGGGTACCCCGTGCAAGCACATAATTCGGTCTATATATAATCTGCGATATTGTGGTGCACGGTAAACATTCTTCACTGGGATAAAATGGGCTGACTTAGTCAATCGATCAACAATAACCCATATAGAATCATAACCCTTTGATGTTGTAGGCGGACCCACAATGAAATCCATACTTATATCTTCCCACTTCCAATTTGGAATTGGTAAAGGTTGTAGCATGCCGCCAGCTTTAAATGCACGGCTTTGACTTTCGACAAGTATCACATCTTGCAACATATCGAGCTATCTCGATTTTCATTTTAGTCCACCGAATCTACGCCTCGGTCATGATACATTTTATTGCTACCGGATGGATCGAGAATCGGTTAAGTGAGCTTCATCAAGAATCATCTCGCCGGAGCTCGGAACTTTTGGAACAACCGGGCGATTTTTGAACCATAACACATTATCGTCATCAAGGCGGAAGCAAGATGCTTGCCCCGATCCGACTTTTTCTCCGATATGCTTGAGCCCTTTGCTTTCGTTGAGCGGCAATAATCTTTTCTTGAATAGATGAGTGTACGGTGATATCATTCAGAGTACCACGAGAAATTATATCAATATTTAATCTCTCTAACTCTTGACATAGACTCAGATTTATTGGAGTGACAAAGAAGACAGTTTGCAATCGACTCTTTTCGACCGAGAGCATCCGCAACCACATTGGCTTTGCCAGATGATAATGGACTTCAAGATCATAATCTTTGATTAATTCAAGCCACCTTCGCTGCCTCATATTCAACTCGACCGTGTGAAGATATACTTCAAACTTTTATGATCACTATAAATATGACATTTGTTGCCCAAAGAAATAATGCCTCCATATTTTCGTGAGCATGCACAATCTGCGGCTAACTCAAGATCATGAGTTGGATAATGCTCTTCATGTCGCTTCAACTGCCTCGAAGCATAAGCAATAACTTTGCCCTCTTGCATTAACACACATCCGATGCCGATGCCGGCGCATCACAATACACATCGAATGGCTTTTCAATATCCGGGAGCAAGGATTGGGGCAAAGGTTAGAAGATCTTTTAACTTATGGAAAGCTTGCTCACATTCAGATGACCATCGAATTTGGTTTGATTCTTGAGGAGTTACGTGATTGGTTTGGCTAATTTGGAGAAATCGAGAACGAAACGACGGTAATATCCCGCCATTCCAAGGAAGCTACGAACTTGATGAACAGTGGTGGGTGGTTTCCAATTAAGAATATCTTGGATTTTTGGGATCAATCGCAACACCCTCGGCCGATAAGACATGACCAAGAAATTTGACTTCACTAAGCCAAAACTCACACTTACTAAATTTAGCATAAAGGCGATGCTCTCGAGACGAGATGTAACAATACGGAGATGCTCCGCATGCTCTTCTTTATTTTTTGGAATATATAAGAATGTCGCCGATGAACACTACGACAAAACGATCGAGCTCGGGCATAAACACCGAGTTCATCGATACATGAAATGGGCCGGAGCATTAGTAAGCCCAAATGACATGACTAGATATTCGTATAGGCCGTATCCGGTGGTAAAGGCGGTTTTTTGAATATCTTCCTACCGTATAATGTATTTGGTGGTAGCCAGATCTAAGATCAATCTTGGAGAACACCTTGGCTCCCGCAAGTTGATCAAAGAGAAGATCGATACGAGGAAGAGGATATTTATTTTTGATGGTCACCTCGTTTAATGGACGATAGTCCACACACATTCTCAGAGTTTGATCTTTCTTTTTTACAAAGATTGCAGGACAACCCCACGGTGATGAACTAGGTCGGATAAAACCTTTATCCAACAGGTCTTTCAATTGAGTTTTCAATTCAGCTAACTCTTTTGGGGGCATCCTATAAACTCTTCGGGATACCGGTGCGCATGCAGGCTTCAACTCAATCACAAATTCGACATCTCTTTCCCTGGTGGTAGCCCGGCAAATCATCGGGGAACACATCCGAAACTCACGCACTACCGTATATCTTGAAGTGTTGGCACCGAGGTTGCATTAGCGGTCGTAACCGCTTTCTTGGGAATCGGAAATTGGATAAGGAGTGGGGATCTGGTTATCGGGTAGCAACAACTTAACATTTCTATTCGGGTATCTATCACAGCCGCCATAATCTTGGCGTAACCAGTTCATTCCGAGGATCACATCTATATTTTGATTCTTCAATACTATCGATCTGTGGGATATAAATACCCACCAAGAGATATAGGAATCTGAGACTACTTCCCGTGTACACATACGCCCTCCCGGTGATTGCACCATAAACTCATCTTTAATTTCTTTTATGGGAATTTCATGCTTGGTAACAAATGTGCGGTTGATAAATGTATGAGATGCACCGAATCAAATAATGTAAGTGCGGGGTGATCCGGCAACAGGGAACATACCCATCAACACGGGTTCTCCTTCAAGAACGTTCCCCCGAAACCGGACTTGATAGACGCGCCCGCCTCTTCTTCCCGCATTAACCTTTGGGACACGCCGTGGAACACCCCGCCTTGACTCGGGGCTGTTGACCGCCGCACCCTTGCTGAAATTGGGAAGCATTCCTTTTGGGGTAGGGACAGGTTTCGATCTGGATGCCCGACTTGATCACAATTGAAACACGGGCCGAAAACCGGTAGAAGTATTTTGTGGAGCCGGTGGAGTTGGGTTTCAACACCCCGGGTGTTCGGCCGCTGGGATAGGTTGCGGCAAAGCAGGCGAGGGTACACCTGTTGCCTCGGAGCTTGTTGCCGCTGTGGTGGGTAGCGATAGGGTTGAGGATTTTGCGGTCTTTGTTGTGGATAGCGAAATGGTGGGCGATAGTGCCGGGTGGGATGATAGATAACTTTCGGCGTTTCGGATTCCACCGGTTTGTCGAGAGAAAGCACGTCGCTCCTCACTCTTTTTGCTCCGACAGGGATTTCTCATAGGCAATGGCTATATCCACGCCCTCGTAGAAAGTGGCATTGGGGTTTGAGGTAAGGTGGGTTTTGATATCTCCCTTTAAACCCCCGAGGAAGCACTTCTTCTTCTTTATATCGGTATCCACATGTTACGGTGCATACCGTGAGAGGTGGCTAAAGGAGTTCACGTCACGCACCACCGATTGTCCACCTTGTTTTTAGGGCTAAAAACTCTTCTAACTTAGCTTGCATTACTCCGTCGGGTATAAAATGCCGACGGAATGCATCTTTGAACACGGTCCAGTGATTGGCTGGTCGGCCGGGTCGTCGTGCAAGGAAATTCGCCCACCATGCAGATCACGGGGGGCCTCTCAACCTTTGGGCGGCAAACTTGGGTTTCATCAAGTCCGGACAACCTTCCAAAGAGATCAAACTTCAGATCTATAATGCGAAGCCAATCATTAGCTTCTAGGGGCTCCTCAGCCCTGAACACCGGCGGACGAGTATCGGTGAAGTCCGCATATGTGATTTCGTCGTGATTACGGCGACCCCGATTTTCACGTGGTGCATTCTCGATTCTACTGACTTATCTCCCGTAGCATACGGGCATTCTCAGTGGTGGCGTGGACTAAAGCTGCCACAGCTTCACCAAAGACGGTGGTGCTTGTGGTGCCTGAGGGACCTCACCCCTCTCTTGTGAAGAACCAGACATTTGTTATAAACAAGATCGGATTTATTCACAAGCAGGATTTATTAAAATTGAAAGCAACAGTACAAACCAGTCATACAAAGGTTCACTTATTTTTTTTACAAGTCCGCCCATAGGCCGGACACCCCAGGTTGACTATTTAACATATATTACATCTCTCTCTCTCTCTCGGGGAGCTCGGATGTCGATCCTTCATCCGGGTCGACTCATTGCACGCCACGGACTCGGCTACCTCGGACTCCTCGGTCGGTCTTTGAGTACGCCTCTGGTGACTCCACGGCACCTAAGTCATCTGCAGCGACTTCTTCTGCTGGTATAAAGGATCATGGAGATTATACGGTGATGGATCTCCTCATGCGGCAGCCGTATATGCTTCGAGGTTCGCCACACGGATCTGCGCAGCTCCTCAATGTAATCAAATCCATCATTTCTCTGATGTATGGCACCCTCCAGCTCAAGCTGAAGACGGCCAATGGTTGTTTGGAGCTTGGTGATGGTGCGAAGATCCGACTGCTCCTGCTTCATCTGGTCCGCTATCTCGGCCTTCAGACGAGCATTCTCAACAAATAGCCATCAAGCGATCCTTGGTGACGACCGCCAACTCTGCGGACAACTTCGGCTATCTTTTGCTTCTTGGTTTTCTTCTTCTCAAGATTCGGCTCGCTTGGGCGGCCGATTATCGTTGCGGCGTGGTGCCATCTGGTGACGTGGCACACCCCTAGGACCAGTCTTCTTGCGAGGAGTCTGCTTGGTACGGGCCATCCTGTAGAAAGCAAAGATAGAATCTAGAAGATTGAGAACCTTAAAGTCAGCAAGAATAGGATTGATTTTACTTAGCCCAACCACTTTGTTTCGGGAATTAAATGTTTAAACATGTGAATTAAATATGATGCATGATCGGACCTACGGATCGAGTAAAATCTTTTAAACTTACATAAGCATACTTTTAGCAATATAGGGCAAAAAAAAAGAAAATACATGATACTCCGCTTAAGACTTTTATAAATAGCACCTATGGGGGCTACTAGAAAGAATTAAGACGGAGCGAAAGAAGCAATTTGGACTAAAAACCCTATTTTAGCATTTAGATCCAAAACATTTTGAAGTTTTTGAAAAGTAATACTTGTAAGTATCTTTGTAAGTACCGCTCGATATACCCTCGTGGCGTAACCTTCTAAATTATATGGCCCACAAGCACCGACCTTGTCCCTAAGACCTCGATCAACCATGCTTATACACCATATAACCTAGAATGTTCCGTCGGGTGGATCCCCGATAAACCACAATCACTCCAGGATCGATACTTACAGATACATCACAGTATTACAACAGCTTTCATACAAAATACCAGAGTAGCGGAAGACTTACAATAACTTAATTTACAAACATTTTGTAAAACTTATACAAACCAGAGTATTATTACAACCCAGCGGAAGTATCATTACTTAACTTGATTACAAGTCACGCAACAAAAGTTGCCCCCGCCCAAAGGCCACTCAATTCACTCTTCCTCGAGACACTTCAACAACCGTCATGCAGCAAGGGCCGTAGCACGCTTGCCCATGCGGTTCACCCCGCAAATGTGGGGTTAAACAAACCCTGAGTACAAAAGTACTCCGCAAGACTTACCCGACCAAAATTGGGGAGAAGACTCAGGAATGCTGGCTAATAGGAATCAAGGTGAGGCTTTAGCAAGATCAAAAGACTCTTTTTGCTAAAAAGACTAAGCCAGTCCTTAATGTATCAATCACTCGTCAAACATATACCGAATTCAAAACTTTCCATACTCAACTTCCATTATTACTACGATGCTGGTGCGAGGATCACGGCTCCCATATCGTGGAGCACCGCGACGATTCGAACCGCTTTATATACCCAAATTGGGGCTTCCTAGCCGCCGCGATGTATGCAGGACCAACATCTTACATACATCATCTCACGCCCGGATTTCTCCCTACCAGAACGGAGGTACAGTACACCACCTCACTACGTCCGCTCGGTCACTTCGGCGGTGCGCATCGTAGAATGGGCACACGCACTTGTCCGTTCTAGTAAAGGATAGTCCAAGTGGAGTTTACCGCCATTAGCATGCGACTAGTACTATCCAATAACCTCATGATCCAAGGGCCAAGCAACGAACGGTGCTTAACCGACACAAGTGGACGACACTACACCGGGCAAGAGCCCCTCCCCGATGCAAGTCACTCCACCGGCGTCTCGATTTACTCATCATCATGTCCTTGGGCGTACCCCTGACCCGGCCAAGGTGAGAGGTAGGCGACAAGCAACATCAAGTTTTCATAAATTCCCATCAGGGATCATTGTGATCACACCTTCGTAAACAGTTTATCAAAACCCTACACTAGTAGCAAGACTAAGCGCATACTAAGCATTTTGAAATCAAAACAGGTATCCAGGATAATATATCAAGGTATGGTAAATGCATCAAGTAGGGTAACACACAACTCCTACACCTAATGCAGTATCATCACATGAAATCATAAAAACTTTTCGAAATACAAGGCAGGGTTTAAATGCATCCGGGGCTTGCCTTGGGGCTCGATGAAGTGAGGCTCAGTTACCCAATCACCAGGACCAGATCCAACCTCTTCGGAAACCGGAGACGGCTCGACTTCCTCCTCAGACCCGGCAGCTACACGATACAGATGCATGATTACAATGCAGTAAACAAAAGAGCATGCGATAATGATGCAACGATTATTAGTCGATCTTGAGTACAACTTTCCTTCACGGTACCCTTGCATCAAGAAGGTATAACTAGCGTCGACGACGACGGACTAGCGACACACAATCAACATGAAATGCCGAAGGTCATTAGGGTTAATGACCTAGGGTCATCACTCAATCCCAAAATCAAGCAACCCTAATGGTGATTAGAGGTGATTACTAATTTATTGACCATTTTTACAGTCGTTGAAAGCCACTAATTAACTTATTAATTGGAGATTAATTAAACCCTAATTAATCAAAGAATTAACTAATTAAACATTAATTAAAAAGGGATTAATTAAGCTTAATACAAAACTTAATCAAAACTTAACCAAACTTCATAATTAAGATCATCATACTCTAATTAGTACTCAAAACAAATTTCATAATTATTGGAGTTATATTTTAATTATTAAAAATCATGGAAGTTGCATTTATTAATTAAAGGAGCAATTTTAATTATAACTAAAACTTACTGAAAATCATAAGTTAGCATTTTTCATTGACAGAGCATATTACAAGGAGCACACACATATTTTTTCTCATATTTTTATCTGCCCAAATAATATTTATACAAAAAGATGAAAACTATATTTAGAAAATTAAAACAGAAAAAGGAAAACATTTTTCTTCTCGCGTGGGCTTCACTGTGCGGCCCGCCGGCCCGCCCCGACGCACGCACGCGCGCCGCGGCCGGCTTCTCTCTTCTCCTCTCCTCTCGGCTGGGCGGGCCGGCCCGCTTTGTCGGCGGCCGCGCTCCCCTCTTCTCCTTCTCTCCCGCCCGCCCGCGGGGAATGCCGGCGGCGGTCATCGGCGTCCGTGCTAACCTAGCGCACTCTCCGTCGAAACCAACTACACCGTTGGACTCCTCTCTCTTCTCCGCGCCCGGCCGAGCTATTACAAGACCTTTCCGACCACCGGGCGCGCACCGGCGACTCCCTGGCTCGCCGGGTGCCGTCGATCCCACCACCGAGGCTCACCGAACTCCTCCGGCGAAACCAAGTGTATGACGCACCCAACACATCACGGCGGACTCGATACCCTACGAATACGACTCGGCGTCTCACCGAAGCACGCCTGATTTTACGAGCATGCCCACGGCGGACGCACTCCCCCGCCCTACAACGTCCCGACCAACCCGCTACAACCCCGACGTAACCAACACCTCTACCAGGCTTTAGTGGCTCACCGTGACTTCAAAACCGTGATGAGACGGGCTTGAGGATAGATGGAGATAGTCGGCGACGGTAGCACGGGCGGTGGCGGCACTTCGGCTGCTTCGGCGTCCGCCACTATGACTCCCGAGCTTAGCTATGAAAAACAAAGAGCCGACCATGAGCAAATGTATCACGAGGAAGCTAATGGAACAATCGGTGAGGCCCGAGGTGCTCTGTGGAGCTCGCCAAGGGAGGTGCTCACGGCGGGAAGATCAACCGTGGTCGGGAAGACGACGGGAAGACGAGCGATTCCGATGTTTCCGCAGCCAGCACCCGGTGACCCCAAAGCGCGCGAGAAGATGGCGAACAAGGTTGCAAAGGCAATTGGCGAGTGGTGGATTGAGCAGCGTGAATTGGAAAGAAAACCGACGGCGACGGCCGGCGAAAGCGAGAGAAAAAGGGATCGCCGTCGGCCGCTGCCGGTTTTTATAGGACAAACGGAGCTAGACAGGTGGAGGACGACGCCACGATGCCGGTGAGCTGGTTGGCGGCGCGAGAAACCCGGGAAGAACCGCGAACGGCCACGGCGGCGGTCGGCCGTCGTCCGGCATGGGCGCCAGCAAGAAGGCAAGCACCCCTGCTCATGCACCGTAGCAACCGCCACCTTTTCTCTCCATTTTCAAAATTATTTTCAAAACTTGAACTGTTCACCAAAATATCCCAAAATACAGAATACTCAAAATTTTGTGCTCTACAACTTTCATTAAAAGAGTTTTGTCAGATTCAAACCGGTTTTTGAATTTGAAGTTCAAATTTGAAATTGCACCAAAACCCTAACTTTAGGAATTTTAAAATTACTTTCAATTTTTGAATAAAAGATGAAAATTTCCAAAAATAAAAGTTGTTCCATTTCTCAAGATCTACAGCTTTCATTTAGGAAGTTTTTCATGAAACCCAATAATTCTTGAATTGTAGTTTAAAACTCAAAAGGGGACAATTTGAAATTCAAATTACTTTTTGAAATTACTCCAAATTTTATTTAAAAACTTGAAAAACTTTGTATACCAAAGTTGTAGAGCTCAAAGAGATGCACAAACTATATTTTGGAAGTTTTCCCAAATTTTGAATATTTTGAGGTGAAATTGTAAAGGGGGTAAAAACACTTTAAAATCTCCCTTTTTGAAATGATTTTCAAATTAAATCTTTGGGCAAATAAATAATGAAGATGTGGTACTTTTTTCAACCCAACCAATAGTACACTTTCAAAGTACAAAGTTCATACTTTGAAATAATGCCATTGGTTAGCAACTTTAATTTACAAAATTAATTATGGTTAGCTCACCAAATTTGAAAGTGATATTCAAAATCCAACACTTAGCCTTCATGCTAGGGTTTGGGATTTGAATTCCAAATTCAAATTTGATTCTTTATTTTGCACCATTTGCTTTAGAAAACTTGTTCGGTGTAGGAGTCAGGGTTAGGCAAACACTTACAAACACCAGGGTTGATTTTAGTTGATTGCTTTTATTGATAAAAGTAAACATGTGAATAGAATTTAAATTACCAACACATACACCTGTGATATTAAAGAGCGCAAACAAAACCCTAGAATTGTAAACTTATTCCAAAAGTTTGAATTAGGGTTTTCTAATGCTGGATGCTTATGCAATGATGATGATGACATGTCAGGTTTAGGCTAACGTAACACCGGGGTGTTACATTACATTCCTCTTAAAAGGAATCTCGTCCCGAGATTCAAAGCTTAGGGCTAAATAATAGAAAAGGAAATGTGTCAAGCAAACACATCTTACATGGTTTCATAAGGGAGGTAGAAAGGTTCATATTACAAGTCTCATATTTTTGGAAAGTCACAATCCTTAGAAACGAATCGTGACTTAGGAGGAGGAAGAGAAAAACTCCGGAAAGTGCTTCTTTAAGAACTCTGGAAAATGCTCCTTCAGGAACTCCTCAGACTCCCAGGTGGATTCATCCTCAGAGTGCCGATCCCATTGAACTTTGAAGAATCTTCTAATGTGTCTGCGTGTGACCCGATCTTTTTGGTCAAGAATTTTGATTGGATATTCAGCACTTGTTAGATCAGGCTCAATATTGATGCCTTCAATGTCGACGACCTTGTCTGGTACTTGTAAACACTTTTTCAGTTGTGACACATGAAACACATTGTGTACAAGAGACAATTGCTCGTAGATCCGCACGGTATGCTACCTTCCCACACTGTTCAATAATTTTGAAATGGACCGATGTATCGAGGTGCTAGTTTACCTTTCACCCCGAAACGGTCGATACCTTTGCTCGGTGACACCTTCAAGTATACATAATCTCCAACTTTAAATGACAAGGGTCGACGATGACGATCTGCATAACTCTTTTGTCGAGACTGAGCCCTTCTCGCATTTGCTCGAATTTGTCTGACTTTATCTTCAGTTTCTTTAACTAAATCAACCCCATAGAACCACCTTTCTCCCGGTTCGCACCGCTTAAGTGGAGTACGACATCGTCGACCATATAATGCTTCAAATGGTGCCATTTTGAGACTCTCTTGATAGCTATTATTATAAGCAAATTCTGCTAATGGCAAACATTCATCCCATGCCGAGGAATATGTCAATACACAAGATCTCAACATATCTTCTAGAATTTGATTTACCCTTTTCGATGCGCCCTCCGGTTTGCGGATGGTAAGCAGTGTGCTATATAATAGATTGGTACCCAATGTTTCATGAAATTTCTGCGAAACTTAGCAACAAACCGTGTGCCTCTATCGGTAACAATAGACTTGGGTACCCGTGCAAGCACATAATTCGGTCTATATATAATCACAAGATATTGTGGTGCACGGTAAACATTCTTCATCGATAAAATGGGCTGACTTAGTCAATCGATCAACAATAACCCATATAGAATCATAACCCTTTGATGTTGTAGGCAGACCCACAATGAAATCCATACTTATATCTTCCCACTTCCAGGCTGGAATTGGTAAAGGTTGTAGCATGCCAGCAGTCTTTAAATGCACGGCTTTGACTTTCTGACAAGTATCACATCTTGCAACATATCGAGCTATCTCGATTTTCATTTTAGTCCACCAGAATCTCTGCCTCAGGTCATGATACATTTTATTGCTACCTGGATGGATCGAGAATCTGGTTAAGTGAGCTTCATCAAGAATCATCTGCCGGAGCTCAGGAACTTTTGGAACAACCAGACGATTTTTGAACCATAACACATTATCGTCATCAAGGCGGAAGCAAGATGCTTGCCCTGATCTGACTTTTTCTCTGATATGCTTGAGCCCTTTGCTTTCTCGTTGAGCGGCAATAATCTTTTCTTGAATAGATGAGTGTACGGTGATATCATTCAGAGTACCATGAGAAATTATATCAATATTTAATCTCTCTAACTCTTGACATAGACTCAGATTTACCGGAGTGACAAAGAAGACAGTTGCACCGACTCTTTTCGATCGAGAGCATCCGCAACCACATTGGCTTTGCCAGATGATAATGGACTTCAAGATCATAATCTTTGATTAATTCAAGCCACCTTCGCCGCCTCATATTCAACTCGCATCGTGTGAAGATATACTTCAAACTTTTATGATCACTATAAATATGACATTTGTTGCCCAAAAAATAATGCCTCCATATTTTCGAGCATGCACAATCTGCGGCTAACTCAAGATCATGAGTTGGATAATGCTCTTCATGTCGCTTCAACCGCCTCGAAGCATAAGCAATAACTTTGCCCTCTTGCATTAACACACATCCGATGCCGATGCCGACGCATCACAATACACATCGAATGGCTTTTCAATATCCGGGCCGAGCAAGGATTGGGGCAAAGGGTTAGAAGATCTTTTAACTTATGGAAAGCTTGCTCACATTCAGATGACCATCGGAATTTGGTTTGATTCTTGAGGAGTTCTCGTGATTGGTTTGGCTAATTTGGAGAAATCAGAACGAAACGACGGTAATATCCCGCCATTCCAAGGAAGCTACGAACTTGATGAACGGTGGTGGGTGGTTTCCAATTAAGAATATCTTGGATTTTGCCGGGATCAATCGCAACACCCTCGGCCGATAAGACATGACCAAGGAATTTGACTTCACTAAGCCAAAACTCACACTTACTAAATTTAGCATAAAGTCGATGCTCTCGGAGACGAGACAGAACAATACGGAGATGCTCCGCATGCTCTTCTTTATTTTTGGAATATATAAGAATGTCGCCGATGAACACTACGACAAAACGATCGAGCTCGGGCATAAACACCGAGTTCATCGATACATGAAATGGGCCGGAGCATTAGTAAGCCCAAATGACATGACTAGATATTCGTATAGGCCGTATCCGGTGGTAAAGGCGGTTTTTGGAATATCTTCCTACCGTATACGTATTTGGTGGTAGCCGGATCTAAGATCAATCTTGGAGAACACCTTGGCTCCCGCAAGTTGATCAAAGAGAAGATCGATACGAGGAAGAGGATATTTATTTTTGATGGTCACCTCGTTTAATGGACGATAGTCCACACACATTCTCGAGTTTGATCTTTCTTTTTTTACAAAGATTGCAGGACAACCCCACGGTGATGAACTAGGTCGGATAAAACCTTTATCCAACAGGTCTTTCAATTGAGTTTTCAATTCAGCTAACTCTTTTTGGGGCATCCTATAAGCTCTTCGGGATACCGTGCGAGCACCGGCTTCAACTCAATCACAAATTCGACATCTCTTTCCGGTGGTAGCCCGTGCAAATCATCGTGGAACACATCCGAAACTCACGCACTACCGGTATATCTTGAAGTGCCGGCACTGAGGTTGCATTAGCGGTCGTAACCGCTTTCTTGGGAATCGGAAATTGGATAAGGAGTGGGGATCGGTTATCGGGTAGCAACAAAATTAACATTTCTATTCAGGGTATCTATCACGGCGCCATACCGGCGTAACTCCGCCATTCCGAGGATCACATCTATATTTTGATTCTTCAATACTATCGATCTGTGGGATATAAATACCCACCAAGAGATATAGGAATCGAGAGACTACTTCCCCGTGTACACATACGCCCTCCCTATGATTGCACCATAAACTCATCTTTAATTTCTTTTATGGGAATTTCATGCTTGGTAACAAATGTGCGGTTGATAAATGTATGAGATGCACCAGAATCAAATAATGTAAGTGCGGGGTGACTGGCAACAGGGAACATACCCATCAACACGGGTTCTCCTTCAAGAACGTTCCCCGACTGGACTTGATAGACGCGCCCAGTCTTCTTCCCGGCATTAACCTTCGGGACACGCCGTGGAACACCCCGCCTTGACTCGGGGCTGTTGACCGCCCCCCCTTGCTGAAATTGGGAAGCATTCCTTTTGGGGTAGGGACAGTTTCGATACAGATGCCCGACTTGATCACAATTGAAACACGGGCCGAAACCGGTAGAAGTATTTTGTGGAGCTGGTGGAGTTGGGTTTCGAACACCCGGTGTTCGGGCTGGGATAGGTTGCGGCAGCCAGGCGAGGGTACACACTGTTGCCTCGGAGCTTGTTGCTGCTGTGGTGGGTAGCGATAGGGTTGAGGATTTTGCGGCTGTTGTGGATAGCGAAATGGTGGGCGATAGTGCTGGGTGGGATGATAGATAACTTTACGGCGTTTCGATTCCACCCAGTTGTCGAGAGAAAGCACGCCGCCTCACTCTTTTTGTTCCGACAGGATTTCTCATAGGCAATGGCTATATCCACGCCTCGTAGAAAGTGGCATTGGGGTTTGAGGTAAGGTGGGTTTTGATATCTCCCTTTAAACCCCGAGGAAGCACTTCTTCTTCTTTATATCAGGTATCCACATGTTCTCGTGCATACCGTGAGAGGTGGCTAAAGGAGTTCACGTCTTCGCACCACCACGATTGTCCACCTTGTTTTAGGGCTAAAACTCTTCTAACTTAGCTTGCATTACTCCGTCGTATAAAATGCCGACGGAATGCATCTTTGAACACGGTCCGGGTGATTGGCTGGTCGGCCGGGTCGTGCAAGGAAATTCGCCCACCATGCGGATGCAGGGCCTCTCACCGGCCGGGCGGCAAACTTGGGTTTCATCAAGTCCGACAACCTTCCAAAGAGATCAAACTTCAGATCTATAATGCGAAGCCAATCATTAGCTTCTAGGGGCTCCTCACCTCGTGAACACCGGCGGACGCCAGTATCGGTGAAGTCCGCATATGTGATTTCGTCGTGATTACGACGACCCGATTTTCACGTGGTGCATTCTCGATTCTATCGACTTATCTCCCGTAGCATACGGGCATTCTCAAGTGGTGGCGTGGACTAAAGCCGCCACGGCCTTGACCAAAGAGACGGTGGTGCTTGTGGTGCCCGAGGGACCTCACCCTCTCTTGTGAAGAACCGGACATCTGTTATAAACAAGATCGGATTTATTCACAAGCAGGATTTATTAAAATTGAAAGCAACAAAGACAAACCCGTCATACAAAGGTTCACTTATTTTTTTACAAGTCCGCCCATAGGCCGGACACCCCAGTTGACTATTTAACATATATTACATCTCTCTCTCTCTCGGGGAGCTCGATGTCGATCCTTCATCCGGGTCGACTCATTGCCCGCGCCACGGACTCGGCTACCTCGGACTCCTCGGCCGGTGCCGAGTACGCCTCTGTGACTCCACGGCACCTAAGTCATCTGCAGCGACTGGCCGGCTGGTATAAAGGATCATGGAGATTATACGGTGATGGATCTCCTCATGCGTAGCAACAGATATGCTTCGAGGTTCGCCACCCGGATCTGCAGCTCCTCAATGTAATCAAATCCATCATTTCTTCGATGTATGGCACCCTCCACTCAAGTCAAGACGGCCAATGGTTGTTTGGAGCTTGGTGATGGTGCGAAGATCCGACTGCTCCTGCTTCATCCGTCCGCTATCTCGGCCTTCGGGCGAGCATTCTCAACAAAGAGCCATCAAGCGATCCTTGGTGACGACTGCCAACTCTGCGGACAACTCGGCTATCTTTTGCTTCTTGGTTTTCTTCTTCTCAAGATTCGGCTCGCTTGGGCCGGCTTCAGTATCGTTGCGACGTGGTGCCATCTGGTGACGTGGCACACCCCTAGGACCCCGCCTCTTCTTGCGAGGAGTCCGCTTGGTACGGGCCATCCTCAGAAAGCAAAGATAGAATCTAGAAGATTGAGAACCTTAAAGTCAGCAAGAATAGGATTGATTTTACTTAGCCCAACCACTTTGTTTCGGGAATTAAATGTTTAAACATGTGAATTAAATATGATGCATGATCGGACCTACGGATCGAGTAAAATCTTTTAAACTTACATAAGCATACTTTTAGCAATATAGGGCAAAAAAGAAAATACATGATACTCCGCTTAAGACTTTTATAAATAGCACCTATGGGGGCTACTAGAAAGAATTAAGACGGAGCGTAAGCAATTTGGACTAAAAACCCTATTTTAGCATTTAGATCCAAAACATTTTGAAGTTTTTTGAAAAGTAATACCGTAAGTATCTTTGTAAGTACCGCTCGATACCCTTCGTGGCGTAAACCTTCTAAAATTATATGGCCCACAAGCACCGACCTTGTCCCTAAGACCTCGACCAACCATGCTTATACACCATATAACCTAGAATGTTCCGTCGGGTGGATCCCCGATAAACCACAATCACTCCGGGATCGATACTTACGTATACATCACAAAGATTACAACAAACTTTCATACAAAATACCGTAGTAGCGGAAGACTTACAATAACTTAATTTACAAACATTTTGTAAAACTTATACAAACCGTAGTATTATTACAACCCAAATGAAGTATCATTACTTAACTTGATTACAAGTCACGCAACAAAAGTTGCCCCCGCCCAAAGGCCACTCAATTCACTCTTCCTCGACACTTCAACAACCGTCATGCAAAGAAGGGCCGTAGCACGCTTGCCCATGCGGTTCACCCGCAATGGGGGTTAAACAAACCCCGAGTACAAAAAGTACTCCGCAAGACTTACCCGACCAAAATTGGGGAGAAGACTCGTGAATGCCGGGCTAATAGGAATCAAGGTGAGGCTTTAGCAAGATCAAAAGACTCTTTTGCTAAAAAGACTAAGCCAGTCCTTAATGTATCAATCACTCGTCAAACATATACCGAATTCAAAACTTTCCATACTCAACTTCCATTATTACTACGATGTTTGTGCGAGGATCACGGCTCCCATATCGTGGAGCACACGACGATTCGAACCGCTTTATATACCCAGCTGGGGCTTCCTAGCCGCACGATGTATGCAGGACCAACATCTTACATACATCATCTCACGCCGGATTTCTCCCTACCGTAACGGAGGTACAAGACACCACCTCACTACGCCCGCTCGGGTCACTTCGGGCGGTGCGCATCGTAGAATGGGCACACGCACTTGTCCGTTCTAGTAAAGGATAGTCCAAGTGGAGTTTACCGCCATTAGCATGCGACTAGTACTATCCAATAACCTCATGATCCAAGGGCCAAGCAACGAACGGTGCTTAACCGACACAAGTGGACGACACTACACCGTGGCAAGAGCCCCTCCCGATGCAAGTCACTCCACCGGCGCCTCGATTTACTCATCATCATGTCCTTGGGCGCACTCGACCCGGCCAAGGTGAGAGGTAGGCGACAAGCAACATCAAGTTTTCATAAATTCCCATCGTGGATCATTGTGATCACACCTTCGTAAACAGTTTATCAAAACCCTACACTAGTAGCAAGACTAAGCGCATACTAAGCATTTTGAAATCAAAACAGTATCCGTGGATAATATATCAAGGTATGGTAAATGCATCAAGTAGGGTAACACACAACTCCTACACCTAATGCAAATCATCATCACATGAAATCATAAAAACTTTTCAAAATACAAGGCAGGGTTTAAATGCATCCGGGCTTGCCTTGGGGCTCGATGAAGTGAGGCTCGGTTACCCAATCACCAGGACCAGATCCAACCTCTTCGAAAACCGGAGACGGCTCGACTTCCTCCTCGGACCCGGCGGCCTACACGATACGGATGCATGATTACAATGCAAGAAACAAAAGAGCATGCGATAATGATGCAACGATTATTAGTCGATCTTGAGTACAACTTTCCTTCACGGTACCCTTGCATCAAGAAGGTATAACTAGCGTCGACGACGACGGACTAGCGACACACAATCAACATGAAATGCCGAAGGTCATTAGGGTTAATGACCTAGGGTCATCACTCAATCCCAAAATCAAGCAACCCTAATGGTGATTAGAGGTGATTACTAATTTATTGACCATTTTTACAGTCGTTGAAAGCCACTAATTAACTTATTAATTGGAGATTAATTAAACCCTAATTAATCAAAGAATTAACTAATTAAACATTAATTAAAAAGGGATTAATTAAGCTTAATACAAAACTTAATCAAAACTTAACCAAACTTCATAATTAAGATCATCATACTCTAATTAGTACTCAAAACAAATTTCATAATTTTTGGAGTTATATTTTAATTATTAAAAATCATGGAAGTTGCATTTATTAATTAAAGGAGCAATTTTAATTATAACTAAAACTTACTGAAAATCATAAGTTAGCATTTTTCATTGACAGAGCATATTACAAGGAGCACACACATATTTTTCTCATATTTTTATCTGCCCAAATAATATTTATACAAAAAGATGAAAACTATATTTAGAAAATTAAAAATGTAAAAAGGAAAACATTTTTCTTCTCGCGTGGGCTTCACTGTGCGGCCCGCTCGGCCCGCCCGACACGCACGCTGCCAGCGCGCTGGCCGGCTTCTCCTTCTCCTCTCTCGCTCGGCCCGACAGCCGGCCCGCCGTCGGCGGCGACGCCCTCTCTCTTCTCCTTCTCTCCCGCGCCCCAAGACAGAATCGCCGGCGGCGGTCATCGGCGTCCCTGCGTGCTAGGGCGCACTCTCCGTCGAAACCAACTACACCGTTGGACTCCTCTCTCTTCTCCGCGCCCGACGAGCTATTACAAGACCTTTCCCCGACCACCGGAGGCGCCGCACACCGGCGACTCCGGCGGCTCGCCGCGTGCCCGTCGATCCACGGCCGGGCTCACCGGAACTCCTCCTCGCGAAACCAAGTGTACCGGGCGCACTTAACACATCACGGCGGACTCGATACCCTATGAATACGACTCGGCGTCTCACCGAGCACGCACGACGACGAGCATGCCCACGGGCGGACGACGGAGCTCCCTGGCGCCCACAACGTCCCCGACCAACCCGCTGCAACCCCGACGTAACCAACACCTCTCTCTGGCTTTAGTGGCTCACCGTGACTTCAAAACCGTGATGAGACGGGCTTGAGGATAGACGGAGGATAGTCGACGGCGGTAGCAGCGATCGGCGGCAATTGCACTGACGGCAGCGGCGTCACGGCGACTCCCGAGCTTAGCTATGAAAAACAGAGAGCCGACCATGAGCAAATGATCACGAGGAAGCTAATGGAACAATCGGTGAGGCCCGAGGTGCTCGTGGAGCTCGCCAAGGGGAGGTGCTCACGGCGGCGGTGATCAACCGTGGTCGGGAAGACGACGGCGCTGAGCGACTTCCGATGCTCTCGCAAAGCACCCAAGGACCCCAGGCGTGCGCGAGAAGATGGCGAACAAGGTTGCAAAGGCAATTGGCGAGTGGTGGATTGAGCAGCGTGAATTGGAAAGAAAACCGACGGCGGCCGGCGGGCGAAAGCAGAGAGTGGAGAAAAAGGGATCGCCGTCGGCCGTTGCCGGTTTTTATAGGACAAACGGGAGCTAGACAGTGGAGGACGACGCCACGATGCCGGTGAGCTGGTTGGCGGCGCGAAACCCGGAAGAACCATGAACGGCCACGGCGGCGGTCGGCCGGCGGCCCCGGCATGGGCGCCGGGCAGCCGGGCAAGCACCCCCTGCTCATGCAATCGTAGCAACTACCACCTTTTCTCTCCATTTTCAAAATTATTTTCAAAACTTGAACTGTTCACCAAAATATCCCAAAATACAGAATACTCAAAATTTTGTGCTCTACAACTTTCATTAAAAGAGTTTTGTCAGATTCAAACCGGTTTTTGAATTTGAAGTTCAAATTTGAAATTGCACCAAAACCCTAACTTTAGGAATTTTAAAATTACTTTCAATTTTTGAATAAAAGATGAAAATTTCCAAAAATAAAAGTTGTTCCATTTCTTAAGATCTACAGCTTTCATTTAGGAAGTTTTTTATGAAACCCAATAATTCTTGAATTGTAGTTTAAAACTCAAAAGGGGACAATTTGAAATTCAAATTACTTTTGAAATTACTCCAAATTTTATTTAAAACTTGAAAAACTTTGTATACCAAAGTTGTAGAGCTCAAAGAGATGCACAAACTGTATTTTGGAAGTTTTCCCAAATTTTGAATATTTTGAGGTGAAATTGTAAAGGGGGTAAAACACTTCGAAAATCTCCCTTTTGAAATGATTTTCAAATTAAATCTTTGGGCAAATAAATAATGAAGATGTGGTACTTTTCAACCCAACCAATAGTACACTTTCAAAGTACAAAGTTCATACTTTGAAATAATGCCATTGGTTAGCAACTTTTATTTACAAAATTAATTATGGTTAGCTCACCAAATTTGAAAGTGATATTCAAAATCCAACACTTAGCCTTCATGCTAGGGTTTGGGATTTGAATTCCAAATTCAAATTTGATTCTTTCTTTTGCACCATTTGCTTTAGAAAACTTGTTCGATGTAGGAGGAGGGGTTAGGCAAACACTTACAAACACCGGGGTTGATTTTAGTTGATTGCTTTTATTGATAAAAGTAAACATGTGAATAGAATTTAAATTACCAACACATACACCTGTGATATTAAAGAGCGCAAACAAAACCCTAGAATTGTAAACTTATTCCAAAAGTTTGAATTAGGGTTTTCTAATGCTGGATGCTTATGCAATGATGATGATGACATGTCAGGTTTAGGCTAACGTAACACCGGGTGTTACATACGACATGCGATCGATGGTATGCATGTTCGTAAGAATGTGTTTGACAAAGTAATTGGAACTTTGCTAGATATAAAGAGCAAAACAAAGGAAGGTCTCAATTCACGTTTGGACATGCAACATTTAAAGATCAGAAAAGAACTTCACCCCTGTACTCTAGAGAATGGGAAGTACCATCTACCTAAGCAGAAGCTATAACCCGAATGTAGAGAAGAGAAGCATGCAATGGTTGAAGAATTTAAAAGTTCCATCTGGTTTCTGCTCCAACATAAGGAGTATTGTTTCAATGAAAGACCTTACATTCATGAACTACAACTCACATGATTGTCATGTAATGCTGACCACTTTTCTTTCTATTGCCATCAGGGCTATAAATCCAGTGTTCTTAAATATGGCAATCACACGGTTGTGCTACTTCTTTAATAAGATATCTGAGAAGGTAATTATCCGTGATGAGTTAGAGTCCCTACAGAAATTTGCTGTAGAGACATTGTGCCAGTTGGAGATGTGCTTTCCCCCATCGTTCTTTGATATCATGGTACACCTTGTTGTTCATTTGGTGCCTCAAATTGAGGCATTGGGTCCCATGTCTTTTCATGAAATGCGGACGTATGAGCGTTTCATGTCAATATTGAATGGCTATATGTCAAATCGAGCTCATCCGGAGGGTTCTATGATAGAGGCATACACTACGAAGAGGCCATTGAGTCCGGAGGACCATTATGTAACAATCTCCTAAAAGACCAGGTATCAATTGGTTTGCCTCCGTTGCGACATGAGGGAAGACTTGGTGGACGAGGGAGGATGGGACGGAAATCATTTATCCCGCCAGATTACAACATAATCCTAGAGGTACATTACAAAGATACTACAACAACTCATAATAATGGACCCATTCACCAAGCAAAGACATGGAAGAGCTTCGTGAGGACAATCCAGGATGCAATGATGATTGGGTACACAAGGAACACAAGCGTCGCTTCACCACATGGCTAAAGAATTTGGACATGACAGGAGGAATCGAAAACCATCAAGATTTTAGCATCCGGACCGTCAAGTCGTCACATCATGGCGAGCTATGACATTAGTGGCTTCTCATTTTCCACCAAATTGTAGGGACACCAAGAGAATGGCACAATAGTGGCGTTCGATGTGAGGTCAGAGATGATGCAACCGGTGAAGAAACTACATACTTTGGATTCATTGATGACATATGGGAGGTTGAATATGGTCCACGGCTCATGATTCCAAAGTGTTCCGATGTCGATGGGTTCAAGATAAACATGTCACCGTGGATAACTATGGCGAGAGTCCTTGACGTAAGTAAAGTAGGTTACAAAGATGATCCGTGGATCCTTGCTAACCGTCTTTGCATGTGTCTTCTATATGGAACAAATCCTCTCTAAGGATGAAAAGAAAAGTACCCAAAAGCCAAAGCATGTAGCTATCCCCTGAAAGCAACAAATTATAGGAGTTGAGTGTGTTAACCAGTTCAATGAGATGTCTCTTTTTACAAACTTTGAAGAAAATATCAAAAAAGTTGAGAAAAGTATCCCGCAAACCTCTTTTGCCCTGGGTGCGCCACGATGGACAAGGAAGGACTGTAGCACGATAGATTGTTTTTTATGTAACTCATGTATCACTTGTCATTTGTATCTAATGCCACTCTTTCTTATTAAGCAAGATGTTTAATTACATTTTCTCTTGTTGTTTACCTTTGGATTTTATATTATTGGACATGAAATAATAAATAACTCAAATTAATAAACCATTATTTATTAACTAAATTAATCCACAACCCCTAAATAATCATGCAAAGGCAAAGTGAAAACATATTTACCATTTTTGTATTTTTATTTCAATTATAATTTATTTAAAACTATTTCGTAGGCATTAAGAAAGATAGTTCAATAACTCACAAGGATTTGAACTAAAACATGCCATATTATAGTTCCACTACAAAGAGGTACTCACAAGGATTCCAAAACATTCTCATTTCCCATTTTATGATTTTTCTACTAATTGTTATGAATTTCCAAAGTATCAGCCCAAATTTGCAAAGAAAAATTAATTATTAACTTTATTAAGTAAAACATGCCATATCAGATATTAACTAACCCTAATTAACAAATCTTTATTTAATAACTAAAGTAATTAATAACCCTAATTAATAAACCTAAAATTACTAACTAAAGTAATTAATAAACCTAAAATTACTAACTAAAGTTATTAATAACCCTAATTAATAAACATAAAATTACTAACTAAAGTTAATTAGTTACTAATATTTTTAGTCATAGTTAGTTAATTAGTTAATCAAGAACTAAAAATATTATTAACTAACTAACAAAGCTGTCTGTACACATTGAATTAATTTGTGAATTATGAAAATACATTAGTACAAAGGGCTCTGTTGAGAGCCGCTTGTACTAATATATTATTACAAAGCGGTTTGTTAATAAGCGCCGCCTGTACTAATGTATTAGTACAGCGGCGGTCAAAGAGAGCCGCCTATACTAAACATTAGTACAAAGCGGGGGGTCAATGTGACCCGCCTTGTAAAAAAGGTTTCCTATATAAAATCGAGAGCGCGGGGCGAAAATTTCTAAATCCGTGGCGATTTTTCGATTTGACGCCGTGAAGCTGCCCAAATCCACCGCCAAGCGCCACTGCCTTCTTCTCCGGCCCGCCGCGGGCTCGCGCCCGCTGGGCCACCTCCGCCCGCCAACCCGCGAAACGCGGCGCCCGGCGGTAGCGCCCCGCCCGCAAAAAGCCCGCCGCCGCCGCCACCGAAATGCGCCGCCACCGCCGGCCACGCGCGCCACATCGATGACCGTGAGCGCGCGACTGCGCCCGCCGCCGCTTTTCAGCGCGGCGCCGCCACTACTCTCTCCCTTGCCGCGACTGCGCCACCGCCTTCTTCCACCGTGAGCCGCCGCCGCCTTCTTTCCTCAAGCGCCACCGGGCGCCCCTGGGGCAGCCGGGTGGGTTTTTGCTGGGCCCTATTGGGCTGGCAGGCATACCTGGTTGCCCCACCGGGCTTTTTTTTTTTTTGCTTATTTCATTAATAGTTTGTTAATTATTGTTTTCTATTTAACCAATATTAATTAGGGTTTGTTAAATAAGTGTTAGCTAATTTAGTTAGGGTTTGTTAGGGTTATTAATTACTAATTAGTTAATTTAATTAGTTAGTTAGTTTATAGTTAGATAATTAGTAATTAGTTAACTTAGTAAAAATAATTATTAGGTAAGTTAGTTTAGTTTGTTAATTTAGTTATTGTAGTTAGTAATATTTTTGTTAGGGTTTTTAATAATAGTTAGTAATAGTTTTTAGGGTTTGTTAATTATAGTTAATAATAATTATTGTTAGGGTTTGTTAATAATATTTGGTAATAGTTTTTTAGGGCTTGTAAGGTTTTGTTAATAATATATAGTAAAGTTATAATTTCATATTTAATATTAATGAATTAGGGTTTGTTAAATAGGGTTTCCTATTTAATATTAATGAATTAGGGTTTGCAAATTAGTGTTAGTAAATTAGGCTATGTAATTAGAGTACATACTTTTATTCCAAGTTCATACTTGTATTTCATGCAGATGAGTACTCCTTCAAATGCCGAAAGCAGGCCGATGCGCAGATAGATACAAATGATCGACTCCTCGGGATCCGAACCTTATAGGAGCCCGAGCGTATCACCACGTGAATCTCCTAGAGCTAAGAAGGCCCGTCTTAAATTAGAACATGACCCTAATTACGAGCCTGAAGATGAGCCAAATGATGATGAGGTATATGTGATAATAGATTGTCTAATATGAGAGAATAATGCATTTGTATGGATGTACCTAACAATTGAATTGACAGAGGCCTTCTCTCAAGTTGTTGCCGAAATGGAGGCGCGAGTCACAGATGTTCATAAGGACACGGCGCCTCAAACGACCGGGACATCCTCCGAGCGAAGAAGTACGAAGAAAAAAGAGTGATCGGGCACGAGGAGATAGAGGAAGGAATAGATTTCCGAAGAAGTGTATAGGATTACAGAGGTTAGCCCGAGCGAGAGCCCTTAGCACCTCTAGAGGCGCTACCCAAATTTAGGGCCGCTATTGGATGGTTAGTAAAGGAAGAATTTGATATCACCCGGAGTGATTGGAGTATGGTGCCCGAAGGAAAGAGGAGGAATTGTTGGACTCGATTGTGCACTAAGTTCATTTTTCCGAGGGAAATGAAGATGTGGTCAAGGGTCATGTCATGAAGCGCTTAGCAATATCATTTCGGGGCTATAGACACGATATGAATAAAAAGTGGCTGCAGAAGGGGCGGGACCCGACGAAGCGGTATCCTATCACAGCGAAACAATGGGCACGTTTTTAGTAAAATTAAAAACTCCGATGAATCCAAGGCCAAGAGCCAAGCCGCCTCGGAACTTGCGAAGAAGAACAAGTACCACCACCACCTCGGCACTGGTGGTTACAAGACCAAGATCCCTCAATGGAGGGCAGAAGACGAAGCAAAGAGGAGAGAGGGCCAGTTGGCATTGACCGATATAGTGCCTCGAACGAAGTGCGAATTGGCTTCAAGGCCGAAAGGCAAACACCGATAGCGATGAGATCTCCCCGTCCCCGATGAAATCAAGCCGCTTCTTTGAGAAGGTTTTGGAAGCAACGAACCTGAAAAAAGACATGTGCCTTCAAGCCACGAGAGGGAGAGGGACAACCTTACACATGCTCTAGGTAAAAAATTACATTTTCCATTTTGTTCGAGTAAAATAGAAATCGAGACACCGACATTAATTATCTTGTTGTAGGTAACCCCGAGCATCCGGGCCGTGGTACGGGCGTCTCATCCGAACCACACGGAAAGAAGGGTTTGACGAAGAGTGGAAAGGCATGTATAAGAAAAGAGAAAGACATAAGGAGCAAATGAAGAATTTTTTTGAGTAGCAGGCCGCCAAAAAATTTAAGGATTTGATGGATGATTTCGTCAAAAACCCCGATCCCGAAGTGATGAAGCGGTTGGCGGGAGCAAAGTTACGCTCGCCGAGATGTCATCACAAGCTCCTTCATATATGTAGGTTGTCCCAGCTCATCCATTGGGTAGCCAGGAGATGGCCACACAATCTATGTCCTTTCCAAGCAGTATAGCGTCAACATCAAATCAAGATCATTACCCGCTTGACGATATTGATAAATCTTGGCCTTGCACATTGCTAATTGGATATGGCCTTAGGAATCAGCATACAAAGCAAGTGGCCACAGCTTCGCTATCCCCGGACGTAGTTTCCATGGCGTCGAGATGCAAGATGCATACCGCAGGGGTGGAAGTGTTGACGGTCGAGCACGGATATGAAGACGACTTCATCGACATCCCGACCTCCGAGGGTATAGAGAAGCTTGGACAAGCAATCAAGAACTTCATACAATGGCCGAGACGGTACGTAAGGTTGATTGATCCACCAACGGCACCCTCTCCACCAAGTGCATCAAGCATCCCAAGAGGCGAAACAAGTCAACGGCCAAGATCGCCCTTTGCATGCCCCAAAGATCCCCGTATATTTATGAGCCACCGTCGTCATCCCCAATACATGATTTGTCATTCTCGCTTGGATGAGCTCGAGGGGCCAGCCAAGAACATGCCTGAGCAGCCAGACTCCGCCCGACCAAGAAGGACACAACACCGAGAAGGAGGTAGAGCAAACTCCCCCGCCACCACCAAAAGCGGGAATGAAGATGAGCAAACTCCCCCGCCACCACCAAAACATAAGGAAGCGAGAGCAAACTCCCCCACAAGCACCGGCCTCCAAGAAGGCAAAAAGAAATTTCCAATTCCAAAATTGGTTTCTCCCTATGAGCCAAAAAAGGGAAAGCAAGCAGTACACGGCTCTATTTACGAAAGGGCTTCGAAAAGCAGCGGACGACACGAATCGTTGAGCTCGAACCGTCCACGTAATAAGGAAGCCGCCGCCAAGCAACCGAAGCCGTGCCACCAACAAAGGAAGCCCCAAGTGGCGATGTACATGTCGAACCGCCATCAAAAGCACCGTTGACCCTTAAGGATATAAAAAAAAAGCCAACGGTTGATGATTATGTCAATGTCCCCCAGTGACTATGTGCCCTAAGGCCTATGCTTTGCAAAGGGACGATGCTTGAAAAGGGTCCATGGACGATAAAAAGGTTTCATGATCGGTACATGAGAGCAAAGTGAATGCCGGATCGCATGCAATTAGCGTGGACATACCAAATACGTGTTTGCTACTTTGGGACGGAAAGAAGCGAGGCATTTGTTACCTTCGAGGACATGCACCCGCCGTTGAACTATAGAAAACTTGACGTCCAACTCATTACAATCTGGGCTGTAAGTATCAGTCATGCACACAAATTGTTATTATTAATTATAGACTATGAGTATCACTCTAATATATGCGGATGTTGTATGTAGTTTGCAAGACCACGAAAGCGAGATCATTATCACAAGGAACGATGGTCGGTTACCCGAGTCCAATCAGGTTACAAGAAAATATGCACAAATTTGTACTTACAAATGAAGATAGAGCCAAGATAGAGAAGGACAAAACACCAGAAGAATTTGCACAAAAAGTTGTAAAGGCATTACAACGAAAAATACGAGGGGCAGTATGCCCTCTATCTCGGAAGAGCAATGCTTTGAGATATAAGTAATGTGGGGAATTCGTATTGGCACCCTACAACTTTGGGTAAGCGTGACCTCAATTACGTACTTTAAATTATCGTGTTAACCCTAAGTACATGTGTCGCTCACTCGTTTATTTATGCAAAGGACCATTGGATTGTTTTTTATATTTATCCATTCGAAGGGAAGGTGCTTGTCCTAGACTCATTACATTATCCTCCCGAGTCGTATCAAACATTCCCCGTTCATTTAGAAAGGTGAGCCAACATGCATGCAACCACACATCCTTACTTATATGAATTAGAGTTTGTAAATAACTTTAGAGTTTTATAATCGACATCTTTAGGGCATGGCGGTTCTATAAGAAGCAAAAGGACCGGTTGACCCCGCCCGTAAAGATCCTAGGGTGCCATTGAGGATACAACACCATTTCCCGGTAAGTTGTCACCCATATATCATCATATAATTATAAATAATTAATACACAAGGTATGACAATTTTAGAATCATCTGTTACTCATTAAATAGTGCCACAAGCAACCACACGGGACAGTCTACTATGGATACTATGTGTGTGAGTTTATAAGGCAAATGGGACGATACGTCGGGGGACAAAAATATGGTAAAAATATCTATGTATGAAGTTTTCTTTTTTTAAAGTTTCAAATGTTACGGCAAAGACATATAAAAATGATGCTTTTAAACTTTGTTTCCAGCCGAAAAGAAAGGAAAGGACGAGCCCTTCACTCCATCGACTATGGAAAATATAGTAGCAGACTTGTGCGGTTTTTTATTATGAGAGAAATAATTCCAAGTGATGGAGCATATTTTGATGAAGCCGGCGATTTAGCCATGAAAGTTTTAGAGCGCCGAGACCTAGCAGTCTAAACTTGAAATGAAATGACTTGTAAAAACTTAATGGTTGGACCGATAACATGAAATGATGTGTATTATATGTAATTTTATGCTTGATGTTTGATTTCATGTGTACATATCTATAATATTTATATGTGTTGTTTGTATGATGCAATTTTATGATTCATGTTTACATATCTTTTTATATATATATATATATATATATATATATATATATATATATATATATATATATATATATATATATATATATATATATGTGACAAATATAGCACAGTGTGGAGGCAAATATTAAAATTTGAAATAAAAAAAAATTAATTACACAGGCGGCCCACGAGTGGGCGCCTGTGAAAAATTTGTTTACACAGGCGGCTCATTTAGTAAACCGCCTGTGTAAATAGATATTTACACAGGCGGTTGACAAAGTGAGCCGCCTGTGTAAATCAATTTTTCACAGGCGGCTCACAGCCGCCTGCATCTTTTGGGCCGATTAGTATTGACCCCCAAGATGCAGGCGGTGGGCTTGGCCGCCTGTACAAATGCCTTTAGCACCGCCTGTAGAAAGGGTTTCGTAGTAGTGATATTTACTAAATACAAACGAATCTGCTACAGGACTTTTCAATCTCTCTCTTCCCCCATCTAAACAAGGCCCTAGTACATGGTATGGATGTGTGAGAAACAATGCCGAATTACTAACAAGTTTGGATTAATTTGGAATGCCAATTTATTTTGCTTCTAGAAGTTATGTATAAATATGTTTTGGCATTCTGAATTTTGGACACCAAAAAGTTTTTGCGTTGTATACCACCATATGAGTGCAGACACGCCCCTCAATCACTTTTTGCAATTTTGGGTCTCAAGAGATTCAAATGCCAAATTTTTGAAGACCAATTTTTTAACAAATTTTGGAGAGGTGTTTAAATTTATTTTGCTAAAAGATAAGTCAAAACACCAAAGCTTTTGGCAAAATATTAGAAAAAAAACCTTGTTGTTGATCGGTTATCAAGCAGAGCGTGCTGCTGCTGCACACGACATGACGACAGGCATGCGGGAGGGACACGCCGTGTACGGCAGCAGCATGCAGTCATCGTAGTCGCACAGTAGACGCGACATCCGGGATCTCGCGCGGCAGTGTCCGCGTGCTGTGCATTGCCCGGTGCATGGTCCGGTCCGTCAGTTCATGCACGGCACGGCCGGGGAACCAAGGACTTGTGACAGACAATACGGCGGCCCGGCCGCTGTGCATGTCGCCAACTGTCGTACAGTACGTGGAGGAGTCGTTGTTGGCAGAAAAACTGCTAGTGCATGGGCGCCTCGTCGGTCGCTTGCCGAATCCGCTGGCTAGCTGATTACTGTAGGTCCATCCGATCCGATCGATGCGAACGTCATCGAATTGTTTGCACTTGTCATGCTCAAGTGCTCTACTAGTTCAGTTTTTATTGCAAGGAGTGTAAACTTAGCCGGTCTTGAAAACTGACTCAACAGCATTGTTGCCATGTGCAACTACTATGTAAGGCTATCAATATCCTTTTTTCTGAAGTTTGCTTTGTTTATTTTGGTTCCGGACATTAATTCTGGGAATGTCATCAGGACACTAAATTAAATAGATTGTTTGGGCTATTTGCTACCACCACCTAGTTTAGAACATACGGATATTCCTTTAGTCACACAAGTTTGTTACTGGATGAATCCCCATTAAAAGCAAATCCCTTAAGTTTTGATAAGGGTTCTGATTATATCTTGTGCATGAGGAAGTGACTTTATGAGCATATATATTAGCGTCGCATCCGTTTGGCTGACTATATCTGCTTGCTGCTAGATTCAACTTTGTTTGCTGCAGCACATATGAATTAGCACATTTGTGATTGAGATTAATGTTTTAATCATCTGGAGTGATGATCATTATAATGAATGAATGCTATATGATGGTTAAATTTATTCCTCAAATTTCCTGAAATGCCCCACATCCTAGTGCCATCTGGCCCATCTCACTAGTACACAAACCATTTCTCTTGACATTTGCGTTTTTTTTTCTACCGGGCGGTTTCTCTTTAGAACAACCTGTAGAAATCGACCTTATTTCTACAGGTGGTTCTCTTAAGGAACCGCCAGGTAAAATACGATTTCTACTGGCGGTTTTCTTAAGGAACCGCCAAGTAAAATCGACTATTTTTTACAGGCGGTTCCTTAAGAGAACCGCCAAGAGAAATAATTTGAAATTAATTTTTGAGTTTTTCAAACTTCCTCGGATGGAGAAACTTCCAAAATAAAAGTTGTAGATCTCGAAAAGTTATAAAACTTTGTAGTTGACAACTTTTTTCATTTGAAATTATCTCTTTATGGAAAACTACGAATGAAATTTTCAAATTTGAAATCCAAATTTTGCAAATGACCTCGGATGGAGAAACACTCTAAATAAAAGTTGTAGATCTCGAAAAGTTATGAAACTTTGTAGTTCACCACTTTTTCATTTGAATTCGTTTAGACCCTCAAATATTCAAATTTCCGTCGGGTTTGTATAATATGTGGGGAACAAAATGATATCTAGACACAAGTGACGTGTGGGTGGAGTGGTAGAGGGGGATACGCGCTGAAGCCGAGGTCGCGGGTTCGAACCCCCACGGCCGCGTAGCGCGCGATTTTACGCGAAAAAATGCGCGACTTTTTAAAAATATTTTTTGCCTTCTTAAAAATATTTTTTTACAATTTTTTCGCGTTTTCTGGGCAACGATTTCTACAGCGGTTCCTTAAGAGAACCGCGCAGTAAAATCGATTTCTACCGGCGGTTCTCAAGCAACTGCCAAGTAGAAATGGCCGATTTCTATCGGCCTCCAGTCTTGGCGGTTCAAAAACGCCAAAGTAGAAATACGTTGGAACCGCCAAGACAGCCTTTTCTCGTACTAGTGTCTGTTTGACTGCATAGTCCTATATTTGTGTATGCTCAGTCTTGCTAAGAATTCAGATTATTTGTTTCAGTCAGCACTTGAACAGACTTGACTGATCCTATCACCGGTGAATCATTCTATAGGTTTGTTTTGTTCATAACCATATATAAACCCTGAACATTACATGGTGCTTTTTTTTTTTTGTAGGAGGAGACTGCCAAGGTCAATGCTGCTGGCAAAACATGATACAAGGCCACAGGGACAAAGCCAGGAATGGCGTATTTCTATTCCAGGACTTCAAAATTAAAGGCTGCAGTTCTAGAAATATCTACATTTTCTATAAAAACTACAAGACTTGTTATTGCATCCAACTATTTTAGAAAACCGTTGCAGTTTCCTAAAACTCCAAGAAAACTTAGTGTTCAAGCAGCTCCCAAGTTGCATACTTACCCATTGGTTTGATTACTGCGCTGGAGTTTCTAATGCACTTGGCAACCCGTGCTGATAACCTAGTGCTGCAGAATGTTGCCTACTTGTGGAGATTTTACAGTATTCAGCTACATTTTTTTCGCAAGATATGTTTAGCTTTTATAGCACTGTTGAGGATTTCTCATTTTCTTTTTTGGCGTGGGTGTGTCTGGGAGGGGGTATGGGGTTATCAGATACATCTGCAATATCAATGAATGTAGGAATCCTAGTAAGGCAACTAGTATAAGTATAACGAACTTCCTAGGATTTGTAACTTGTTATTGTAGCTTTCTCTGTAAAATAGGGACAAAGTTCAGCAGACGATTATAAAAAATAAACTGAAGCTTCCTTCATTTTTGTCTAGTAAAGCTCATTCCCTTCTGAAGGGCGTAAGCTTTTACATTCATTTAATCAGTGCAGAAGCGTTAGCTTGAGTTCACGTTCTTTGTCCCCTCCGTTTCCAGCTCCTGCACAAGGAAAGGAACCCAACAAGCTGCTGGGCAGCGGCTCCAGAGGCAGCAAAGAGATAAAGAACCACAAGTGGTTCAAGCAAATCAATCAATTGGAGGAATTAAGCTGGAGGCCCGGCAGATCCAGCCGAGCTTTGGGCCGAACGTCGTTGGGCTTTACCTGCATTAATTGCCAACTTCGACGAGTGCTGGACGAGGACGCCCGTGCTGGACTCTCCGGTGACCACCCCGGGGCCCGCTGGCGGCGGGCACGTACGTATCGTCTATGTAGCGTTAGCATGGAAATACCGGATAGGTATGGTTCTAGCTTTTGTACTCGAAAATATGTTCAAGGTAAAACGTGGTAATAATGGTAAATGTGTTAAGGCAATGTTGGCACTGTTTGGTTGGGAGCTTCTCTCATCCTTTGATCAACTTTAATCACACTATTATTATTTTTTTTATTTTATAGAACAGCTTTAATCATACTATTAGCCAAGCCTAAGTCACCTCCATTCACTAAAAAGAAAACTCCTGCACCCTAATAACATTGAAAATTTAAATTTTAGACCAACGCATGTACCCCTCTACATGGAAATCTAAAGATGAGGTTTATTTAAATGGAAATTCACACGATTTACTCGTTAAATGGTATGCATGGTGCCTTTGTTTGGTGGATTATAGGAAGCTAAAGAGGATGGTTTACTCGTTAATGGTATGTGCATGGTGACTTCGTTTGGTGGATCTAGAGGGAGCTAAAGAGAATATTTATTTAAATAAATTAGGAAAAACATGCAAATTAGAAGATGATATAATTTAAAATAAAAAAATGAAAATTCACACAAATCTAACTTGGTGTATATATGGTAGTTTTAGAGGAGGCTAAAAAGGAGAACTATTAAATAATAAATCAGATAGAATCCGCAGGGAAAAATTTAAGTGTGATCTTCACAGGTTAGGACAGATTATTATCCTCGAATGCGATACAAATAAAGCACCTCTCCTATGTATATAGCAATATTAAATGTAATATATTTATCCTAAATGGAGAGAGTAATATTCATCTAAATTAGAACACATAATATAAAAATAACTTTTATATTAAATACTGTAATGTCAGTTTTTTCATTATACAGAAATTATTATGTAAGGCATTTGAAAATGGTCTCGGAGGCGGGCATACATTTTAACCGCCTCGGTTATTGCCTGCGATTAACTGAGGCGGTCATTTTTATTAACTGAGGTGGTTATATTTGACTGCCACGTAAAATTGATTAACGGAGGCAGGCCTTTAGAATTGCATCAAAAAATGAGGGCCATTTTCAGAGGCAGTCGCCTTACATATAAGGCGCGCCAAGGTAAATCATCCCGAGTCCAGCAAAAAGCCCAAATTCTACTTCTACCAGGCTTACATAAATATCAGCACTGAAGGTCACAACGCCTCGGTCTCATCCCTCCTCTCCCTCTCCCTCTCGCTCAGTCTCATTCCTCTCTCTTAGTCTCCGCAACGACAACGAGGTCCACGCCCCTCCCTCTCCCTAGCAACAGTGAGCCCACCTCCCTCATGCCCCTCCCTTTCCCAGTGCCGTCTCCTACCACCGTGGCTCTCTCCCCCTCATGGTGTCGGCGGCAGTGTGGATCTCGGTGGTGGTGTGAGGGAGGTGGAAGCGGTGGCGGCGGGCCGGATCCGAGGTTGGCAATGCCCTGAGAGCCGGTTCCCGACATTGGCAGCTCATGGGAGGTCTTCCCCCGGCGAAGGGCGGCTTGCAAGAAGGCAGATCCACCGGTGGGGCAGGCAGGATAGGCTGGATTCGGCTGCGTCAATCTAGCCGTGACGGCGTGTGGGAGGTCTTCCCCAGTGGCGGCGGCACGCGGGGAAGCAGATCCACCGCCAGGCCATAGCACGAGTGATGTGCGAGGAGGTAGATCCACAAGCGAGCAACGATAGCGGCTGCCCGTGGATGGGCTCGATGGGCCTATACATGGGTTTTTTCTTTTTTCCTTTTATTAACCCTAACGGGCAACTGGTCCATCTCAGTAAACATTTGATTTACATTTGATTTACCACGACCTTATGTGAGATGGATGGGTTGCCCACCTCGAAAAACCATTTTTGCCTGCCTTGACAAAAATGATGCAATAGTGTTTCATTATTAACTTCTTTTTTAGAAGGAAGGTTTCCCTGCTTTTATATTTTGAAAAGCTAAATGTTCACAGTCTACGGGTCTGGGCATAAGCCAACACACAAGGCCTTATGGCCGAATACCGATACAATTTTCAAAATGGACTACTCCACTGCCACTCTCCACCAGATTGACACTTGTTTCTGAAGGCCGTAACAGCTGATGGAGCCAACCCTAAAGAACAGTTCGTCGTTTCCTCCTCCAACCACAAAATCTGAGGCTGCAAGCTTGCTCTTGCCTTCCATTGTCTTGAAAACTCTTCCATCCTCGTTTGAGTCCCCTCCTTGAACAGTGGAATCCAACGTCTTAGCATCCTGACAACCTTCAGCAGAATCTTTTTCATCCCAGTCCAAAAAGCCCCCTGAAATACATTTCATTTCTTAGTTTCCAAAGTGTCCAAAAAATCGACGATAAAAGTGTTAATCAGCTTATGTCGTTTGTCAGAAACCCATAAGCGGGCTACAGATTCAAAATCAGTACCAATCTCAAAACCCAACAAATTAGAAATGGTCATCCATATATTTTTAGCAACACAACAGCTGAAAAACAAATGGGTAATGGATTCTAGTTCAGCACAAAACATACAGGAATAAGTTTAACAGCTGAAAAAAAAATACATGGAACAAATCTTGAACTCGAGTTTGTGACCACAAGAAGTTTAACAGACTAATAGCCAGCTGTCACAGGATTATGATCGCAGGGAGTCGCTTATCAGGATGCATGACCATGTCGAATTCAGACAAAGGCTATTGTTGACAGATCTTGCTCAACATTGCATAGCAGAATCTGTCGTCAGCAAATAGTCTAATATTATTGAATTGGTATGGCCCCAATTCAAGCCATATATAGATAAAGCAAATCATATACTAAACTCAACTGCATTAACATGACACAAGAAAAAAGAAATACACGACCACAATGGTCGCAATGCAAAATTGGTTACCAAAAAAAGCACAAGCTCAATTCTAACATCATATGGCAGCACACAGGATTAATAATGCAAAGCTTGTGTTCAGGCCTTCCGACAACCAACTTGTACAACGAATCCAGCTTTGATTGGAGCAACGGAACTTGAAGATCCAAACTATAGATAACAAAAGAAATGGTTCATTAGAGTTAGAATCAAATATGAGTCTTCCATTCTGATTTCAAAGAATAGCCTCAGAACTTTACAGATAATATCAATGTTTTACTCAAACAATGTAGGCAAATAATTCTGCAACTCATCATAGGCTACAAGAATACACAAACACAAGAATGAAGTAGCGAATTTCAGCACGGGAAATGTTTGGTTGGTAAGAGAAAACTCAAGGTTATATTCCAACAATACCTATATAAACATAAAATTAAGTGATAGTGAAACTGATAGAAGATATATTATATGACACAATTATTTAAGCCTCAGTAATTGCACTTATCACAAATAGTCAAACCACGTTGGCAACAAAGTTGCAATACATCATTGGCAAAAGTGCAAAACCCATATTAGTGGCGTGTTGGTTCCATGCAAGTGTCAATTAGAACTCTAGAAGTGCTCACTCAGTAAAAGTAATATTGAATGGAAGTGAAATGAGAACGGAAGACTCAGATTTTGCAGATGTTATCACAAACTCAAACAATGTAGGCAAATGATTCTACAACCCATCATAGTCTAGAACACAATGGCTGGACCAAACGGTTAACAAGCCAATCCGCAAATGAGATGGTAACGTTGATAGCAGATAATACATGGAATGAATTGTGGAATTGTTTGCCTCAGAAATTGACTTCTTATCAGACTTTCAAAATAACCCTAAATCTTGATAGCAGATAATGCATGGAATGAGTTGTGGAATTGTTTGCCTCAGAAATTGCACTTCTTATCAGACTTTCAAAATAACCCTAAATCTTGCAACTCATCATTGGCAGAAAAATACAAAGATGAGGGATAAATGGTGTCGATTACCAATGTATAATGAAAAACAGTCATTTGTAAAGTGTAAGGAAATGGGAATAACGAAATGTTCCCAGAGCCATTGGAAATCTATTACAACAAAACTAGAGGACACACATCCTACATGGTTTTGCAAGATATTTTACCTGTTCACAGTGAAGGAAGAACAGATGATTTTCCTTGGATAGAATGGTATCAGGGCTCTTGCATCCATTACAAATGACATACTCATCTGAAAAATTGAGTAACAGGGAGAGAAACAGTAATCAACCATCATATTTATTCAATCATATCAGCAGACAGCAGGTATGTTCATCAAGAATGCCATGCTATCTGTTCACAAAGGATACTACAACCATCAATGCAATCGGATTGGATAACTTACTGATGTATCTCCTCAGGATTGCTTCAAAGTTTTTGGGGGGCAAATCTTCCTTTGATCACCAATCTTTGCTGCCCATCAAGTGACCCATCTGTTCCCATTTCAGCAAGCAAAAACATCATCACATGCTCAAGTTGCTTATGCATCCTGCAGATATACAGTTAAAAAGTCAGTCCATTGTAATTTTAACAACTGGAGCAGCATAGAGCACTTAAGAAGGTGAGAGAGCATCAGTTAGAAATATGCTGCCACAATTAGGTTGAAACTTACATTTTACACAAATCCATAAAATTAACAAAAACTGTCTTATTTGTTCCCTCCCTAAGAACTTGTGGTGGCCTCATAACAGCCCTACGCCTACCCCAGCAACATCTGGGTTATTCTTGCGAAGAATGTTGAACACTCTGTCCAGCAGCTGCAAAAGAAAAAGCTCAAGGTTAAATTTCAGAGAAAAAAGGTAACATCGTTGCAGTGATTTGGCTCCTCCAAGGTAGTTATATATTGGAGACCCACAGTGGAAAGAAGTTACCAAAATTAATAATGAAGATGATGCATATCTGAATGCACCCAAAGAAATAGGTGTCAATAGCATACAAGTCATAATGACAAAATGTGGTTGTAATGTCATATAAAACATTATAAACACGAAGATGGGGCAATTGTGACATATAAGCCAAGAGGCTACCAAATAGTCAATATTTTTACTGATAATACATCCATGTTTACAAGGGAAAAATATTTGGCAGAAAATATGTAATCACCTGTTCATATTTATAATCCCGGTCAGCTCCTTCCCAAGGGTATGTAGGGCCACCTCCAAGCTCAATGCCTTCCCCTTGTTCCTCTACAGCTTGATCATCTGAAAAGCAGGGAATTAGATATTGCAGAAGTAAATGAGAGTAAGGTTTAGATTAATAACAAGTGAAATGCACCTCGAGTGTCCTCCCCAGTCCCCATCTCCAAGGTCGGCAATAGATCAATCAAGATCCACCTGAAATTTTGTGGAAAATATATATGTGCAGCCTCAATTCATTTTCTGATTCTTAAACATTAAAGATTAAGATTATCCAGTCCAGAAGTGTATCTGCTGTACCTGCTTCTTTTTCTCCTTCATTGTAGTGAAGTTAAGTTCAGCGGGTCTCTGCAAGATTGTCCACTTCGTCTGAAGGTTCTTGGATGACAACCTTCTTTTTCTTCTTAGTTGCATCAAAGGGGGCAAGCTATAGAAGAAAAAAAAAATACATAAACATGTGGTGGAACAGAACCTCAAATCCAACCCACAACTCGCAAGCTCAACCCAGTTGGAACCGCATCAAATCAGGGCAAGCAGCCGAACAACACTAACTAGAACTAACTGAAACCCCCTGTCTCGATCAGCACGGCGATGGGGAAAGAGCCGGCTCACCTTGGACGCCTCCTCCCTCCTCTCTGGGTGTTCCTTGTCTGACATGGCTGACATGCTCGCCTTAAACTCCGAGAAGCTTCTACTGGAATACTGGAACTGAGCACTCCGATCCCTGCGACGGCACGAAGCAGATCAGGACAGCGCTGCTGCGGCTGAAGCTGTTTATGTGATGAGAGCAAGATACTGCACTATGGCTACCAAAACAGCTCTACAATCAGTGGCAAAACAGATTTATAGAGGAAAATAGTACATATTATATTATATCTTGCTTCACTAAAAACCTCCTTTTGTTGCTAACATATGTAACCATATACATCCTGCTTGCTGCTGCACATGGTTCTCTTTGTTCATTTGATCCCATGTTGATGCTTGAGACCATCACACACCTGAAATTTATAATGTTAAAAGATTTAGGGTTGTAGCAATCAGATGTCATATAGCATATATAAGTATTGAAACTTAGTGTATGTAAAAATGCATTGAAACAGAGGCACACAAATAGTATGTTTACAGAACAAAAAAATGCATAAACTTGTGGTTTTTTGCCTTATTCAGTATTGTATTATTGCCTGATGACTTTGACTAAGTTGCCTACATGTCATGATATAGCAGCACACATTTATACTTATTGCTTTGCATGAAAAATAGGTGTCGAATATAGATATTAATGAAATACCTCCAGATTTGCAATAAAAGGCTAAATTGCCAATTTAGGAGCACATTGCTGCCTAACAAAATGACTTTAAATTGCCTAACAATAACCATAACAGGCCACCTAATTATATCTCAAATGATAAGTTGTAAACATTAACAATCAGCACTGAGTCTAATATCATGCTATGGTTTGCATCTCTGATGAGAATAACTTGCCCGGCACAAACACAGAGAATCCAATCCTGTAGTCAGTTTCCATGTTATGATGCTTTACACAGATAAGCAGCTTGTCCCATGTATGCAAGGATCAATGATGGATATATATACCATGAATGTAAAAAGCAAACTGCCCAAGAATTTTTTTATCAGAGAATAATTCTCCATATACTGCTTCAAGGATGGAATGCAGAAAAAGTTAGTTTGCAGCAGACATTTCCTCACCTATAATGATAGCTGGCTGAAATGCCCAGATCAGTGAACATTGCTTCAGAACCTGAAAAGATCAAAAGGGCCACCTAGTAGTAAGAGACACTCCAAAAAGTTCAGAAAAATGGTTTGCTGAGCACAGTAACAGTTATGCATAACAGTATTCCTTGCAGTGACATCCTAAAAACATTTCTGTCTTCCTCAAGAAATTATACATGTAATACAAAGATAATGCTCGATATATAGTGGGTTCCCAGTGAATATAAACACCGATCATGCTCATACATGAAATATATATGTAATGCTTTAGTGGCTTGCATTTTCTTAGGCAATTTTAATGCCATTCAATATGCAACAATGTCTTCCTAATATAGACAATTTATGTATTCTGAAAGAGCAAGTGTAGTGTCTGTGTATAGTGTGGTCCTATCTTATCCTAACATTCTATGCACAGAGAAAACCTAAAAATCTTGGTGATTCAACAGAACTATGTTTCCAAGCATAGCATCAAAACTGACAGTAACTACATTGACCCTAGGCTTTCCAAAAAATACTACAAATATAGAATTGCAATAGAAGAATTCTTTTTCTTATTTCAGTGCATCAAATAAATGAACCAATGTGACCTAATGCATATTTGCAAGGGGCGGAAAGAGTGGTCTTCATCTATTGCCTCTTATCCCACTATATCTGGGTACAAACATGACCAAAGAATGCCTGATATGGCCAGTTCATTTGAACTGCAGGACCTATCAATTTGTTCCGCTGGACTTCAGTTAAATGAAACTCCAACTTAATTTCACTTTCTTACTAATTTATTCTACTGGTCTTCTCAATTCGTAACTGCTTTCCAAATTCTACTTAATTAAGAAAGCTGGCATCCCCATCTCAGTAGTCAGTTCACTAAGCATAAAAGAAACCAGAACAGAATTAAAATCATTTCTCAAACACTCATATCGATGCAGCTTTTATAGAAAAGATGGTTCCCCCAAAAACCACCTCCACTCCTTTCTCATTGCTACCCCACCGTCAATGAGCACCTGTGCCATTCACGACTAGGTCGTCAGCATAACGGTAGAAAAAAAGCTGATATTTTTGCCTATCTAAATGATATATTATTGCCTATCCAATGTTATGTTATTGCTGTTGTGAATCCTTATTGTTGCCTATGCAGTGCTATATTGTTGCTTAAACATATAAAAGGTGTCAAAACGCAGAATCTCAAATACACCTGCTAACTACTGAGACCTCTAGTGTGAGCAGTACTCAATGATCTTAATCAGCAACTCAACAAAGCAATTGCATGCATCTACAGAAAGGGAATCACCAAAATGCCATTTTGATCGTTCAATTACACACTAAATAAGCACCAAAACATTGTGCCCTCAAATACCAACATACAGATTACAAAGCTACATATACAACTACTGAAACTGTAGAATGCAAAATTAAAACTTAAATAACCCAATCACAACCACTGAATATTCAAAAAGTAAAATAAAAATAAAAATAGAACAGCATCTGGATCTAACATTCTCACCTAACTGTCAATCTGTCACTGAGGGAAGATTGAGGTCGGGAGCAGCCGAGCACGAGCAGGTGGGAGTGGGACCAGGCAACCGGCAGGGAAGGGGCAGTGGAGGGCTGAAAAGGGCCTGCTGGCCTGCCAGCCTGGTTGCTGAAAACACTGCCTTCTTCTGTAGCCTAACATCTATATTGTTGCTAACCAATATGTGCTGCAAAACAGGTGAAGTTGTCAGATGTCAGCCAATTCTGTGCCTAAAAATTATCATTACCTTCAACATTGCACTCCTATTTTCTGAATGGAATGCCTCTTGACCTTTTACATTATTTCTGATCAAAGATGATATAGTATGCAATGCTTTTGCAGCTTCTTTTGTAGATGTGGAATCACACATCTTCACCAACCTAGCCAAAGCTCCGTAACCAAGGATCTAGCCAAGAGTGAAGCAGTCAGTATTAGCTAAATGCCTAAATGTAACATCAGGACTACTGCACAACGAGAAGCAGGAAGTGATGATCAAAATTCAAAAGTATTTTCAATGGAAAGGCACCACTCTACTTGACAATGACTGTATACAAATGGCATAATAGTGGAATCAGAATGCATTCTTGAATGATGTATGCAATTACCTGTTTTGTACAAGTTCATTATTCTGACTGGCTGTACCAAAGACCCATGCATGGGTCGTCCGTATTTCTTCATTTTCATTATTAAGCTCTTGAATCACAGGAAGGAGGCCCCCAAGTTTGTTAAGATCTAAGAATGCGCAGGAACAACATATAGTATCAGAAAATCTTAGAAGTTACACTCACAAATTTCAAATAATACACAAGAGTTAGCATGCTTGCGTTCCCTATTTTCTTTCCCCGAAAAGACATGTTTGCAAGTTGTTATGGTTATGCTAACCATTTTTTTTAAAAAAGCAACGCAAATGACCACTTCAAAGAATGCCCTTTCTGGAAAGTGGTGAATTGTGCATATGCTTCAAGCATGGGTCACCTTAGGGAAAAAAAAAATATGAATACAAGTCTAAAACAATAGCTACACTGTGTCAGCAGCCTCACGGAGTAGATCCCTAGACTCTAAAGGTGACACATCAGATGTCTCAGTTTTCTGTGGATATAAGCATATTTTGGTTGACAGAGCAGCAATTAGCGACAGATGGACTGAAGAAAAGAAAGGCATACTTACCATTAGCAATGTCAATGGGCTCCACAAGAACTAAAAGTTCCTGCAGTGCCTGCTGGCGATCCTCCCGTGAAATGGAAGAATTATTTAAGTCATCAATTGCAATTTTCATTAAGTCAGCATCTGATGGCATCTCTAACTTCTCCATCAACTCCTGCCATAAAAAAATCAGCATAATGTACAACCATGTTTAAGCTTTGTTTTTCATCTTAATAAGGACCAGCTGCCGACTATGACAGAATTAGACTGCATGCCCAACTTGTCCTGATACTAATAACTAAATAAGGACTAATAGCAAATCTTTATATTTTCTTTGGCCAATATCGACTGCGGTCAAACAAATGTCTCGAGCAAAATTCAAATCTTGCAAAGTTACAACCAACAAGAACATGCTAATAACTTGAAGGCACTCCAGGAATAAGAATGTTGAGAATTCAGAAATAATACAAATATACAACAATCAGGACAGATCAAAGTATATTCATCGATGTGGTGGTAGTCCAAATGACAAAGCAACCACAAAAGGAATCATGCCACAAGGTCCCCACAAAAGAACTGAGTCACCTGAGTACAATCTAGAAACAGACATGCCAAAGCCTGATGTATGTAGCCCAAGTGATACAACTGATTAGGAAAACTAAGATGAAGCAATATAACAGGCCATAAAGCTGATAATAATTTACCAAAGGTAAGAATGCCGGGCAGTGAAGCAGCATTTGTTACCTTAATCTCCCCGACACCGCTTGAGCAGTTCATCTGCACATAACTTCTAGCGCATCAGCCGCCTCCTCTCTCTCGGTTTCTACGGATCAGAATTTCCTGCCCCCACAAAGGCCGTACCAAGTGCGAGAGAGCTCCCGCTTTGTGTGGGGTCCGGAGAAGGGTGAGCACCAGGGCCTTACCCACACATCGCGGCGATGTCGCGGAGGCTGGGGCTCGAACACAGGACCTTCCGGTCATAGGCGGTAAGACTACCGCTTGCACTAGGCCCGGCCTTCTTTCCTGCCCCCACAAAGACGAGAAAGAATTAAGCAAAATACAAACGTGCCTTCCTAGGCTCAACCAAGCCGTAAAAAACAAATGCAACATCAACTCGAAGCCATCCAAGCTCTATAACGATTTGCAGGCTCTACTAACGTGACCTTTCCTTGTGCAGTTCAAATGTACCTACAGAGTATGGCAATAGGCCACTACTAGAGTTGCCATACTCCGTTATCGTCCAACTCCGTGCTCTGCTTGGAGAGCCTGATCCGCTCCTCCATTAGAGTTGCCATTGGCTTGCGGTCCGCCATGCCAGCCCGCTCCAGCTGCTTCAGCGTGCAGGCAGCGCTGCCCCAGCGTGACTTTCTTTCCCTGCTTCACCTCAATACAGAGGTAGTAGGAGAGCGCGCCAAGGTTGCTCATCTTGAACCGCGCCGCCATTTCCTCCTTGAACGCGGCGATGTCGCGCTCCCGCGTCCGGTGACGATCAAGTAGTCCGTGTACATGCCGATGATGAGCTCCTCCTTCCCCCACTGTCGTCAAGGGTCAAGTTTCTTTTCTGCTAGTGGACAAGTGCAGTTCTAAGTTTGAGTGTGTTGTGAGTGTGTGGGTGTGGGTTTGTGCGTGGTGTCGTATGACCCCCTTTTTCATTCTTCTTAATATAATGATACACAGCTCTCCTACATGTTCGAGAAAAAAAGGGTCTAATTTTTGAAGCAAATTTTCACTCTCATATTTAATTGATGATTGATGATCGATGAGGATACTACCATTCCCTCTCTATAATCCTACCATTTCTCTATCCCACCATGAAACCCAAGGTCTAATTTTTGGATCAAATTTTAACTCCCATATTTAATTGATGTTTGATGAATGATGAGATAATACCATTCCCACATTTATAGGGAATGAACTAAGATAACCAGCCCTTTGATTAAATACAGGGGCACGCACCAGCTCATTACACTGTAATAGCAGGAAAGTAACAACAAGCAGACTATCAGAAATCACTACGATCATTCAGCAGAAGGCTGAGATTTACTTACAGTAGGGTGAAAAGGCCAACACGCTGAGGGTCTACAATAGCAACGACATTCTTAAACTGGTATGCATTAGAAGCAAGGACATTGTCGTTTGGATTCGAAGAACCATCCTGGCATGCCTTGCCTTGCTCCAAACTATTATCTGATGATGTCTCAATGAGTTTATCACTGATCAACATTGCTTCCCCACAATTCTGTTCAACAGAAGCCACATTGTGTTCATCATGACTGCAATCAACCACTTTGTTCACCACATCCACCTCCTCACTGCTCGCACAGGTAGGATGATCAACTGACGTGTCCATAGGCTGCTGACCTTCACCAATGCCATTTCTCTGCTTTGAGCTATCAATATTTTCACCATCACAACTTGTGCAGTCAATTGTATCCTCATTTTTGCTTGCATCATTGATTTCAGGATTACTTTCAGCAGCTGCAGCCTGCTGCTGTGGCAAACCAAGATATCGGCCTGTTTAATCCCAACACATGAGCCTTAATGAGATTATTTCAGTATGCAGATAGATCAGGAAGTCAATGGAACTGAACAGGATGACATTATTGTAGTTTTTAGATGAAGACAAGACAGTAGTTAAGAGACAATGTGTCAACAGTTTCATGTAGTGAATATGAGCCTTACCTTACCACAGACAAAGTGACAATTTTTTATGCCATTGAAGAGCATTTCTATGAACATCTGAAACTGCTGATTCATTCAGTTCAATCCCAATAACCTGGCAAAATTATAGATTTGAGAAAGATTCTTCCAAAGAAACAGAGACCTCTAACAAGAATCTCAAAAAGTTAATACTTAGCTGCAGTTGTGTGTTAAACTAGATATATAGATAACAAATTGTGTAAAAGAAATCACCATTCCAACACGATGTGCTAAGGTCAGGCCAATAGTTCCAGTCCCACACACATCAAAATGTAATGTGCCTGAACTGAGATTAGCCCAATCACCAGCAACGATATACAATCTTTCCGCCGCAGGAATATTAACCTGTGTAATTGTGTCTCATTAAAACATTTATTTATAACCATAAAAGGCAATTAGCAATAACTTGCTGTTCCAGCTACTGACCTAGAAAAAAGCTGTTGGTGATATAGAGAACTTTAAGTTGCTTATGTGATCATGGATTCTTGCTTTATCTTCTGCAGTATCATCCAACTGATCTGCCTTTGGTACCAATAGTGGGATCAGTGGACAATCAGTAGGTGCAGCATTCGATATCCCTTTATGATCCTGCATAGACAGCCAACTTTTCTTTTTTTTTTTCTCTCGAACGCAGGAGAGAGCTGCGCTTCATTATATTAAGAAGAAAGAAAAGGGGCTAGAGCCCTACAACACACGCCACACACGAACCCCACACAACTCCGAAATTACATTCGCGCCCGAAACAAGAAAGGGAAGCGACCAAAAAGCCTAGCACTAAGCTAACCACCAAGGAGAGGGGCTGTCAAAGAGGACAGACCCTTAGCTCCTGCTAGACTCCACAATCGGCGCTCTTCTCCAGCAAGGGTAAGTGCACCACCAAGGCTGGGTACAATACCATCAAACACGCAACGATTCCGATGGTTCCAAAGAGTCCATGCCCCAAGCACAATGAGAGTTGAGACCTTTTTGGATCAAACCGCTCGTTGCTCCAACAGCTTGTTCCCACCAGCTGTCAAAAGAAGTGTCTGAAGGTTGAGGTGCCAAGGAATGGAGGCCGACCTACCTTAGAAAATGATACCAGAATTGCCTAGCAAAGACACAGGAGACTAGAATGTGGTTGATAGTCTCATCTTCCTGGTCACAGAGAGGGCACTGCTCAGGATGAGCCAGCCCACGTCGCGCGAGGCGATCTGCTGTCCAGCACCGATCATGGGCCACCAACCAAAGGAAAAAGCGGCATTTGGGCAGTGCCCAGGTTCTCCAAATCCTCTCATACAGTCCAAACTGAGTAGATCCCATGAAGAAACCCTCATAAGCAGACTTGGCTAAGTATTTCCCACTAGCAGAAAAACGCCAAATGTGGACATCTTCAACATCAGGCTGCAACTCAAAATTGTACAGCAGTTCCCAGAGATGGAGGAAGTCCACAATGACACCAACAGTCAGGGCTCCCTTAATATCTAGAACCCAGCTGCGACCAGTAAGAGCTTCCTGTACTGTACGTTGCTTCACCCTTCTCTTTGGGACGGCTTCGAGTAGTCTAGGTGCAAGGTCCGCGATACACTGTCCATGGATCCAACGATCAGTCCAGAACAAGGTGTGATTCCCATTGCCCACTTCCGATACAACAGCTATCGAGAAGAAGGCATAAACTTGGTCCGGGATCTGAATAGGAAGGGCTGCCCATGAACGATGAGGTTCAGTTTTTTTCAACCAGACCCACCTCATCCTTAGTGCCCAGCAGAGACGCTTGAGGTCAGAAATGCCAAGCCCACCTAATTCAGGGGGACGGGTAACTTTTCCCCAAGCCACAAGACAGTGTCCTCCACGAGCGTCTTTGCGGCCCCTCCAAAGAAAACTTCTCCGAAGTTTGTCCACAGCTTTAATTGCCCATGGTGGGAAATCAATTGCCATTGCCAGATAAATAAGCATGGCTGTGAGGACAAACTGCACCTGAATCCTTCGTCCTGCCCGAGTCATGAGGTCTGATTTCCATCCCGGAAGCCGATCAGCAACTCTATCAATAATAGGTTGGATTTGTTCCTTAGTTAACTTCTTGAGAGAGAGAGGCAACCCCAAATATTTGCAAGGAAAATCCATGAGTGCACAAGGGAGAAGTTCCTGTACCAAGGCCAATTCTGTATTCCCACACCTGATTGGTAACACATTGCTTTTATGCAAATTGGTTTTGAGACCTGAAGCTTCACCAAAAAGTTGGAGGATGTTCAATATGACAGCAATATCCGTTGCCTCCGGCCGGAGAAAAAGAACCACATCATCGGCATAGAGGGATATACGATGTTGAAGAGCTCGAGATGATAGTGGCTGCAATAAACCATCACCGGCTGCTTTGGCTACCATATGTCCCAGCACATCCATAGCAAGAATAAAAAGCATTGGTGATAGCGGGTCACCTTGCCTTAGTCCTCGCCGGTGCGAAATACGCTCCCCAGGTAACCCATTCAAAATTACCTGAGTAGTAGAGGTGGAGAGTAACCCGCTGATTATGTCCCTCCAAATTTGGCCAAAGCCTAAGTGCTGCAGAACCTCAAGCAGAAAGGGCCAAGAAACTGAATCAAAGGCCTTTGAGATGTCTAATTTAAGAAGGATTCTGGGCTGCTTTTGTTGATTGAGAAATCTTGCTGTTTGCTGAATTAGCATGAAGTTGTCCTGTATGAAACGCCCCTTTATAAAAGCACTTTGATTGGGAGACACCATCTGTTGCAGCCGAAAAGCGAGTCGATTCGCCAACATTTTTGTGATCAACTTAGCAAAACTATGTACCAAGCTGATAGGACGAAAGTCTTTTGGTTGCTCAGCTTCCTCCTTTTTAGGCAGAAGAGTGATGTAAGCTGCATTAAGCACCTCAAAACCAGCAAATTTCCTACTCCAAACTGCAGAAACTGCAGCCATAATGTCATTCTTTATAACCGGCCAGCAAACCTTGTAAAAACGGCCAGTAAAACCATCTGGACCAGGCGCTTTGTCTGGAGGCAGCTGCTTGATTGTTTTCCACACCTCTTCTTCAGAAAAAGGTAGATCAAGATCAGCCAAATCATGGGAGGGGATCCCAAGCGCATCAAGGTTGATAGTACGCTCTCTGTCCTGGTTTGTCCCAAGCAAGCCCTCATAGAATTCATCTATCAATCTTGCTTTGTCTTCATGTTTGGTGTAGATCTGGTCACCTGAAACCAGCTTGCCAATGAAGTTCTTCCTCTTGCGGTGACGAGCATGGAGTTGGAAAAACTTTGTGTTGGCATCCCCCTCACGTACCCAATCAATTCTTGAGCGAAGACGGGCAATTGTCCGCTTGAGGGATGCAAGAGCAAGGCTGTGTTTCTTAAGATTGTTTTTCAGCCATTGTTCTCTTGGTGAGAGGGTGCGACTGTCCTGGGCGATTTCCAGCTGATGGAGGATTTCACGGGCAAGGGCTAGCTGAGAATTAACGTGACCCACAGATCTAACACTCCAACTCTGTAAAGCTTTAGTGGCAGCTTTGAACTTGAGGTTCAAGGTGGAGAAAGGACAAGGACCAGCCGGCACTGAGGCCCATGCAGCTGCTATAGTTTCCTGAAACAAAGCTTAGGCCAGAAAGATTCGAAATGAAAACGTCTGCGGCCTGATTTATTATCCTGAAGTCCAAGCAAAAGAGGGCAATGGTCTGAGTCCTCCGAAGCCATGCTTTGCAGTAGACAATTTGGGAAACGATCCTCCCAGTCCACTGAACAGAACACCCTGTCCAGCTTTACCAAAGTAGGATTAGTTTGCTGATTTGACCATGTATACTTCCGACCATGTAGAGGAATTTCCTTAATAGCAAGATCATTAATTAGATGTCTGAAACGACCCATCATTGCTCGGTTATAGTTATCATTATTCTTGTCTTCCTCTTTGTAAATCAAGTTAAAATCGCCAACTAAAACCCATGGACCAGGACAGGCTCCTCTGATATCTCTCAGCTCCTGTAAAAACTGGATTTTTTCCTCCATGCCCTGAGGACCATACACACAGGTTAACCACCAGGAAACACCATTAATCGGGCATAACTGAACAGTTACGCTGTTGTTATTCACATGGCAGGCCCCAGCAGAACCAAGATGACGACGCCAAGCAACAAGAATACCACCGCTAGCACCTACAGAAGGGAGCTCAGCAAACTCTGAGAAATCTGTCCCCAGAGCAGACAGGATTACTCGCCTGGAAGACGTAGAGATTTTTGTTTCCTGGATGCACACAATATCTGACCGGGAGGCTTCCACAAGAGTACGGAGAGAATCTTGCCTTGCTATAGAATTGAGGCCCCTTACATTCCAAATTAAGATTTTAGCTGGGTCCATTACAGGATTGTGAAAAACGACCAAAAGCACTGACCAGAGCAGCTTATGCTGCTACTACATCAACACCAACTTGATCATCATCCTCACAGAACTCGGGGATGGACCAGTTGAACAGAGCAGCCAAACCAAGGAGATGGATATCAGAAAGTGGGTTTTTTAAAAAGTTTACTATACTCCTCTTCAGCCTGCTGGCAGACACCATTATGCTCACCAATGATTTCCAGCGAGCGCATAACCCTCTTCTTCGACCGCCATGCCAAGTCTGCCGGTTGGAACTCAGGCACTGCCCCCGCAAGACGTCGACTGCGCCGTGGAGTCTCACCAGGCGGCAGAGTTTTTGCGCGACGTTTGCAGATGGTGGGGACTGGCAGCAGGCCTGCTGTCCGACGGGAGAGCTTGCTGATGAAGGTGTCATGGTTCAAAGGCGTCGCAGCTGGGGACGGAGCCGGAGCTGCCACGTCCCCCGCTGGTACACATGGAGATTTGGGGGGCACCTCAGTTCCCAGCACCATCGTCGGCGCCGGCGTGGAGCTCTCCGGAAGAGCAGCCCCGCGCGGGCGAGAGCGGCGGCGCGAGTAGACTTGCAGCGGCTTCGCAAAGCGTTTGCCCAAACCCGGAGGCGAACCCAGGGACCTAAACTCCCGAGGGAGAGAGGTCCATGGGGAGCGAGGAGCAGCCGGCGACCTTGGGGGATTTCCTTCAGTGGCCAAGCCTGAGATGGGGTGCGGCGGCGAGCTTGGTGCGGCCGGCAAGATTAGGTGATTCCCCTCCGTTGCCACACCGCTGCCCACGACGATGATGTCCACGATTGGGCCTTGCACGTGTGCAGGTTCAGGACCAGCCCCATCCGTCGGCCCAGGAGGAGCAGCGTTTGCCGGGCTGGGCTGAACAAGCTCAGTCATCGAATCAGCCCCCGAGTCCATCAACGAGGGAGTCAACACATCCCCCAGTCCCTGCTTTGAGAAAGGCCGTGAAGCTTCGTCATTAAGGCGTATTCGGTGGGCAGTAGATGTTGCCGCGCCGACCTCGGGCGACGAGGCCGATTTGACGCCTTCAGTTAAGGGCACGTCGCTGATCGGCTCAACTGTTCCAAAGGCAGGAGCGGTGGCTGATGCCGAAGGAGAAGCTTCCACGTACGTGTTGCAAGAGGCTGTGGGGCCCAACCGCTCCCAGACCGGCCGCCGCCCCGGGCCGCCGCGGAAAGACTGACAGCCAACTTTTCAACATAAACTGAAAGTAACATCACTAAGGGGTTGTTTGATCTCAAGTTTTACACAATTTTTGGAGCTTAACGACATAAAATGTGGTTTGGTTAGCAAAGATAAAGATCAAGATATTAAAAAAAAAGCATATAGTATGACTTTTATGACATATCAACATTTGATTTTTGCATGAATCAATTTCCAATCTAAATTTTCTTCACTGTTGAACAAATCATCCAAACACAATGCTCTGTAAACTTATCCAAAAGAATAGTAACTTAAAATCAGTTTTCCTGAAAAATCAAATGAAGCCTACTTTCTAACAATGTTATTTCTAAATCAACATGGTCCAAAGAGCCACTAAAAACCAAATGAATAATGAGCTCAGTGCTCCAGTGTTAGCATGGCTATACAAATTAGTACTATATAAAGACAAAAGTCCGGTTACAAGCTTAGTGCTCCCAGCAAAATGTCATATAAAATTCCTGACAACCGTGACAAAGTAAGTCATTAACAGCTATGGGCTATAGCTTTTATTGGACAGCACACACTTTACGCTTTACAAGCAAAAAAAAAAAAAAAAAGAAATGAAGTTAATAAGAACAGCCACAACACAAATCATAGTTCTGAAGAAGCTGGGAAAACTTACTTGCACTAAAATAGTTGCCAGTGGCAAGGGAAGTGAGCATGTTGCTGCTCCTTGTTTCAGGGCAGCAGACAGCTTGTCGAACTCTTCTTTCATAAGAGCTTCATCAACACCTGTTGAACACACCTGAAATTACAGGCAAAGTTTGAAAGGGTGTCAGCGGCCAGCCACTAGGAATGTTTTTTGGTTTGAGGAATCAAACCACACTAGATGAGGTGGTGCACCATGAGTTTATTCCTCAAATTTGATGGAATAATTCCATTCCTCTTACTAGTATTAATTATTGGCTTATTAGGAATGGAGATGATGATGGAGATAAAAAACCAGGGGTGAGGAGATAATGGACTAAATCATTCCTCAAACCAAACACCCTATTTATGACTCACTGAGGTTGAAACTACAAGTGAAGTTTTACTCTAAAGTAAGCATGACTTCTGATATTTGTGATTCTGCATTCTGTGTAACAACAGCATCCGCTGGACATCTTCCCTCACGAACCTAAAAACAATCCCAGTGTTAAAAAGTTAATTCTATAGTATTCTTAGTTCTAAATCCCAATATAAATATAAAATAGAAGCATCTAGCTGTGGATTGAAAAGTTAAAGAGCATACTGTGAATCAGCGCCAAAACCCAGAGTTGTGAATTCTGCTCCACAAAGGGAAGCTTGATGATTGAAGGAAATTTCTAAGACATTTGAACAGTTCACAGATTCCTCAACAGCAGTCACACCTTTCCTAGAAATATGTTGTGCCAGTCATTATTAATGGAATTAAGAGCAATGAAAAAATGAGAAAGAGAAGCCAACCTGAATTTTCAAGCATAAATCCTACCGTCTTTTTGCCATCTAAGCAATATCCTACAGAGAACTCACACTGTTACAGTATCCATTAACAACTGGGGACTCCAAAATGCTTTCGAGCTTGCAAGGAAGACCACCTGGGTAATTGAACAGACCATTGCTTAGCAAAAAGAAGTAGAGTCCAGAAGGAGTAGAGTCCAGAAAGGCCATTACTAAGAGTGAAAGCACAAAAGGCCACTGCAAAGGCCATAATAAGTGCATCCTGTTAAGCTGAAAAGGCCATAATAAATACATTAGTATGGAAACTGATTCAATTCTGGCCAATTCAGGGAATCAGGGGAACCAAACAGGGTAGCAGAAAAGTAACATCACTACTAAATAAAAAGAGGTCAGTAAATTTAAAAATTAACTGTGCAAATGTGAAACCATTTTAAACCTACCTGCTGAAATTATCTAAGTGATAAAAGTGAACCATATGGGAACTTCCCATCACAGTGGTAATTTCCATTTGAATAAGTACTTGAATTCCCCTACTTTGATCAGTAAGCACTGTGATATAACTCAAACATAGTGGTTAGAAGAACACCCATCAGATTATTGTAACTCATGCACCAATAAGGAGAAAAACTGCAGAAAAGTAGATAGGACTATTGTTTGATTGCTGAACATATGGACAGCAGATTTGTTTTGTTGGCATATCAAGCCATCAAGGTATAAAAGGTAGAGCTTATTGTCAGCAGTCCTTCCAATCCAACCAACACACATGCTCAAGAGATATAGGGACAGTTAGCAGGGGCTCAGGGCTCTTACATTTGCACTAGCAATGTGCTTAGGTCGAATCATAACGTGTGCAAAGGGTAAACAAAGTATAAGTGGACACCATATTCTTTCATCTCCCCTGCAAACGATTGAAAAAAAGGCAAACACAAAGCGAACCAAATACAAATTAAGGAGAGTGAAACCCATATCAAGGATTCATTGACCATCATGAGCATACAAATGACTAAATTACAAATAAGCTGAAGGAAAAAAAAAAAAAGGGATGAGAATATGAGTGGCGAACTTCAATTGCACAAGCAGGACACACAGGCCCAGGAACAGAGGATCGTCATAATTTGAAGAACAAGAACCGACAGGCACCTAGATGAGAAAAAAAATAATAATAATTCACATAACAGTAGGTAACTGAGAACTGATAAACTGCCAAAGAACCCAAAGTAGAATGGCCTCTACTCCAATGTGCACTGCCGACATGTCCAATCCAAACATTGTCAGGAAGGATATACCCAAGTGACTGTTGTCAGAGTTATGAACCATGTGTCTTCCCCCTGTCCAGGATTTGATAAACAAACAATTTGAGAGTTGGAAGAATGGCAGAAAAGAAAAGGCAATGTCATAAGGTAACCGAAGCTAAGAAGTCGTTATCCAAATAAGCATCCATCCAGTTATATCAAAGTGACCACAATCTTGATAAGATAAGGTCTAGACCCAAAGAAAGGCATACAATAGTAATGGGCAAAACCTGAAAAAAGGCCATCTGAAGAAAAACTGGAGGCCCAGCATTATCTACTTCTCTGTTTTTGCCATGTGGGAACATGCTGAACAGCAAAGGAAGCAAAAAAGAACCTCAAGGCTGGCAAGGTTTGAACTATACATAAAAAAAAAACACTGAATAACAATAAACTACAAGAATTGTTGCAATCATGTTTGCAGGGGAGACAGGAGAGTACCACATCCATTTATTTATACTTTTTACAGAGGTGCAGGAACAGCGGGTTGTCATGATTTGAACAACAACGGCAGAAAGGCACCTAGGTAAGCAGAAAAATATGGATAACTGTTGGTAACCAAGAATTACAACGAACAGAAGGTATATAAGTGAAAAGTGCAGGTAACAAAGAAATGATAAACCTGATATACACGCATAATTGTTGGTTAGCTGATGGCATTAGAGGTTTTCTGTTTTCTTCAAGTGCTAGAACCAGAAAATCAATATATATACACATGTCACTCTGCCTGCTGTTACAAGACTGAATTAGTGAAAAAAAATATAGATAACAGACTGAATTTCCAGGAACAGGTGCATCGGGTAGCAACAGGGTCAACATTTAGCCTTTCTGTCAAGAACTTATCAACAAATCATAAATTTCAGAATGATAGATTTAAACAATTAACACTCATCACCTTCAAGGAACTGGGAAAAATAGTGGCTCCAGCAAATGCTGTACCCCATTGGTGTTTTGGGTCAGCTAACTAATTATGGTCAAATGTCGCTCTAGATCATTTTCTCACTCCTCTCAAACTACGAAAATGCCATTCTAGTTTATTTCATCAGATTTTTGGGTCGACCTGATGACCTGAAATATTTTAAAACTTGCATCCCTAGTCACCAGGATGCCAATGGCACAACACAAGCAATACATAAGCCTCATCAGCAAATGCTAAGGTTATGTTTATGAAGGTGGGCAGCAACCACCAGCAATAAGCCCTATAGCAGTTTAATCACTAATCCTTTGGCTCTATGGACTTCCTAGTGCGAATTTAGATCAGAAAAATACAGCATAAACAGAAATCAATTCAACATGGTAAAACAAATAAGATAAGAGGAGTGCTCAGCTCTAGCAGTACTGGAATTAACAGGCTCAAAATTCACCATGGTCCAGGCCCCAATAGAAATGACAACATTAATTAACCACATAATTCACCATGCTAGTGAATGCCATACGAATAAAAATTTGCAGCCATAAATTCTTAAATACTCAGGGTCTAATTTTGGCATTTTGCAATGCTTAAATTAACATCAGCAGATCATGTTATCCATTCTAGGCCACGTCCCTGTCAAGTAGGAGTAAATAACAAGTAATTTTGCTCCTTTCAATGGAGTATAAACTCTTATCCCAAACACAAGCTAACACAATAATAGATCATAAAACCAACAAATCACACAAGCAGTTTGATTAGATCACTAAGCTCATGGTACTTAAGCATTAAAGTACTGTTTTCCACCTTCAAGCTGCAACAACAAGATCCATATGCAGAAACAGACATCAAACCCAAGTAACCTAGTTAACAGATAAGAGCTTTCCAGTACCCAAAAGAAGCTCTTGGTCATACATTAACATAATGACAGTCTACTCATTACACTAGAACAAAAAGATAGCAAAGATCTTTAGAATTTCACACATGAGACCGACTGGAAAGTGTAGAGAGCAATTCATTAGTTATTTTTGCTTTGCCCAACTCCAACTTGAAGGCTTCAATCTGCTGCTTTTTGCACTTAGCATCAAGATCGCGGGCCTTCTCATCATCTATGGTCTTGAACATTGCCATGATTATGTGTCCCGAGCTATGTGTTTCAGCATACTCTTTGACTTCTTTGGCCAAGTGAGGATACTCTTTTGATAGTTCACTAAAGTCCCTAGATGTTGGTTCAACCTGCTCATCTTCATCAAGATGTATGTATGGGGTTTGAAGTCCCCAAATGATCTTAGACAGCTTAAACAGTCGATGACTAGATTCATCGGATGGGCAACCTTGTGAATGCCACCTGCGGTACCGTGCCTTGAGCTTGCGGATCTTGTCAGTGAGCTTCTCCTCATTAGCATCAATTTTGTCAAATGTGAGATTTGCCAAAAGGTGCGATGAGTCTAGCAAAGCACCATCATGGGACTGAGCATGCGCAGCCAAAGCATTGAGAATCTTGAGCTCATCATCATAGGACCATGGCTTCTTCTCTGTCTCATAACCGCATGGCTTGGTTGATGGAGCATTCCTTCCTGCAAGGTCTTTCCATTCACGACGTCATCTGCATGCTCTTGATTTGTGACCTCCTTCTCTTGCTCCTCCTCTCCATGGGGGCTGTCCATGTCCTTGTCGTGTGGGGGTGAAGTGTCAGCGGCATGCTCTTGCTCTATGTTCTTCTTCTTCTGCTGCTTCTCTTCACGAGCCCTGTCCCCGTCCTGTGGCTGCTCGGTGTTGCTCTGTTCTTGGTCTTCCTCTTGCTCTGCCATCTCTCTGCCATTGTGATCGTCGTCTTGAGCGACGTCAGGCGAGGAGGGTGTGTCCTCTCTGTTGTCGTTGAGCCCTGATTCCAGCAACTGGGGCGGCGACGTTGGCTTGGACAACGCCTTCCTAAGCTGCTTCTTTTTCTTCTTTTTGCGCCTGTCCTTCTCGGCGGACCTCTTGCTTTTCTTCTTGCGGCGTGGGGCCGACGCAGCGGCGACAGTCTCGCCAGCAGGTCCCGCAGCACGCTTCTCCGGGCGCTCTTCCTCCTGCCGCGGCGGCGGGGGCGCTTCTCGCCCCGCTTCGGAGTCGCGACCCTCTTGTTGTGGCCGGCGTCGGCGGTGTCGTCGTCGGGCAGCAGGTTCCTCGCCGGTGAGGCAGCATCACCAGACTCCTCCGCCTCATCTTCCTCCTGCGATGCCGGCGGGGGTTTCTTGATCCGCTTGGAGGTCGTCGTCTCGGTCATCATCGCGGCCCCACCGCGCGGCGCACTCCTCGCTGGGGAGGCCTCGCCGGAGCCCTGGGCCCCAGCATTGTCCGACGACGGCGGCGAGGGTTGCCCGGCTTGCTCCAGCGGCATCTCCTTGGGCTCGGCGGACATGGCGGTATCGCCGGACTTGCTGCTCTCCTCCTCCCCTCCCCCTCCTCGTCGTCGTTGGAACCCACATTGCGGCTCAACTCCTTGGAGGCATCGCCGGAACTTGGCCGGCGGGCGCGGCGCTTGGCGGCCATGGAGGCCCGATCGATGGCAGAGGGCTCAAGGGATTTGGGATTTTGCGGTGGGGTGTGACGGAGTGGCCGACAGGGATGGATACGCAGGCGGGAGGGAGGCGCTTTGCCGAAATCGGAGCGCCGGAGTCTCTTCGCTTCGACTCCCACGTCGTCTCGTCTTCTCACATTCAATTCTATTCCTTTTAATTTATTTATTTATTAAATTAAATTAATAATGAAACATCATAATTACCACAGCTACAGCTGTCGGTTGACAAGACTGGTTCACGTTCCTTCCAGCAGCGGCTTTCTAGTTCCTTCAACGGGCAACGGACGGAACGGGCGGTGCCTGTTGCTCCCTTTTGAATTTCGATCATGCTCCGGCCAGCTTAGCTATAAATCTCCAAATCTCCATTTTTTGAAAATGTCGTATTTTACTTTAAAGAATAATCACACATATAGATCCTGTTATTGAAAAATTGTGTACATTTCGATCCCTATTGGCAGTAGGCCCCTATCTGTCTGTTTTTTTTGTTTTCTTCCTTATTGTGTTTTATTTACTAGACTAATAAATTATAACATAGTAATTGTATTTTAAGGCCCTACGATAGCATAGCATTTTAATGATCTTGTTGTTGTAAAAAAATGGTTATAAATTATATAATGTAACAATGTTGTATAGTTAAAAGATTTTTTTTTAAAAAGTCTTAATTGATGTAGGATTTACTTTTGCTCCATTTTTTGCTTTGTTAGGTGCATTGCTTCTTACTCTATCTTTCCTAATATATAAAAAATAACAAACTTGCTTCATGGTGAAACTTGAATTAAGAAGAATCCACCACAATAATCTAGAAAACCAAAGATCTAAGTATTATAGTTAATAATTTAGACTAAAATAATGTATATTCCCTCCGTCCTATAATAAACGTGCATCTCGCTTTTTTCAAAAAAAAATCAAAACATTTTAAGTATATCTAAATAAGTTTATTATAAAAATATATGTCATCCTCAATTTAGTGATACTTATTATATGACATAAATATCAACACATTTTGTACAAACTTGGTCAAACCCTAAAAAGTTTGACTTCTTGTAAAATACATTTATTTTGAGCCAGAGGGAGTATATAACGATCTAGATCATCGTAATCTAGCTATGATCATAAACATGTCCTAAATTATAATAATCCTATATATAACTTAAATTATAATAGTTTCAGTTGTGTATTAGTGGAACTTCTGTTTCTGTCAAATATCATTAACTATCAATGTATATACTAGACACTTTAGTTGTCTATACTGGGTGGATAAAGGGACAAGGAGACAGATATAAGATCCACACTTATTTAGTTGATATATTAAAATTAATTTTTTGCCATATGTCACTTAGGTCCGACATCTTTTAAAGTGTAGGTTTATATCGTTAAGCTTATTTGTGACATGCATCAAAGGTCCATACCCCTGCATTTATATTTTTATTTTATAAAAAAAACTCCCTCCTTTTTTCTTTTTCGCATGCATGCATACTGCCCCATCCTAAAATTTCTATTTTGGGTTGTTATAATAATTATCACTAAATCAAATTCATGCTTTTGTCAATTTTCTAGAATTTCAAAGATTTAATTAGGGTTTTGTCAAGTAAACATGCAAAATGTGATTTTGCTAAAAAAATGTTTATAAATTAATTTGATAGAATGTTACATTTGCCTTTCCTTCAATTTTATTGAATGAAAGATGAATTGTAAAATTTGTTTAAGCTTCTAATAGATTTTCACTTTGTTTATAAAAAAAACTAATTTAAAATGTTTCATTGGAAAATGAGTTCAAAATTTAGTTTAAAAAATCTATTTCAAAATTATTTCAAAATATACTTTAAATTGTTTCAAAACTTACTTTCAATATCAAGTTTGAAAAATAACAATGCTTTATTTCCTAATTTGGCAAAAAGCTCCTTCTCCTTCCTTTCTTTTTTATTTTCAACTTTTCAGCTCACCCCATTATCTCTCACGGCAAAATCGGGCCACGCCCACCTCCGCCCGCCCTCGGCCCTCCTACTGAATAGGTCGTTGGCACATTAGCCAAGCAGCAGCCGACGCCACGTCCGCTCCTCCCTCAGTCACCAACAAGTTGGGCCTGGCCACCTCCCTCTCACACACTCGCCAACACTGGGGCCACCTGTCATCCCTCTCCCCCTCTCTCCTATCACAGAGTGTGGGTCCCACACGTTAGGACGGTCATCCCGTACCTGTGGGTGTTATCTTCTCTGCCATTGTCGGCCAACCAAGCGGCGAAGCTCCCCCTACGTCTACAATGCTCGTGTAACCGAGCCTCATTTGTTCTCTCTTTTTCGCATCCACCATGCCACACTCGCGACCTTTTCCCATGTGCCAAGTCAAACTCGTGGCCGTCATCGACTACTTGCACAGGAGCTCATGACCTGACCCTCTCTTTCCCCTTTTTGCCAATAGAAGAAGGCGTAAAAGAAGGCGCCCGAAAACCACAGTCACATGCCACAGCTGCTCCACTCCTCCCTAATTCTCCTCCCTCGCTTCAATGCCCCATTCCAGTGGCGGATCCAGCGATCAACACTGTGGGGCCAGCTAGTAGGAGCTGTGGGGCCAGCTAGTATATGCTACAGTAATTTTCTTTATATTTTATCAAAATCTGTGGGGCGGTGGCCCCACAGTTACACTTGGATCCGCCAACTGCCCCATTCGCCAATACATTGAATGCACGTAACGTTCCCGCTTGCCAAAACACAAAAGTCAATATTTTCATTAAAAAAAGGAAAAAAAATCCACATTACCTTTCTTAATTTTGCAAAAGTCTACTTTTCACCCTAAACCTAAAAACTAGGTAAATCATCTGCCTAAACTTTTTAGAACCGTTCGCTTACCTCCTTGACCGAGCTATAAGTGGTTTTGAAGGCGGTTTTATTTTTATTTATTTTGGATAAATCCTTAAAAATCATAACAAATCACAAAAAAATCATAAAATAAATAGTCCAATAAAAATTGGACTCCACATAAAATATATCTATCGGTAAATATATAATATGGTATGCTTTATCGGATCTACAGTTTCTATGGATCAATCATGGTGAAATTTTTATGGTCTGCTAATTATTGTATGATTTAACTATAGTAAAGATTTCATAGTCATTAGATCATTTATAACTTAGTTACAATTTTTTAATGTTTATGCTTGTTAAATCTAAATAAATAAATTTATAAATAAGTTATATGATCCAATGAGTATGAAATTTTTATTATAGTTCAAGCATATAATAATTAGTCTGCTATAAAAGTTTCACCTTAATTGAACCACGAAACTATAATTGCAACTATGAATTAATTACAAAAAGTATAAATCTAAATCTATAACAAAAAAGGTAAAAATTTTATATTAAACTATACTATATTATATATTTACTATATAGATCTACTCATATAGAGTCTAATAAAATTAGATTTTCTATTTTATCATTTTTATGATTTATTATGATTTTTAATGATTCGACTAATATAAATAAAAAGAAAAAGACAAAACTGCTTACAATTGGGCTAGGAAGGTAAAACGAATGATTTTAAAAGTTTAAGGAGGTGGTTAACCTAGATTTGGATTTATGAAGGAAAATTAAACTTTCACAAAAATTAAGAGAGATGAAGTAGACTTTTTTTTAAAAAAAAAAACAAATAAAACTCAGCATAGCCATAGCACGCTCAGCGTGCATGCAGTGTCCGAGTTTGAGCGTGAGCAGCGGCAGCCCAGTGGGCCTACTGGCGACAGGTGCACCGCCGGACTCCCCCAGTTCGAGCCCAAAACGACGCTAATTGGCTCGGTCCAAAAAAAAAAATCGGTCATATGGTTTTTATTATTGTTTTAAGTAGGGTGATAAGTTCAAAAAGCTAAATAAGCTGTTCGGCAGAATTTATAAGTCGGCTAATAAATCAAAATAATGTAGAAATAGCTGATTTTATATAAAAAAAAATAATGTTGGCTTATAATTTGAAATGACTTTTTAGTTTTGAACATATATAGTTTGGACTTTTACCCATCAGACTACCAGTCCTAATAATCATGTCCTAACTATTGCTATCCATCAATCTAAACAAAAGCGCCTTTTTTTTTTAAAAAACATCCGAACAAGCGCTCAAATTTATCATTCATTGTACTACCAGTCCTAATAAATATGTCCGTTCGACTAGCTGCTGGTGCAAAAAGAGCAGCACAATACTACTCATCTAGGCTTTAAAGAAGCCCAAGCCACAGCCTGATCTAGCTAGCCGAACGGATGGCAAACATGTCCTAGATAGACACATCCTTTCCGGTCACATGGAATCAATAGATTTAAGGTACGTCCTTATTCAGTCACATGGAATCAACAAATTTAGGTAAAGTGCTTAGAGCTAATTGCTCCCTCAATTCACCGTGTGGCTTTTAAGTAAAATTTCTTTAATATTTACCAAACCTGTAAACAAAAATACAATGGCATCTAGATCATCAAAATAATGAAAATAACTCATTACCACCTAAGAGGTAATAGATCACCCTTCTTCTTATTCAGAAACTTTTTGTTGCAAACAAGTAACCGGCCATGGTAGAAAAGGATCGCATGTGACCATGCAATGCTATGACAGCTATGGGCGTGACTATGAAATGATATAATTTGCGGCGTAAGAATATGTACATTTTGTAGTTGTTTAAAATTTTTTTCACTTGAGGTGCTACGTAATTTAATGATGATGTAAAAAAAACTTCATCACGAAGAACATAATATCGTATGCACGAGTAGAAAAAAAACTTCATGCGACACCATCGCACAACACCTCCCGTACGACAGCACCATTTTTTGCTCGACACGTGGCCTAAAAACACAGGCTCGGTTCATCGCTCCACCATGCCGCATGCCCGTGCAAACTGCTTGGTGGGACCTGCAAACATGCTTTGAGTCTTGCCGCACGGGATATGGTGTGCGACACCTTTGCAGCAAATTTTATTCCTGCACGAGTCGAGCTTTATTTTATTTAACATGTAAAAAACTTTAAACACGACTCACCTTAAATGTAGTATATCCTCTAATATAATAGTGCGGACATGCTGTATACATGCAGTAGTCGTGGCGGCTATAGACGAGGTTCTCACAATATGACAAATTTAACCGTTTGTTGAACCTGTTCCAAGAGCGGCAAACACTCGTGAAAGGCCAGGTAGAGCAAGAGAGTCAAAAACTCTATAAAGCAACTCTAAAAGACTCTATATTATTTTTAATTGTTAGGAATAGAGATTTTTGAAGAAAATAAATACACTCAACAACTCATATATTTAGTTAAATTTAGCCATTTTCTATTCTAGATTTATCGTTAGCCAAAGATAGAAAAGCGAAAAAAAACCTCTCTAGAATGCACACAAGATATAGAAAAATAGTTAGAAAGTGAAAAATATAGAAAGTGATTTTTATGTAAATGACTCTCCAAATAATAATTTAGAGAAAGATTTAGAAAAGCTATTAGAGATGCTCTTAGGCTTTGTTCGGTTGTATCGGAATGATTCCCAGTCGCACCGTACCTCCACTAATTGTACTAGCACATGGGCTAACCGATATTTATTTCTCCCATTTTGATTTTTCCCTTACTACTTTATTTGTTCCATGTTCTATACGCCTTTTTATCATTCATCGATCA
>JADLZL010000335.1:0-268070 GCA_015844335.1 Chrysopogon serrulatus | reverse complement strand
CATTCTTTGATATAATGGTTCATCTTGTGGTGTATTTGGTGCCTCAAATAGAGGCACTTTGGGTCCTATGTATTTGCATGAGATGTGGGCGTATGAGCGTTTCATGTCAATACTAAATTCCTATGTATCCACTCGTGCTCGTCCCCGAGGCACCATGATAGAGTGGTACACTACTGAAGAGGCCATTGAGTCCATTTGCTCCATTCTGTGGTAGTTGCCTAAAAGGTGAAATTGCAATAGGTTTGCCTCCGTCTCGACATGAGGGCAGGCTACATGGATGTGGTAGGATGGGGACGAAAATCATTTATTCCTCCGTTTACCATATTGTACTCGAAGCACATCATAGCATCCTGCATCAAATATCGATAATGGAACCTTTCATCGACCAACATATCAAAGAGCTACGCGATGAAAACCGAGGGCAAACTGAAGCTTGGGTAATGAATGAACACAAACATCGATTCACCACTTGGCTAATGGATCGAGAATCTTTCGGATGGAGAAACAATTGAGCAACAAACTATCAAGCGGTTTAGCGGGACCATCACGCCCGAATCACTACATGGCACACCTATGACATTAGTGGTTTCACATTTTGTACCATTGCTAGAGACAAAAAGAGCATGACATAAAATAGCGGTGTTCGGTGCGAGGCCATAGATGAAAATGAGGAAATCCATACATACTTTGGCTTCATTGAGGACATATGGGAACTACACTATGGTACATTTCGGATACCGGTGTTTCGATGCCAATGGGTTGAGGATAAACATGTCCACGGTGGATAGTCATGGACTTAGAGTTCTTGATCTAAGTAAAGTAGGTTACAAAGATGACCCATGGATCCTTGCTAACCGTGTTGCATGTGTCTTTTATGCTTTGAACAAATCGTTCCTAAGAATGAAAAGAAAAAGTACCGATAAGTGAAGCATGTAGTTCTTCCCGGAAAGCAACAAGCTTTAGGAGCTGATGGTGCAATTGACCTAGATGATTCTAACCAGTTCAGGTGAGATGTCTCTCTTTACGGACCATCAATCGAAGATACGAAACGCGTTGAGCGTAGCATTCCACGTAATTCTAAACCCCAGGTCCGCCACGATGGAGAAGGAAGAACAAAGGTTTGGATAGATTCTATTTAATGAAAATATCATTTGTCATGTAATATAGTTTATGCAATACAATTTGTAACCTATGCTACTACTCTTATATATTTTTATATGTGTCTCATGAATGACTCTCTTGGTGTTACATAATTCAAGAAAATTTAAGTCCTTTACTTTCTACATAGAGAAAAAAAAAAAATAATTACTTAGCTTTATACATAGAGAGAAAAAATAATTACTTTGCTTTAATCTACATAGAGAGAAAAGAAAAAATAATTACTTTGCTTTAGACATAGAGAGAAAAGAAAAAAATAATTACTTAGCTTTATACATAAAGAAAAAAGAAAAAAAATAATTACTTTCCTTTATACACATAAAAAGAAAAGAAAAATAATTACTTTACTTTATACACACGAGAAAAAAAAAAAAAATAATTACTTTGCTTTATACACATAGAGAAAAAAAAAATAATTACTTTGCTTTATACACATAGAGAAAAGAAATAATAAGAATCAGTATTTTTTATAACTTTCAATTTCTTTAATGCATAGAACTACTCACAAGGATTCCAAAAAGTCATCATTTTCTATTTTATGATTTTTTATAATTTGTTATGAATTTTCAAAGAATCAGCATAAAATAATAAGAAAATCCATTTCTCTTGGCGGTTGGTAATGCCAACCGCCAGAAAATGAGTTTCTGGCGGTTGGAATTACCAACCGCCCGAAATGATGATTCTCTGAAAGGTTGGTAGTGTCAACCGCCTGTAGAAATCTTCCTATATATTGGTTTCGGCAATGATATTAGGACTTAAACATTTCAATCCGGTGGGCGGCGCATTTTTTTTCACGAAGGGCCGCCGCCAGTCGCGGATTTCACCGCCGCCACGCCACGAGCCCGAGGCGCCGCCCGCCAGCGTTCGCCACCGGCCGTCGTCCTCCGTCCGCCGCACGCCCCGTCGCTGGCGCTATCCGCCGCTCGCCGCCCGAACTCCGCCACCACCGCTGCCGCCACCCCCGCCCTTGCGGCGCCACCGCCGCCGCCTCCTCGCCAAGAAGGTGGGCGCCCCCCGCCCACCGCCGCCGTCCGTGCCGGCCCCGAAAGCCCGGCGTGAGCTCCAGTTAGGCGTACCGGCGCTGCGGGGCGGTTGCCGGCGGGCGCCGGCTGCCTCCCGGCGACGAGTGCAGGGAGGGAGGGGCGCGGGCCTTTGCCGGGCCATCGTGGGCTGGCGGCCGCCCCCCCCCTCCAATTTTTTTTCATTTTTTCTTACACCATTACATTAGGTTAATTAATTAACTAATTAATTAGGGTGTTAATTGATTAATTAATTAGTTAATTAGGGTGTTAAATAGTTAGGATTATTTATTGTTTGATAATTAGCAATTAATTTGATTAGTTAGGTTAATAAAGTTAGGGTTAGCATTTAGTTATTTTTTGAGTTTCTTTTTTTTTTTTTCATACATAAAATAATAACTAAACTAAATCATATTAGTTAATTATTTTCATTAGTTAATGTAATAGCTTATGTATTGATTTTTTTTATTTTATTAATACTTATATACTTGTAATTTTTCTATTAATATGCGATCCACAGGGATTCTCTACCGCCGTTGAATCGGTCTCCACCACCGTTCTCCACCCGCCAAAAAGGGGTACACCATCGTTATCCACCGACGTCGAATCGGTCTTCCCTCCACGCTGCATAAGTAAATACTCTTTGATCTTTTTTAAGTTTTCTAATTAGGGACATGTACTTAGGGTTTGTAATTAGGGTTTCTAATTAGGGTTTCATAATTAGTTAATTATAGTTATACTTAGGATTTTCTTTATACTTAGGGTTTTCTAATTAGGGTTATACTCTTGATATATTTTAATTTTTCAGTTAGGGTTATACTTAGGGTTATGCTTAGGGTTTATATTTAGGGTTTTCTAATTAGGTTGAAATTAGGGTTTGTACTTAGTGTTTTGTAATTAGGGTTCTACTTAGAGATGCCGACCAAGTTAGGGTTTTCTAATTAGGGTTCCACTTAGGGTTTTATACTTAGGGTTTTGCTATTTACGGTTTCACTTAGGGATTCATACTTAGGGTTTTCTAATTAGGGTTTTGTATAAGTATTTAAAGTTAGGGTTTTTCTGATTAGGGTTCCACTTAGGGTTTCATACTTAGGGTTTTGCTATTTACGGTTTCACTTAGGGATTCATACTTAGGGTTTTGTATAGGTATTCAAACTTAGGATTTTCTAATTAGGGATTCATACTTAGGGTTTTCGACTTAGGGTTTTCTAATTAGTGTTTTCTAATTAGGGTTTTATATTATCTACATTCATTTAGTGTCGATGAGTTCTCCCAACCATAGCAACCCGGGGAGGTTCGAAGAATACCATAGTCCAAGTGATCCGCATCCTAGCCGGATAGGACTCGTCGTCCGGAGCGCATTGACCTGACTATGATCCAACGCTTTGATGAGGTAACGATATTAAGTTACACATTCATATCTATATGTACTTAGTTATGGATTCTTTAATGTAGTACTTACGGTTTCAAATGGACACGGGAGGTATTGTCTCGAATGATCGGGTTAGGCGAGGAGGAAGAACAAGTAGACGTGCCAAGTGATGCACCGCCAAAAACAACGAGAGACAACCACCTCAAAGAAAAAAGACAAGAAAACAGTGATCGAGAAACGAGGCCGAGAGGAACAAACAAGTGGCCCGAAAAAACATATAGGGTCACCGATGTCGGCATGAAAGGAGAGCCTCTAGCACTTTTGAGAGGTGCCGCCCAAGTTCCGGGCATGGTGGCTTCTTAGTTAGGGATGAGATTGACATCACAAATCGCACATGGAATGATGTGCCGAGGGATACAAAGACAGAGATATGGAGGCGGTTGCGGTGAGGTTCATTTTCCCACCAGGATCGGCCCAGACCTCGTGATGCGGTATGCATTCAGGCGTGTGCAATCTCGTTCGAAATTTTAGGTGGGAACTCAATACCAAGTATGCCAAGAAGAACCAGGACCCGACAAAAAGGTACTATAAGATTACATCCGCATTGGGAGATCTTCAAATTACGAGAGAAATGATCCTAACTTCAAGAAAAAGAGTGAAGCTAACTCGAGCTAGCAAAGAAGAACATCTACCACCACCATCTTGGCTCGGTGGTTACAAGGCTCATATCCCGAAATGGCGGGCGAGGAGGCCGAAAGGAAGAAGAAAGGAGAACCGGTGCTATCTGAAATGCTTGATGAAAGAAGCGCGAATTGGCTATATGCAAGAAACACAAAACAAGTAGAGGCGGGCGCTAGAGTCCCTGATGAAATCCAAGAGGCAGCACAAAAGATGTTTGAAACAGCACGCAAAGAGAGAGAAGGAAAATTCAAGAGAAAAAGAGAGAAAGACATCTTAAGTGTTGGTCTCGGAAACCCCGAGCATCCGGGGCGTGTACGAGGCGTCTCATCAAGGCTAGGGTGGAAAGAAGGATTCGGGGGAGGAGTGGGCTGAAATGTACAAGAAATGCGGTCGATACAAAGAAAGCAATGAGGGATGTCATTGAGGAAGAGGCGAAGAAACAAGTGAAAGAAATCATGTCCAACATGCTTACAAATCCGGATCCACAGTTTATTCAACAATTAGCGAGTGCAATGTCGGTTCAGCCAGATGAGTGCACGACCTCCACATATGCCACGGGTCACAACACAACCCGATCAACGGATGGTGGTCTCCACCGAAGGTCCAATCCTTCCAAGTAGTGTTGCGTCTACGGCAACCAAGGAGCACTATCCGGTGGATGATATAGTTACACCAACATCTTGTAAGCTACTCATCGATACGGAATGAAGAATGTTCGTACCGGGGAAGTAGGCGAAGGCTTTGCAATCCACGGCCGTGAGTACCACCGTAAAAGAAATTCGAGGAAAGAGTATTGTAGGGTGGAAGTGTCAACGGTCGTCCAAGGATATGAGGACGACGTGCTAGAAATCCCCGTCCCGAGGGTATCGAGACACTCGGGCAGGCTATTAATAGTTTTATTCTATGGCCTCGGCGTGATGTTCGGTTGACTCAACCACCGCCATCCTCCGAAGGCCTCCCACTAACCCAAGAAACTTCACCGCAAATCCTCCTCTTTGACACACAAGGCGAAGGCCTCCCGCTAACTTCGAGGAATCGTCACTTCCCGATCCTCAAAACTCACCCTCGGCACATGATCCTCCTCTAACTCACCTATCCGACAACCATTATCGCCACTCCACATCCCCCGCTTCCCCGCCCGGCCACGGGGAAAAGCTACTGGAAACAACTCCAACACCATCGCCGCCCCCAAAGCCACGAAAGAAGAAACCCGTACATCGAAGAAATTTTTCGGTACCTAAATTGGTTTCGCCCTATGAGCCAAAGAGGAAAAGTCTTTGGAACGGCGAGGTTTTTATCGAGAATTGGAATGACTCGAAAAGCACGAGTCGTTGACTTGGCCGAGCATGAGAAGTCGAGCATCGAAGCCTCCGAAGTTAGGCCAACAAAGTAAAATGAAGATCATAGAGGTAAAGAAGCCAACGTGGGATGATTACCAAATGTCCCAACTCAATATATCTGTGGCGGGCCTCTTTCTCACTTGGGAGAAACTTAAGCAAATCCCAAAGAGGGATCAAAAGGATGCATGATTGGTATATGAGAGCATCTGCTGCTGGGATCTCGTCGATCAACGTTTGTATACCACCAAATGCTTTTGCATCTAGGCGAGAAAAGGCTATGGTCATCTTCGAGGACTTGTGGCTAATGATGAACCTCCAGAGGCTTGATGTACAGCTCGTGGCGGTGTTTGCATTGTAAGTGTGACTAACAAATACACATGTTACTAACATTGAGGTGAATAAATCAACCGATAAGCTTTAATTTCTTACTCTAACAAATACATATGCTCTTTGCGAATGCAATATGATGGGGAAGAGATGCGTTACGGTCCGGATCGGACATATGATGAAGAAAAAATGTGAGGATCGGGTATCTCAACCCAATGAAAATATGCGAGGAGCAGCACACGTTCACTATCGGTGATGGCCATGATGATTTGAAGGGCTTAACAGCTGCAGAGGCTAAGGTGAAAAAAGCAGATCTTAAAAGAAATTTGAAGCCAAATACGCCCCTACCTAGGAGAAGCAATGAAAAAATTTAAAAAGCAGCGATGTATAGTGGCCCCCTACAATTTTAGGTAAGTGTGAGTTTAAATACATCAAGTCAAGAATTCCATGACACAAGCCTCATTACAAACTTGATCCTGCAGGGGACCATTGGATCTGTTTTTATAATTTATCCTAGGCAAGGAAGGACACCGGTACTAGACTCCGCGCATTATAAAAGTGAATCTTATGGACCATTCTTGACACTCTTAGAACGGTAATAAGCCTATATATATATGCATGTTTTATTTTATCTATAAGAGTTGTATAATAACTAGGTGATTCTATTCGAGAACACAGGGGCATATAGGTATTATAAGATTAATAAAGGTCCATATGACCTTTCTAAAATTTGGAGAACCGATGGAAATACTTCATAACTGGCGATGCGTAAATTTATAAGTGCATATCATACATGTTTAATTAATATATAGTAATTTCAAAAACTAAATAAACACTTGACTATATATTATAGTGCCACAAGCAACCACCGGGAACGCCGCCTTTGTGGGTTCTACGTGTGCGAAGTTTATGAGAGACCAAGGGCGATACATCGAAACCCCGATAAGGTATAAGTAGCCGTCATTTATAAGTTTTGTCAATAATACTTTGTATAAATTGGTTATCAAGTGAAAATTTATAATGTTGAATTATAAACATACTTTATTTTCAGGCTTATGCGAGAAGATCCCACGAACATTTCGATGAAAAATCATTATACAACATAGTTGAGGATCTACGCTCATTCATCATGAAAGAAGTCATTCCACCAACGGGGAAATATCACGATCCGAAAGCGGTGAATTGGGACAGCCGAAATATACACCGCTAAACGATATTAGGCGTCTCAATCTTAGTCGAAACGATTATTAATAATTATATGATACATGTGTGATGTACATGGATTTATATTGAAGTATGCATGTATGATATAATACAATTTTGATGTACAAAGATCTATATTGATGTAAATAAATGTATGATAGAGTGTAATTGCATGTTATCAAGAGTTTCAATATAAATAAATAGGTTTCCATTTTAATTTCAAAAATGGTGGAAACTTTCTCTTGGGCGGTTTGTAAGCCAACCGCCCGGTGAAAATGGACCATTATTATTACTGGCGGTTGTGGTGGTGAACCGCCAAGGTACAAATAGACCATTTCTACTTGGCGGTTGGCTTAACCAACCGCCCGCCGGTAAACATTTCCACCGGGCGGTTCTCAAGAAACCGCCCGGTGGAAATGATTTATTTCTATCGGCCTTTTCTTTGGCCGGCGGCTCGAGATCCGCCCGGTGCTGATGTGTTTACCACCGCCAGCATTGGTCTTTTGTGTACTAGTGTACCTAAACGGTGACTCCATTGCTAAGGTGTCCTTATCATTCCTTCTTGTTCTTATTTGAATAAAATATTCTATGAGCTAGCTTTTTTTACACTGATGGAGATGATTTAAGTAGGTGTATTTTCTCCTTGTTTGCCACCTGCAGGTGTGTTTTGTTTTTCTTAAAAACAACTGCAATCAGAGACAAGGCAACAGAGCTCACCGATACTGGCGTTGACAAATCACACTCATACTCTATATAATATAAATAAAAATCTGGACAAATCCACGCCAAAATTATTAGTATCAAACTGAGGAGAATATATATTACCTGCATCGTTTCTTTTTCTCGTGAACGTGTACTATGCATGTATGTCAGCATATATTTTATTTAATTGCCTGCGCGAGGCATGGTCTTTGTCAACAAGTACAGCTGCGTCACCTTGATCTGATCCGATAAGCTAACCTAGAATTGCGTCGCTCACAGGAACGTCAAGCCCAGATCTACATGATGACTCCAGGATCCCAATGGCTTGGCTTGGCTTGTGCACCGTCATTGTTTGTTCCAGGAGTTGGTTTCTTGTAAGCATGGAAGAGTAAGACGAGATTCATCTTGTTAATCCAAGTGTAGTTAATAGTAGTTTCCAGGAAAGAAATATATATCAATCAAGGAGACCACTTCTGTTCTGTGCGTGATCTCATCACTTCCATCAGGTAGCTAGCCATGACAAATATTTGCAAGAAATAGCTCCTTTGTCCACGCCCATGCATGTACTGATCTACTAAAGGAAGATTTACTGTATATGTATGTACTCAAGGGACGCTCCACTTGTCACTACCACGCATGTATTGATTTATACATATTCGTCACGCGTCGCTTATTTCGATCTCAAGGCCATTTTCTGGGCTCTTATATATCATCTAATCTAAAATCAAAGTGCGTCAGAAAGCATGTCCCCAAAATCCCTCCAATAAACATATACTAGTACTAAAAAAAAATCTCAAATGCGCAAAAGACTTGCACATCATTGTATTAAAATCAAGAAAACAAGTTTGCTACAACATCGCGCCCTAGGCAGATCAAATGATTTATAATGGGCTTATCCTCGCCTAGACATAGTGACTACTCACACAAGAGACAAACCTAGCTTAGCTGCGCCATCATCGATCTATTGGTCAGCGACGAGCATGATGTGCCCCAGAAGCTGCGTTACCATATGCTGGAGGCATCATGAAATCATCTCCAGTTCCTCTCCTTCCATAACTCAAAACAAAATTAAACGAACAAAAGTGTGTGCTTGGTAACCATCCTAGCAAATAATGATAATCCTTATGGTTTTCCCCCAGAACCATCGACTGGTCAGTCGCCCAATTTCTGTGAGAACCTAGCTAGCTCATCATCACCAGCCTGCCCAACTTGATCCATGCACGAGACGCGAGCGAGCTCGCGCATGAACCTAGCTAGGAAAGCAAGTGAACTAGCAGGACAAGAAACTGACCAAAGATAGCTAAAACAAACTTGGCAATAATGACACACTAATCAATCAGAGCACTTTACAATGATGGTAACATTACAAGCAAAATCCAAGCTACACATGTTCAAGGCAGCAGGAGGCGTGGAAAAAAAAAAAGAGGAAATGACACACTATATTCGCTGCTTTGAGCTAGCAAGAAAATTTTGTATATGTAGGGGTAAAGGCAGGCAGGCTCACAGCTTGAGAGTCAAATCAAGCTTGGGCAGCTCGTCTTGTCCGACTCCAACCCCCGGGCTGTCAACGACGTATCCCCCACCAGTGAGCAGCCGCTCGCCTCCGGTAACTACCACCACGGGGGAGCCTGGCCGCTCCGTGCATCATTATTCCACTCCAGCGCCGGCGCCGGTGCAGCAGCCTGCACGAAGGCGCCATGGACGACGGTGAAGGGCGGCCCGCCGCCGCCGTGGGCGTGCAGCATGTGGTCGTGGCCGAGCCCGAGTGGTGCCCCCGCTTCGTCGCCGCGGTGCCTGGCGAGCGTGCGCTCGCGCTTGTGCGCGTTCTGGTGCCCGCCGAGCGCCTGCGAGCTGTAGAACTGCCGCCGGCAGTAGTGGCACGCGAACAGCTGCGGCGGCTCTGACTCGACCGCCGCCGCCTGCAGCGGCCGCGCGACGTCCGGGACAACGACCACAGGCGGCGGCTGCACGGGGCGCACGGCGTTCTGGCGCGCGCCGACTACGCCGACCATCCCGGCCAGGAGGTTGAGCTCAACCGGTGCGGCGGCGCTGACGACGCGGTGGCGACCACGGTGACCATTGCCTCCGCCGTTTAGCCCGGTGTCTCCTCTCCTCTCCTTGTCAACCTCTGCCTCCATAAGGTACGGCACGTGCACGCTGCACAACGCAAAGGCTTTGGATGCCGCCACAGTAAGGTCTCGACGTCTTTGTATTTGCGAGAAGTGATGGTAATAATGCAATAAGATGAACATGATTGTGTAAGGCGACAGGGACGTACTGCACATTATCTAAGCATGTGTATGGTTTGTTTCTTGCGCTATTTTGCTTCCGGAGGGCAGGAATGTATCTGCTGGCTGATGCAACAAAGATTGCCGTTCGTGTGGGTGACTTCTTTTAACTTTCCAATGCCAACGTCAAGAGATGAGCAAGAGCAAGTGATTGGCACCGAGGATTAGGATATGGTGTCACCTGATTGGCGTGCAGCATTGGGATCCATGTCAAATGTCAACAATTGAATAAGAAATGGGGTGAAACTGTCATTCCAAGACAACACGTGATGTAGTACCTGTTAGCTGGTCAAACAGGTATGTCCATTACCATAATTGAAGTGCCACAAGTCATGCAATTCTAAAATGCTGGGGCGGAAACAGCATAGAAAGACGAAGGCAACTACTGAATCAATCAATGTTCTTTGAGAAGTAAACGTAGTGCACAGGTTTTCTGAATTCTTTACGCCATAGTACAGGGCAGGGCGAATGAAGAACCAATCTCCTATAAAAATAACTACATTGCGGCCTCAGTCCATCCTTCCCTTCAGCACTCTCTCCTGCACTTCAGTGGGTGTGCTGCATCCAGGAAAAGAAGTCTCTTATTAATAAAACAAGACACTATAAAACCACGATCATATTCATCCAAACTCTAATTCCAAAGAGCATTAAAACATATCCATTTCTTATATTCGATTGGCACTTTCAGGGATGTGATTTTTAGTACTGGGAACCCAATTGGCGAATTACACAGCCCTTGTCGCTCACTGGAGTTGACTGAACAAGTATTTATTCTTATGGGAAATTCTTTCCTACTCCTAGAGAGTAGCTACTCCCATGTTAATATCTCTAGATTTAAGGTGTATATGACCGAACGAAGTGTACGTACACGAAGTATATGATCATACTAGACTGTTTATGGTAATATATATGTCAAGTATGCATGCATACATACATAGAGTATGTGGTTATACTTATTTTATGTACTACAGTCAGTGGCATTTTCGTAATATATTAAAAAAATATAGGCTCCTTTGAAATTTTTTCGCATAGAAAGATTTGAAGTATCTTAGTATGAGTATATAAACATACTCAAAGTGATAAATAAGTATGAACACATACGCAATATGGTTTTTTAAAGATAGGAGTAATTACTCCCGGGAGTAGGAAAACCTCGTCCTATTCTTATTTGCAATTTATTTGAAAGATATAGGGAACTTACACAATAAGAACATAACCTCCCCAACCGCTGAGGCAGTCGCGATCGACAGATGCCATCAATGCTTGTGAGATTGTCTCGAACAGTTCCTCAGGTTCCTTCATATCAAATTAACATGATAGCTATCAGCTGACAGTCAAAAGGCTACATACAACTAAAGGAACACATCAGTATAAGCATAAGTATATAGAAAGCAAATCTTTATGGAATTAACTGAGTATAATATATTCTGTAATTTCATTTCTTTCAGGTAATGAAATTCAGCTCTACCGTTGTGGGAAAAAAACTGAGTATAATGTAGAGCAGAAAGAAAATATTTATAGGATGAATCAAAAGTGATGGAACGTGGCCACCATATATGCAGAGCAAAAACATGATGGTAACAGGTATCTCTGGGTTGATACAAGTTCGAAATAATCTAATTAAAAAGATGTGTAAATGTATTCTTAACAGCAAGCGTGAGATCCATGAAAGAACTAGATTGCCTATGAGACAAGGTAAAAGATGAGAGCAATCGTGAGATCCATGAAAGAACTAGAATGCCTATGAGACTAGGTAAAAGATGAGTATCAAGGAACACCACATAATAGAATACTGAATCCTTTTGGAAACAACTCAAACAAGATGGAATTGGCAATTAAACATTTGCTGCAGAGTTCTCATGCAAAGAAACTAACCATGTTTGGCTTATACATGGACTCACAAGCACCATAAAGTGACTCTGAAGCAGTACCAGAGACCACAAAATCTTTTGCTAGCTCCCTGCACAAAAGGAAATACTTTGATAAGATTACTAGACAGAGATATCAGACGGCAAGTCAGAATAGGATGTAAACAACAGGCTTAACATTAAGGCCTATTGCAAAGGGTACACAGTTGGGAACAAAAACATGGCTTTGTTTTATATATATATTAATAAAATAATATGCCTTTCAGGGGTTCCTGGCAAATCTGTGTGTTTGTAATGCTTTCTAAATCCTAATTTTGGATCTGTAAAATCCATAGCATTTCAGTTTAAGTCAAAAGTGTAGACATCCTTTACTCAAACAAGAGTACAACAGATGTGATACTAGCAGTACATTAACAAAAACAGTGTGCCATACTTCAGAACCTGAAATATGCACCAACTGAGCCTACCTCAGTTGGTGAGAAGTGCACAGGTGTATAGGTTAACAAAACATTATGTACAGTAGTTCAGATCAATCAAGAATTTGGGAAATAAAAAACTGAACCTATCTCATTGGCTTGAATTGTGGGCATACAACCCCCACCATCCAGGTTCGAGTCCAGTTCAACTTGAACCAGGTGTCTATTTTCTTCTTAATGCAAAATCAAGAATCAACTAGTTCCTCATAGGTAGTCTATTTTTTTAAAAAGAAATTTCAGACAAGAAAATAACAGCAGTGAGTAAAGAGTCCAGAAAGATAAACTGAAGATTAATTGATACATACTTGGCACCAATGCAGTCCATGGTACATATAAATGGCTCATCGTTGTCTCCTAGGCCAGCAATAACTGGTTGGCAGAAGTATGGGCCAAACCTACATATCACGAAATACTTCCATCAGAAGTCTCCACAATCAAAATAAAAGGATATGTCAAGTGACAAACAGCAGACTGAATCCAAACAAATACACGAAACAGCACACTTCCTTAAGACAACTGAGAAATAAGTAAATAACATAGCTTAATATCAGCCAGCAGAGCACAGACAAGCATTTAATTACTGGCTTCCCAAAAGCCCAATGGTTCAATGGTTCTCAATTTCTTGATGAGGAGTGGAGATAACAATATTAGTACTTCGCAGTTTACATTGCCAGGGTATCCTTCATTCGGCATGTGATCTACCTCCATACAAACCAAGGTAATCGCAACTGTACCATGCCTATAACTGAATCTGCCAACATTGTAGATTGTTCTCACCTTTTCTCATAGAGGAGGGCTGAAACAAGGCTGGCAAAGGTCTCGGGCTTCATGTCCCTCTCCTCCCTGAGCTGGTACAGCTTGTGCCTGAACACCAACCGCTGATACCTGCACAAGGAGACAAAGACACGCATCAACCCCAAACCCTAAACCATGTACGGCCCCCGTCGCCGAAACGGGGTGCGCCCAAACCAAAACGAATCGAGGACCCGGGAGACCCACAGCGTCTGGGCGTCGGTGGCGAGCCCCGAGAGGCCGATGTAGAGCTTGTCGTGGATCTTGAACACCCGCTGGAAGTCGGTGGCGATCGTCTGCAGCTGCACGCCGAGGCGGCGGTCGCTGGCGATCCCGAAGCAGTTCTTCCCCACCATCGCTACCACGGCGCTCCCGTTGTACTCGAAGATCTGAGGGGCAAGCAGCGAGCAGCGGAGCGAGGCCGCTCAATCAGGCGTGGCCATGAGTTCGGAAAGCTAGGGTTTCGGGGCACGGGGAACGAGGAGAGGAGGTTGGATGGAGACTAGGGATCAAGAGGGCACTCACCGACATGGTTGGCGCTGATGCGGCCAGCGGGCGCGGCGGCAGCGAGAGGCGACGGCGAGAACGGAGAAGACGGCGAGTCCGGTTGATTTCTGCCGGCGTATCAACCGTACTCCGGGCTCTGTGTACTACTGTAACTGGATGCTGGGCCTATATGGACTCCGGGCTCTGAAGAGGTAACCAGCTCGAGACCTTTTTGAGGGAAGGCCCATTGCTCACTTTGCTAGGCCGAATTGAAACTGGGATCACTTGGGAGTAATTTGGGCCTATGAAGACCTGCACAGAGCCCATCAACGAGGAACTTGGCAATAGTGAAATCTATGATGATGAGCCGTGGACAAGTACAAGGAGAAGTCAGGCACAGAGTGATGAGGAGCTGAGATGAAGAACTGGTATAGAATGGAGAGATGCATGTCCCCGTACATCTGGTTGTATTTGGTTTGCTTTTGTTGTTGGTCCGTTACGGGACGGGATTTTATTTGGTTTCCATGCATTAGAGCTGTGAGTATCTGATGCATGGACCGTACACCATGCGTGTATCACGCCATCCTACATTGTTTGGGAAGGCCAAATCGAGGAGACAGAGTCGTGCAAGATTGAGAGAAGGAAATTAATGGAAGGATGCAGCCAAACGGTACAAGATAGGGAACCAAACAGACCAGGGTGCATGACACGGTGCAGAATAACTCTTTGGATGGGTCTTGTACGTGTAACCAACCACTTCACCGCCAGAGTGAGGACAAGAGTAGTAGAAGGTAGCACAGGTTAATCAATTTGATAGTAATAAGAGTACAACTAAATGTACTGTTATAATCACGTGCCATACAATTGTGGCATTAGTGACTTTACAGACAATTTTTCAAGTACGGGAAGAGAGAAGAAAAGGACACAAAGCATGTACTTTGTCTTCTTTGAAATGCTATTTTTCTCTTGCATTCTATATTTTTCCTATGACGGATCTGATTTCAGTAAAATCCTTATATAATTCTATTAAATTTCTATGTTTCAAAAGGGCCCCTTTCGTTAGGAAGCTTAACTTTAGACGGTTTGGATATCGAGCTGGCTCGGCTCGGTCTAGCTCATTAAGATAACGAGTTGGCTCGGCTCAGCTCGTTATACCTAACAAGCTAAAAATATAGTCCGGTTTGGCTCGAAAAAAGCTTGAGCTAGCTCATTTGGCTTATTGAGCCATAGATAAAAAATATAAAAGGAAGATTATCATACATTTCAATAAATGATACATTATATATTTATCCATTATACATATCTTATATATATATATATATATATATATATATATATATATATATATATATATATATATATATATATATATATATATATATATATATATATATATATACACACACACACACACACACACACAATAAAATTCAAATTAGATCTATCATATGTATACAAATATATAGATATACATGTTTTCTTTTTTAAAAGCCAAGATCGTTAAGGTCACTAGCGGCTCGCGAGCTAGCTCACATTGACTCGTTATAGCTAATGAGCTAAAATTTTAACTCGACTCGACTCGTTATCCTAACAAATCGAGTCGAGCTAAACCAAGCCAGCCACGAGCTAATGAGCTCTGAGCTTTACGTCTCAGACCTACGTGTCGCCATCAATCATCAGATCAGATCGGATCGGACAAGATAAAAACGACCTGATCGGAGCAGGTAAACCGTTTAACTACTCCACGGAAGCAAAAAGGACTACTAGCAAGTCAAACTGGCAAATGCACGTGAAGACGCGATCCCTGTCAGAGCTGGCCCAAGATGCTCGCCGGGGTCATGAAACGTGAAAGGAATCGCTTCGCCTAGACGAGATTTGTTTCAAAAACTCCCGTGGAAGAGATTTCTTTTCAGATAATATTATATTTCTCTGCAACAACAGACGTAGATTTGTACATGGTAATTGGTAATGTCTCTCGTCTAGACTTCCATGTCCTCAAGTCTTATTTAGCTGCACACAGATCCTATCAGTTTGATTCTTCCACGGAAGCAAATACCACGGATTTCATGTTATTATATTATTTAAAAAACAATCAGACAGCCATGGAGCTTACAGAAAAAATTACAAATACCGTACAACACTAAGTTAAAGCTCTACTAGAAACCACACGCGCGGCGTTGCCGCGCGTCCGTTCGTATTGGGCCAGTGTACAATGCGTATGATTCGAGCGTGCGTGATTTCACGGAGATTATTATTTTCTGGCTATATTTATTATGGAGAAAGAAATATTGAAAGTATTTATTAAGAGAGAGGAGTATTTATGAGTTAATGGGAGTTTTTTTAATATCATAATAATTTTTTATTTATGCGTATTGGCTTGAACAAGGTTGCTCCTTTGGAGCCTGATGAGATGGAGTTTCTATTCGGCTTTCTGAAGGATCACACTAGAGGTGTCTGTACCACAGAGAGGTATTAATCTGTAGGAAATTCATTTCAAGTTGATACTGTTGCTTACTACCTCTTAGCCCTCAAGGATATGTACCCACAATGCATGAATATACTGTCTTTATTCTCTGGTATTGAAGGCACAGAGGTGGTGCTTCATAGGCTTGGTATACGCATAAACACAGTTATTTCAGTAGAGAAGTCTGAGGTCAATCGGATGACACTAAAGAGTTGGTGGGATCAGACCCAGACTGGTACTTTGATTGAGATCAATGATATGTAGACATTGACTTTTGAGAGGATCGAGGCATATATTAGAAGAATTGGTGGCTTTGATCTTGTGATTGGTGGAAGTCCCTGTTACAATGTTGCTGGGAGCAACCGACAGCACAGAGATGGTTTGGAGGGTTTGGATATATTTATTTTGGAGAAAGAAATATTTGAAATATTCATTAAGAGAGGGACCATTTTATGAGTAAATAGAAATATATTTTTGTATAATAATGAATCATTTTATTTTATGCGTGGTATGGGTGTGGTATGACATAAATTTTATATCAATTTAAATAAAGAAACTAACTTTATTATTTTTTTAAGAATTCTAGAGAAATGTAGATTTATATTTGTAACAATAAAAACTTGTATTATTTAAGTAATATGTTATCCTAGGTGTTCAAATAGAACTATCGTATTTTTTATTAAGAGAGAGAGGAGCATTTCATGTTTATATTTATAGAAATAAAATTAAAAAATATGTGATGTTATGTGTCTACAGTGTAGTGCTAGTTGTGTAGAGTTGAACAAACTTGGTTTGGTATTTTTCTTATTTTTATTTAATTTTTTTATGATTTTTACAATATTTCAGCCTGTTTAGATAAATAATAAATTTGCTGAAAAATTAAAATGGCCATCGGGCCCAATTCAGCCCATCGTGGCCCAATTCCGGCGAAAACAGGCCTGAGGGGGAGGCAGGCCGAGGCCCATGAATGGGAGGGGAGAAGAGGCTGGACCGCGGGTTTATTTCCGAATAGTTTGAGGTCTTTTTTGCAAAAAATGCATGCGTGTTGATTCAAATAAAGTCTGAGGACTTTTTTTTGCAAAATGGCCGGAAATCGCACGATCTGGCCCGGCCCGATCCGACGGCCGGGAATGGCCGGTGACGTGGCCCTTTCCCATGCCAGAGCTTGGCTGAGGATTAGAGTGAAGAGATTTGCTGTTGGTACCTTTTTCTGTCATATTAAAAATGTGAGGAGGATATATAGGAACGAAACAATGTACTAGTGGGGTACCCCTGTCATCATTGTCCTGCCTACTTTTTATAACCAAAGAGTTCATTACCAAAAAGGTGCATAAAATCCGAGCTTTTGGCTTAGGACAAACCATACTCTAGTATTTTGAACACATTATAACCATGGAGGTTAGGTGGAAAAGACAGAAAAGCAAAGACTAAATTACTTATGGTGATGAAAAGCAGGATCTTACTGGGGTGTATGAACCACTCAGTTGGCTTTCAGGTGCAATGACGTTACAGAGAAAGACTCCTGTGGAGCTCTCTTAAAAAATAAAAATAAAAACATACACAAGGAGTTGAGACCACGGTGCTGTTCAACAGTCGGCACCAGGTATTATTATTAAGATAGCAAGGGCATCACTAGTGATTAACCCAGAAAGTAATTTCCAGGCAAGTATGAACACTGAACAGTATCTCCAACCACCTGATGACACACTAGTGTAACAAACCAAACACAGCATTAGTCATGGCATTAATCTGCAAACCTGCTAAAGTTGGTATGGACGTAAGGGTCGCCAACAACCTGTGAGCTGAGCATTTTTGGCTAATCTCTAAACCGACAAGGCGACAAATGCAACGCATGTCGCCTTTTGTCATCGCACTGCATATTGTCGCCTGCATGCACTTGGTGCTGCTGCTGCTGCATGTATGGCGCTTTCTTCCAGCCTATGATCACTCAACCATATGAAAATGGTCTCTTAGTTTCCTACCTAATACGCACATGGTCATGTTCTTTTTTATTTCTCACTGCTTTCGCTGGTTGTCCTAGTTCTAGTAAAAGTCTCATAATTGAATTCCATGAATCACGCTAAACATTTTGATTCGCCAGCTGAAATTAGGGGAAAGCACGGATGGATTGCACTATAAAAATCCAGGCACAGTAGAAAGTACCAATGGAAGTGAATCTACATGGTCTCAGCTCTGCAAGTAATACAGAATACATTTCTTGCAAGTAATTTGGCGGTACAAGCAAAATTTCAGAGCCAAGCAAGTGATGTCATGATTCAGTCTTGAAACTCTTGATCAGCCTTGGTGTTCAGTTCAAATAGTTACACAACTGCACAAGCATACAAAGTAGTAGTAGATATATACCATGGTATGATCTGGGGCAAATAATATTTTCTTGATGGTAGTACTGATGAGTTACAGTGTGGAAAATCTTTAACCTATACAGAAGTTAATAGATCCATAAAAAGGGGGGAAGGAATTCATTTTACTAGGGGGAAGGGAATTCATTTTACTTCTTTGTACAGCCACGGAAATACATAGCCCACCTCCACAAACCCAAAAACTGTGCCAACACATCTCGACATGTAGCAGCACCTCAGACTGGCACTCAAACAAAACACCATGGAAGGCAATGCAAGCAAGGAACAACCACCCGTGCTCAATTTCATAAGTTATCTGGAAGTCTTGATTTTTCAACCACTTGGACGAACCTTACTGAATCAGCAATTCCAATCATGTCCATGTTTCATTTGTCTCAAATGGGAGATTGCTTCTGACTAGCATAGGGTGATTCCGGGCTGATCCTCAGCGTTCCTCCAAGCTCCATGGGCACCAGGGGTACAAGTGAATGAAGTACATCGGTGATCAGTGGCCTGTAACTTGGCTCTGGTTGCACGCAGAGCACAGCTACTGCAGCGACCTAGAAGAAATGTACATGTCTGATCAGTTAAAATGCTAAATACATATGAAAAATACAATACTGTAATGACTTGACAATGCTTACTTGGTACAAGTGTTTCAGATCCATTGTGTTCTTGATCATGGGGTCAATTATGTTAGGGAGTTTGGATCTGTCAGTTAGCTGAGGCATGGCCTGCATCCAAGTCCAAGTATGGCAACATGTCAGAAGTCAATAGGTCAATTTATCTGCCTCAATTCTTGCATGTCGAGGGGGGAAATACTCTACTGTTTAACTGGACACTAGGAATTCAAATTAATAATTCAATAGGCCAAATGTCATAGCATTGTGTACCCAAGTAACAATTGATTGGCACTGAGATTGTGCCATCTTCTCAACAGGTTTCCTTCCCAGTAGAAGTTCTAGAAGTACTACCCCAAACGCATATACATCGCTCTTCTCAGTCAACTTCCCTGAATTCAATGCAGTTGCACATGATTAGAGTAGAGTACCATAGTTGTGATGAATAAAGAGTACTCTACACTTCTACAAACAGGACTACAACTGAGACACAAGGAGAGGGGAAAAAGGGCACATATACCATCCAACAAGTACTCAGGGGCCACATAGCCCATAGTCCCAGAAAGCTTTAAATTCCCTTTGCTGTGATTCCCACTAGTCACTGCGAGGCCAAAATCTGAAATCTGTCGAATAAGAAAGAATTAATACACTGGCCCTTTATTTTGTATTTCGGTCATATATGAGTTGTGGCCATTGGTCAATAGCAATAATAAATTGACTAGAACCAAAATACAAAGGCATACCTTAGCACTGAAGTCTGAATCTAAAAGTATGTTAGATGACTTCAGATCCCTATGGATAATTGGTGGGCTGCAGTGCTCATGCAGGTACTCTAATCCCCTGGTTGGTTCAGATACAGATGCATATTATAAAATATTCATAAGCAGACAACCTAGTTAACACTAAGAGAAGGTGCAAAAAAGGGAACCTTGCTGTGTCAAGAGCAATCTTCATCCGAATATGCCAGCTCAGAGCTGATCCATGTGATGGCCCTGGATACAAAACCATGGGGATTACACCGAAGCTTCTATAATCTCTAAATTTATTAAAGATCACGGCTCAATAACAAACATAAGGAAACAACAAAATACAGTAGAATTTCTGAAAAACAAATGATACCATGAAGCTGTGAATCCAACGACCCATTCTCCATCAGCTCATAAACAATGAAACGGTTCTCCTCATGAATACAAAAGCCCACAAGGGACACAATGTTCGGATGCCGAATCTTCCCGAGCAAATCTAGCTCATTCTGCCGATTAAATCAACAATAAATTATTTTTTTTAAGACACTGTTTAATTAATAACAACAATCTGAACACAACCATTTAAATGGACAATTTTGTAGATAAAAAATGGCATAGCTGAAAGCTGGTTATCACCTCAAATTCCTTCTCGCAATCATGTGCCCCAGCCCTACCATCAAATCTCTTCACCGCAGCAGCAAACCTCCCATCAAAATTGGCTTTGTACACGGACCCAAACCCACCAACTCCAAGGACATTGCTGTCGCTGAATTTTTCGGTTGCTGCCTCCAAAGATGTGTACTCCATCATCGCCGCAGCACTCTTCTTGTTAGTCTTGTACGAGTTGAAGCTGTTCAACATTGGCACAAAAGCCATCCTTGCTGTATCTGAACAACGCAAGTGAGTAGGTCAGATTCTCAGGAGCTAGGTGAGCAACTCACATGACCACATGGGCAGCACAGCAAGTCAACCATGGAAAACAAGAACAAGTCAGGCCAAGACCTATGCTCTGGGTGTCCTTGGAATCCATCAGGGCTTGCCGTGATTGCCGCCACAGCAGGAAGGCATACAGTGCGGCAAGGGTGATCACGACGCTGGCAATGGATGAGAGGACAATTGCAGCAATGAGCTCCCCGCGGAGGTGGTGGTGCCTCTCCACCACAATCACCCCTGCAACAACACCACAAAAGCAAAAAAAAACGATAATAGGCAGGTGTTTTAGACACTGACGCGCTTTGTATGCTTATTAAGAGTACAAATTGATGATGAACACTACAAGATTCTTTCGGGCGTCACAGAAGGATAAATGCTTCGAAACCAAACTGAACTGGGTAAAATTGGAGTTCCAAAGATGACACGGTTCCCCTTATGATAAACTCCAAAAGAAAGAACAGATATTTTCTGCAATTGAGTTAAATGCAACAATATTGACGGCAGCCAACTGTTTCCTTCTAGAGAGGTTATACGATCCATTTCAATCCAGGTATCTCCCCCATTGCAATAGGGATAATAAAGTTTAAATAAGCAAATGAAACTCCACTGGATTCCCGCACAACTTCCTGAATGGAAAATCCGAAAGCAAATAATAACCCACGTTTGCTGCTCAACCTGTAAAAGACTAGGATGCCAATGAACATTTTTCCCACCACTCCAATAACACGGTTTGCCCACCAAATCAGCACTAAATTCTTTCCCTCAAAGAATACGAGCAAATTCCCGGCCAAAAGGCGTAATTTTGCTTCAGCGAGGATGAAGAACCCAGGAACAACCCGAAAAAAAAAAGGAGGCGCAAGTTATTGGTCCAGCATTCCATCCTACCTAAGGGAGGAGGCGCCGCGGCCGCAGGAAGCACGGCGGCGGCGCCGTTGGCAGCGGCTGCAGGCTGCGCCGCCGCTGGGCCACCCGGGGAAGGCGGAGGGCCCCGGGCGGTGTGGCCCTCCCATTGGCCAGCAACGGGCGACACAGCAGGAGCAGCAAGACGACGAAGGCGGGGGAGCAGAGGCGCGGCAATGGCGGCGGCATTGACTTCATTACTCCCTCCTCCCCGCCTCCGTCTCTCTCTCTCAGTCTCTCTACTCCCGCCTCCCTCGGCGCGCGCTCGCACCCGAGCTCTTCCGCAGGAGCAGACAGGGGAGTTGCAACAACAGCTGCGGGCACACTAAAAAGTCTGTGCCTTTCTGACCAGATACCATGCGAGTCAGGGAATCCAAAGGGGAAAAAAGAAAGAATGCAGATACAGATACAGCACGCCTGCGCTCTCGACCGGCTCTTCTCTGCGCCTTCTTCACCCTCGGCCTTGGCCCTTGTGTGCACTCCTCCCTCTGGTTTCTTGAGCAGCCAGCGTAACCCTTTCTTGAGCGGCAGGGTCAGTGAGAGAGATGGAGCACGGAGAGAGGGATAGCGATGGCGACAAGATCAGGAATGGTAACACGGTGAAGTCCTCGTGGTGCACGGACGGCAGGGGGTAGGAGAGGGACCGGCGGTGCTCGCTCGGTTCCTGTAGGGTTGGTGGTCGCGTCCGTCGAGCTCGTCATGTGGCAGTTGCGAAAAGGCACCGCCGCACCGCAGCTCGGATGGATGGCGATGGCGATCGCCCATCACCTCGCCGGCTCGGCCTGCGCTTGATTGGTGCCGCGTGCGCTGTGCTGTGCTGTGCTGGTGCTGCCGCGCACACCAACTTGAAGTTCCGTTCAGCTTCAGCTGCTCTGCTCTGCTCTGCACGACACGATCCTATCCGATTCGTCTCGATCGTCCCGTTCCCGATCTCCGAGTGCACACCGAGCTGGCCAGTTGCTAGTACGCAGTATGGTTGTACCAGTGACATTTTGAGCGTGTTAATCAGCAAGTAGCCGAGTTGTTAGAAGACTAGGAGTATTGTTAAGACTAAATCATGGGCACTTGGGCAGGGCAGCTACAGTGAAGTGCTACAGTAATCGGAATAGGCTGCTTACGTTGACTAGGGACTTGTTTAGATGGAGGTTGGAAAGAGAGTGTAAAGTCCTGTAGCACTTCGTTTGTTTGTGGTAAATATTGTCAATTGTGGCCCAACCAGGCTCAAAAGATTCGTCTCGTGATTTACAACCCAACTATGTAATTAGTTATTTTTTTTATTTATATTTAATGCTATTTACATGTGGGAAACAATTTGTGAGAGGAGAGAGATTGGAAAGTCCTATAAGACTTCGTTTGTTTGTGGTAAATATTGTCCAATCGTGGCCCAACTAGGCTCAAAAAAGATTCGTCTCGTGATTTACAACCCAACTGTGTAATTAGTTATTTTTTTTATTTATATTTAATACTATTTATATGCAGGAAACAATTGATGTGAGGAGAGAGAGTGGAAAAACTTGCATGTAACTAAACAAGGCGTAGAATAATAAGTTGCTTGCTACTAGAAACTCTTAACTGAACAACTGATTCCAAAGGCGTGGTTATTTGTTTTTGTTTTCATCGTCTGATTAAAATACGGCAAAACTTTTGCAATCTTTCTTAGAAAAACACAGGCTTATAGTTTAACTGGTAGATTATATTAAAATATTCAACTACGCTATAAAACGCTAGTCGAGTTTAGAGACAAACAAACATACCAGATAGTACTCCTACCATTGAATTTGTCATGTATAGCTTCATAGTATACATGACATCAAAAAATAGTATACTGATTGGGTGCCATAAATAATAATGTTTTTTTTTCTCTACAAACTTAGTCAAATTTAGGATAGTTTAACTCTCGCTAAGTTTTTTTTAACGGAGTATATAAAAACTGAAGGAGTGTGAAGAAGTAATCGGCAGTCGTGATCAATTAATCGGAGTAATGAGTGGTTAACTCAAACCGATGGATGATGACCATGATGAATAAATAGATAGCCAGTACGTACTAGTGAACGGCCCTGTTTTGCTGTTCGCAGAAAGCAATGTTTCATCAATCTTCCTTGACGCTCAAAACCGTCGGTGCTTTTCCCCTGCACTGGCTGCCGGCGACCCAACACAATAGTGCCCCAATTTAAGCAGCCGTTGAGCCTGTTGGCTTCCAATCTGTTTTCCGGTAGCACGAGTACAATTGCAGAGCCTGCATGCATGTAGATGGCCTGTTTGGTTTCTACCTTTCACTCAGGCAGGCATCTCCTAACCAAGATGATGAAATCCAACGCCTAAGGAGTGATTATCTGACCCAGGCAACTTCTATGTCAGCCAAATAGGCCCGGCATGTTTGCTTTGCACCTAGCCAACGCTGCCTGGTGCGAGCGGAGCTCCCAGACGTCTGATTTCGGGCACATGCGGCCAGGATAGGCTGCCTGGCCGGCTGCTTGCCTGGGAGGCCGCGAAGCAAACAATAACTGCATTTGGAGAGTAGTGGAGACACTGATCAAGGCTGGAGCTTGCTAGACGGACATTGCAGGTCACAGGGCTTTACCTCATGGCATCTAGAGCTCGCTGGGAGAAAGACCAAGCTCACGCCTTGTTCTCCGGGGCTCACTGGTGGTATGTTGGCTCTCTTTGGTCCGCCTCTCTAAGTATAATTTCTAGTTCCGCCACTGATGATGAGTGTTTATATGCACGCACACAGGGAGATGTAGGGGTGAGCACCCATAAAGTGTGCGTGGAGACGCAGGGAAGAAGTTTTCTTTTTTTATTATATATAAAAGAAAAAATGGTCAAGGCATTAACATATGGGTCCCACTACAAGAGTGCGCGGCAGTGTCAAAATCCTGTCATACGTCCCACCCTCCTTCACCCCTTCCCATTAAACAGAAAACATGGTCCGGCATCGATCTCATCCCCTCAACCAAACGAATAGCAGCGACTATCTCATTCCTAAAAACCGAAAAACTGACTTGGGTTGGGTCTATCCCATCCTAGTAGTGACGTATGAGTATGTGAGGTTTTGCTTCTATGCCAGGCAACTATGCTTTATTAGACGACAGTCGCTTGCTTGCAAGCTGGAACTTGAGTGGGAGCGATAATGAAGCAGGCACTTCTCTCCTTGTCAAAACTCAAAAGCAAGGGGGAGTACAGTACACATCATGACATCAAGCAAGGGTCAAAACTCGAAACCACGAGGGAGACAGTACACATGCAAGGACATCGCCAATGCTCATATTAATTGGCCTACAGCGACACACGAGCGATCAACAGTACTTAGTTAGGATGGGTGATGAGTATCCGATCCTCTCTGATACTAGTATATGCGAATGGAAACAAAAGCGGTCGAACAGGAACCCGATCGGCGGCCGGCCGGCTTTGTACGTGGAGGAGGAAGAAGTAGAGGACGAAGCGTGCCACGCGAAAGCACGCGCGTCCGAAGGTCGCGCGCGCGCATGCACATGCACCGAGAGAACGCGCAGGAGTTTCCTTCCGGCTTGGACTGCTGGACACACGTGACACGCGCTCGATCGGCTCCGACGACCCGGCAGTCCAGCGCGACACACATGACGACGACATAGCTAGCCGCGCCCGCGCGTGTCGTGACGGGCACAGTAGTTTTTTTGGCCAAAGCCTAAAAAACGACGGGATGGGATGCTGGGGCCGCCAGCAGCAGCAGGTGAAGAAGAGAATCTTGGGCACGGATAACGGCCCGGCGCTGGTGTCTGGCGACGTTAGCTCGAGCCCGTTGCGGGCGGGCGTCGCTCGCTCGCTCGCTTGCAGCCTCGCACTCGCACTCGCGCTCGCACATGCGACGGCCGGCCGGGCCGGGGGGTCTCGTACGTGACCACCGCTGGTTCTGGACCAACCAACCAACGCATACAAAGGAAATGGTCCATGGCAGCCTGCTTCCATGCATGCGGTTTTCATTTTATTTATTTTATTGTTTATTCCCTCGCGATCGATGGATGGATGGATGGATGGATGGATGGAGTGGATAACAGCAGATGTCAACATTAGCTGCGGCGATGATCCGGCAAGAGCTAGTACGTCCATCCAATGGAATAAGTAATGTATGTGTCGGTACTGTATAATACACGGAGAAGACGGATCCTGCATGGCTACCAGCCAATACAAAGGGACGTCCTACATCTACTTCTATTGGCTACCAGCCAAGTAGATGTAGTATTGGCTTGGCTATATAGTGAGTTGGCATGCATACATATCGAACTGGACCTGCCACTGCACAGATGGATGGCGATTGACAGTGAGGCGCCATCGCTGGGAAGAATGTATCCTGCCGGATCGGAAGCAGCCTGGGATTCAGAATTTCGGATGTATGCATACTAGCTGGTGGTGGTTTTGTTGGTCGGGCAGCTGCCGCGCACGGCGCACGGCATGGCGTGCACACCGACCGGCGTGGAAGAACCGGGCGCCGGGGTCGTCACACACACGATCACGATCGAGTGCCTGATGCGCTGCGCGCGGACCGTACGCGCGTGCCACTGCCACAGCAGAAACGTCACGTCTCGGAAGAAAACGCGCGTTCGCCATGCATTCTAGCTCGTCCACGCATCGGGCTGCTTGCGTGGCATGTAACGACGTAACATTCGGCCGGGGTGTTCGATGTGAAAATTCGTGGGAATGGAGTCCTGTTTCAGGCTATGTTCGGTTGACGGGGATGAAATCCCCAAGCTGATTTAATCTCTGCCGGGAATGAGTGAATCCCTGTGCTATCGCTCGATCCCTGTAGAGGTTTAATCCATGTGTGGGTAAAATCCCTTTTCCAAAAAACATGTTAGTTTAAACCCTGTGCTGAATCTATACGTCAGAATTTAAAAAGATATAGGCTTATACATGCTCTGCGGCCGCCGGAGGAGATCGAAGTCAGTGAGAGAAGATCCGCGGCCGTGCCGCCGTCGCCAGTTCGTCGTGCCGCCGCTTGGCGTGCGCACCCGAAATCCCTTCGCGGCTTCGCGTGCCCTCGCGCTCCCTGCGACGGGATATTTTCCGTCCCAGCATAGGCCGGGCATTGTTCTCGGGCGGGGACGAGGGGAAAGGCCGGGGTAGGCTGGGCTACAGCCCACGCCGGGCGTAAACGAAGGCTCGTTTCGCGTAGGCCGGGTTCCTTTCCAGACTGGGGTGATCCACGGGGGTTGGGCCATGATCCCGGCCGGGCTGGACCTAAACGAACATAGCCTTAAGGGTTTTGACAGTTATGAACTGATCACAATCAGAAACGTGGATCAGTTGCTTATTTTTTTAAATTTTTTTAGTATTTGTAAATAAACTTGGATCAACTACTAATGGCCATCGTCTGCCGGTTTAAAATATTGTTAGCGGGCTTACGACTAGGCCCATCTGGCTATCGATCCATAGCAAGTACAAGAGCTGATGTTGCGAAAAGGGTGCCAGGGCCGACCGACCTCTTGGCATGCACGACGCGGCAGCCCATGAAGGCAAACCAAGTTGGGCCGCCTGCCGCCGCTCCGACTCCTCGAGTGTTCCGACAAGGACTGACTGAGCCCCGTGACGGCGTCGTGCCGTGCACCACGGCCGGTCGACCGCACGGCGTGCCGTGCGGCCGGGAGCTGGAGCCGGAGCTTCCAACGGGCGCATGGCTTCCTTGTGAGCGCCACCCACCGGCTACAATTCACCCGGTCCCGTCCCGGCCGCGCCTGCGCTCACATCTCTCTTTTACTCGCACTGTACATGCATGCATACACGTAGTACTACTGCAGTAGCATTGGTCGCATGATCCTTGCGTATCTTCTTGTTTTGTCAGAGTTATTTAATTAACACAATCGACTGCAGCTTTTACTTTAGTACTCATAGAAGGTGCTCTGAAAATATAGATTGCCAGGATCAGCGCGGGTCGTCAGAACTCAGCACATGCACCTGCTGTAGACAGCAGTGAATACATATATTTTTGTTGTTTTCGGGAGGAATTTCTCTCTTTGTTTTCGGGGATTAGCATATGGTGGTATACGGAAGTACTACGTACATCTATTTGACTGCACTAGCACGTCAGCAGGCGAGAGGTGTACAGTACTGCTCGTACATAGTAGTACCCAGACATTGTTTAGTTCATGCGCAAGTTGTAAGTTTTTTCACTCTCTCTCCATCACATCAATTTTTACCCGTATGTATGGAGTATTAAATATTAGTAAAAAAATAACTAATTACACAGTTTTGTTTTAAATCACGAGACAAATATTTTGAACCTAGTTAATCCACGATTGGACAATATTTACTAAATACAAACGAAAGTGCTACAAGAGTTCTGGTTAAAGAAACTTTCGATCTGAACAAGGCCTAAACGCACTACCAAAAATTCTAACTACTAGTGACAGGTTACTAATCCTCTCTTCTTAGGAAAAGAAACAGTGTACTAATCCCTAGATTAACCGCAATGATGTGTGTCACTGTTGCTATAGGTACAGAGTACGTACAGACTTCAAAAAGTCTACAGAATGCAGCAACGGAGACAACGAATTGAAAACGTACGAGAACCCTGTGCTGCGTGCACTGACTGCAGACGGCATGCGCTGACACTGACAGACGGGACGGTCCGGGTCCTCCGTGTTCGCCTGACGCCAGGGCCCCACGTGTCCGTAGCTTCTGAGTACAGTACTTCAACTACTCATTGTACTATTTGTAAAAACTTGTAGAACTGTATGCTTTCTTCGTTTCAAAAAGGATGATATTTTGGGTGTATAAGTTTGACTCAATTCGTAGAAAATACATATAATATTTATATCTTTAAATAAATTTATTAAAAACTAGATCTAAAGATCTTTCCGATAATACTAATTATGATACCAATCGATAATATTTATTATTTATAAAAATTACCGGCATCTATTTCTTGAGAAACGAGAACAACATCCTTTTTAGAACGGAGGGAGCATGTACCAACGAATGATTACGTGCTGCGAGTATGAGATAAAATCGCTGGGCTCAAAACTTATATCGAGAAGCGACGGCAGCGGGCACCAGAGCCGCGAGGTCAGGCCACGAGGGAATCGATCGCGAGTCGCAACACCTTTGCACGAGCGACGATTCGGTGGACGGGGAAGGGAACAGGTGAAAGCCCTAGTTTGGTTTTAGCTAATTGATGAAATCTAGGACTAACCTTATTGCTAAGTGTGTAACATTAGAGAAAGGAAAGGTCCAAGCCAAGTGGTGGAGTGGTGATCAAGATGATGGAGGTGACCACAAATGATCAAGTACCACACTTGGTGATGAAGGAAGATGAGGAGCAAGATGGAATGCTAGAGGCAAAGGTATATGCGAGGGCATTTCCATTTTGCCGGCCATAGGCGAGTAGAGAAGTTGATGGCTGGGTTTAGGACTGATAAACGTACTATTAAGAGGGGCGATGTCGCGCAATATCGGTTATCTAAGTGCTACTAGGTGAGCAATGACTTTGCATGTGCATTAGGGATCTAGTGTGCTAACTAACTCTTGCAAAATCTATTTGAAAATGCTAACACACGTGCACAAGTGGAGAGACACTTTGGTGTTGGCACATGAGGGCAAAAGGTGATGGTGTTTGGGTATGGAACCCTCCAGCCGAGCTCGCGAGGCGGGACTTGGACGTTTTCGGGAAGTATATGGTCACTTAGAAGTGACCGGACGCTGTCTCGGTAGGGACCGGACCCATCCGGTCAAGCTGTGGAATCCGGCGTTTTTCAGGGGTCACCGGACGCCGCGCGACCGGACGCTCCGGTGCCATGTCCGGTCGACCTGCTGAAGCAAGGGTTTGCTGGACCGGACTCGGGGCGCGTCCGGTCAGGGTGCAACGGACGCGTCCGGTCATGTTTTACCCTCTCTGGAACCTCTCTGGTCGGTGACCGGACTCTGGTGTCCGGGCGTCCGGTGGATGGAGCGGACGCGTCCGGTCGTTGATGTCTGCGCGCGAGTAAGTCTGGACGATGGCGCGTAACGGCTAGTTTCAAATTTGAGTGACATGTAGGCGTTTATGTTGGACCGGACGCCGTGACCGGACGCGTCCGGTCAGGCTGTCTCGCGCGTCCGGTCAGTGCGCAGAAACCTGTTCTTGAGTGTAACGGCTAGGTGTCTTTGGTGGCACCTATATAAGTGATTTGGCCGGCTCTAGGGACTCTCTCTTGGCACTTTGACATACTTGACATCCTCTAGAGCTAAGCAAACCTCCTCCCACACTTTGCATTCATCTTGATTGATCTAGAGAGTGATTGGGAGAGTTTCTAGTGCATTTGCCTTGTGATTGAGCATCTAGTGGCACTAGTGAGCGTTCTTGCTGCGGATTGAGCTTATTACTCTTGGTGATTGCCGTCACCTAGACGGTTGGAGCAGCGAGCCGGAGTTGAGCAAGGTTAAGATTGCTCTTGGCCACTCCGGAGGTGATTGTGAGGGGTGTTGATCCCACCCCGCGGGAGATCGCGAAAGGAATCCTTAGTGGAATCTCGTGTCATTGAGTTACCCTCACTTCGTGTGAGTTCTTGTGGCGTCCGGTGAGGGCTTGGTTTGTGACGCCAATTAGCCACCAAACTACCGAGTGTGTGGTCGACACAACGGGGAGTAGCGTGCCGGCAAGCACGTGAACCTCGGGATAAAAATCTTGTGTCCCTCGGTGTTCTTGTGTGGTTTGATCCTTCGAGATCAACTTGGATTTCTATATTGGATCATCTCTTCGGGCTTCATTGTACTGACAAGACGGTGATTGGTCATCATCCCGAAGGCACGGTTTGCACACTCGATTTTCTTCCTAGCGTTTACTCTTATGCAAAGTAGTGTATTAGGTTGTGTAGCATAGTTGAATTGTTAAGGACCCTATTCTTAGTGTGCCTAGTGTATAGGTTTGTTAGAATTGATTAGGTTGGCTTGCAACCCCCACTAGGCTAGCGCAACACTTGCATTCGCCATTTTTTATACTAACCGGTTTGTTTAGTGCTTTGTAGAAATTTTAATTAGGCTATTCACCCCCCTCTAGCCATTTAGGACCTTTCAACGGGTAATTCCGATTACGGAGGGCATCCAAGTTGGCCTTATTGGATGCTGATGGGTTATACTCCCTCCGTTCTATGGAGTTTGTCGTTAAAAAACCGTGCCCCTCTCACAAACACGCTTTTTTAGTGACAAACTCTATAGGACGGAGGGAGTAGTTCAATCTGACTGTACAGAGGTTGTTGATATTATAGGTGATGGAGACTTCACAGCTAATTCAGCAACTACGATATATAACGAATGTAATACTATTTGGCTAGGATTTTAAGAAATCTCCATTGAGCATTGTTTAAAAAAAAGTAAATCAGGTGGTACATGAATTAGCCAAGCATGTAATACTTTTAAAAAATTATTGTATTTGGGACAACGCTACTCAGTAGATTTTTTATCTAATGATGTAACAGTATTTGAGCAATAATAAAGAGTACCGCTTATATAGTTTTGTAAAAAGAAAACATGAATAAACGCTATCGGGTCACGCTGTTGAACCGTTGCCGTAAAAAAAATGGTGGAACCGAACAACACCCGATGGTCTTGTTTCCTTTTGTCAACGGCACGGCGGCAACCCGACGGTTGTGTAACTAGCCGTACAATACTTCTACGCACGTAGGAGTACTACTCTGGGTGGGATTTTGACTTGTGCGTTTTTACATATATATATGTACACCACAGGTCCACAGCAGGACATGTGCCCACAGCCCCACATGCATGCTGATTAACTAGTGGAACAGCCGAACAAACGCTGATTTGTGTAGGAGCACGTACGTGTGTAGTAGAAGTGGCGTCCCGGTTAAGGATGCACGTGCGCGGCACACGAGAGACGCGCAGGAAGTAAAACAAACGAGAGAAAGGAATCGTGACAGAACAAAAAAAAAAAAAAAAAAAAAACTTGGCGTGTTCTGTTTTTTTCCCCCACGGAAACGCGAACCTTTGCACGACGGACGCACCATCAGTGTCCCTATCAGTACATACTATAGAGTAGTACTAAAGTGTTCGGTTCGTGCATGCATGCATGTACGGGAATTTATGGCACCGTAGTTAAGGATCCAACACATTTCATTTGCTCCCCAATAACTGTAATTTAACACCAGCAGTACTCTGAATGGATGTACTGTTGACTGTCCTTGCCGGTAGTGCCTGCGTGCCGTAGTCAATTACAGGATCTTCCATTTTATGACCTCGGCGCCTGGTTTAGCCGAAGAATATCAGCCGACGGACAAAAGCCCCGGCCGCCGGTTCGTCCGGTCGACGTCGCCGTCCATCGCTGGATAGTGGAGGAAGAAGGTTAGCATATGCGCGCGCTCCGGCCTGGTGGCGGCGGCGCACGAAAAAGTCCAAAAGGCAAAGGCATTGTCGTCCATGGGTGGATGCCACTCGCCTTTTCACCCCGCCGAGAACGTATGAATTGGAATTCAGATTCGGGTGACAAAGCTAAACCTAGCCAGATTTAATTTCAATGCAGCCAGCAGAAAGAAAAGAAGACCCCGGCTTTGAGGCTTTGGCATGTCACGGGTTAACGGCCACGTACTGACGTACACGCGTACGTATGTGTGCGTCGGTCGTCGTTGGCCCTTGCCCGGCTCCGGACCCCCGGGAATTTCGTTGGAGCTTGGGAAGCAAGAACAGAAGAGGTCGATCGAAGTTTTTTTTTTTTTTTGGTTTTTTGAAGAAGACTGTAACTTTATTATTTAGCAGTAATTAGCTGCAAAGCTTTGAGTCCAAGTACAACTGAAGCCTTGTAAGGCTTTACAATGATCACATAAGCTTTGGTTGACCCTATTACAAGTAATTCTATGAATTCCTGGTGGCAAGGACTTGGAATTTTTTGCTAAAGCATGCACCACAAAATTCATGTGTCTTGGTACTTTGATTAACCTATAATGATTCGGAGCATTGGAGAGGAATTCCTGTTGAAGGAATCTAATGCTCCAATGAGGCGTATCTGCATCCCTGTCTGAATTTAAGTAATTGACTAGGATCAAATTATCTGAGAAGATGTTAATTCCATCTGTGTTTAATTTTTTGAAAATTGCAGCTGCCATCGAAATTGCTGCTATTTCTGCCTGAATAACTGTGTTAACCTGTTGAATTTGAGCTTGAATATTTAGAGTTGTTCCGTCCGCCAGTTGAATATGAACTCCCAGTCCTGCTTTGCTCTGTACCTGCAACTCATTTTGTTTTACTGAGGCATCAACGAAGCACCTGTTCGCCATTGATGGACCTGCAAGGTTATGACATAATAGAGTATAATCCTGTTGGGCTGTAGTGAGATACGCTCTGTCAGCACTGCCCCTTTCCAGGTCTGTTTTGTCCAGCATGCTCTGTTCTTGTATTACAGTATTTGCAACAGCTGGGCATGATGATACCTGCAAAGCAAGTTCATTGGTAGAAAGTAGAGATCTATTTTCTTCCAAAGCAATGTGAGCTAGAGCCATTTCTGCCTACACTGTCTTATGAACCCTGAACGTTGTCCATTCCCTAGAATTGAAGCGCCTGTCATTTCTGGCTTTCCATATAAACCAAAGAGTGTATATAAACCTGTAAAAGAAATTTGAGCTTTTCCTATCTTGCAGAATGATCTGTAAAGTGTTTTGAATCCCCTCTTGCTCAGATGGAAACTCTTCTGTTTTAAGAGGGGGATTAAAAGAAAACCAAATAGCTTTTGTATAAGGGCAAGTAAAAAATAAATGTTGGTCGTTTTCCTCCTGATTACAGCAAGCACAGGCTTTAGATATATGATCTGTCAGGCTGCCTACTCTCCGTCCTGTTGATATAGCATTTCTAATAACTCTCCACATGAAAGTTTTTAGGTTCGGAATAAGATACCTATCCTTCCAAATTAAATGCAAAAGATTTTTACAAAAGGTAGTAATTCCTCTAGAACCAGAAATAGGCAAGTCTAAAATATTTAGTCCCCTTAGGTATCTATAAGCCTCCTTGGAATTGCAATCTCCCTTGGCACTGGGAGTCCAAATAATGATGTCCGGATTTTAAGAGTTAATTATATCAATTTTCTTAATAACATTCCAGCAATCTTCATTAAATAGATCCTTGATGATTTTTTCATTCTAGGCTTTCCTATTTGGGTACCAAAGATCAAAAACTTTTTCTGGTATAGGACTAATGACATTATCAAGATTTAGGTGATCATGAATATTTTCCCAGAGAGGACACCAGGGAGAGGACCAGATAAGAGAATCCCCTTTCTGAATTTGAATGGTGACTTTATCCTTGAGAGTGTTCCTTACCTAAATGATGGAGCTCCAAAAAATGGATTTAGCCTGATTACAAGAGGCTTTCCAGAAAGAGGTGTTTGGGTAATATTTAGATTTGATGATTTGAGACAGATAGGCATCCTTTTCAGTAAGAAGATGCCAAACAGCTTTCATAATCGAACTTTTATTTAGCAGAAGAAGATTTCTGATACCCAGATCTCCATTGTTCTTACCTTGGCAAATGTCTTCCCAGCATCTGTAACTTATAGAAGAAGTGTTGTTATCTTCTGAAACACCAGACCACCAAAAGATTCTGATAATCCTGGTTATTTTGTCTATAAAGGTTTTTGAGAACAGAACAGTGGACATGTAGTAAATGGGAATGGAAGATAAGACAGAGTTAATGTAGACCAGTCTACCAGCATGATTAAGTTTGTTTGCTTTGACTGTATTTAGTTTGGCCTTAAATTTGTTTATATTAAAGCTGTAGGCCTTTGATCTGTCAGAGTGCCTAAAAATTAAAGGATGACCAAGATGAATAGTGTTTGTTGTTAAGTTTTGTACAGGGGAAAATACTTTTTACTTGTTGAATAGAAGTGTTATCAGTGTTCTTGCTAAAAAGAATGTATGATTTTGAGAAATTTGGTGTTTGCCCGGATAGATGACAGTAAATCTTGAAGCATTGAGTTTATTTTATGAGCTTCCTGATAAGAAACCTCCCCACAAATGATTAGATCATCAGCAAAGAGAAGATAATGTATAGGGGGACAATTGGGACCAAGACTGATACCCTTAATATGGTTTTGAGCAACACATTCCTGAAGGTTAGATGAAAGCTCATTCACAGCAATGACAAAGAGGTAAGGGAGGACATCCTTGTCTAATGCCTCTCTGAGGACAAAAGTAGTAGAGGGTTCACCATTAACCGAGCAGGACATGGGAAGTTGTTGAGATGCAAGCATAAATCAAATTAATAAAATTTTCAGGAAAATCTAGCCTATGCATAGCTACTACAATGAAAGACCATTCTATTCTGTCAAAAGCTTTTGCAAGATCTAGTTTTAGAATAAAAGCTTTATGGTTTCAGGATTTCAGATGAAAAGAGTGAATTATTTCTTGTGCAATAATGTTGTTGCTTGAGATATGTCTACTTTGCACAAAAGCTGATTGAGCCGGGTGAATGATATTTGGAAGATTGCATTTGATTCTTTTAGCCAAAGATTTTGCAACAATTTTGTAGATGACATTTCGATCGAAGTTGGCGCCATGGCCACGCCATGGAGGAGGAGGAGGAAGCAGCACCGCGTCAGATATGATTGGTGTCTTCGGGCCTAAACTTGTTCAGATTAAAAATTTCTGCAATCTGAGCAATTATAGCAATTTCGTTTGTATTTGGTAAATATTGTCCAATCGTGGTCCAACTAGGCTTAAAAGATTTGTCTCATGATTTACAACAAAGCTGTATAATTAGTTATTTTTTTATTAATATTTAATGTTCTATTCATACGGGTAGCAATTGATGTAACGGAGAGAGAGTGAAAAAAGTTGCAACTTGCCCGTTGCTGTCAGGTTCTATACGCTCCGCCCGCTCATCGTCAATCGGGTCGCAGGACGACTGGCGTCTTTTCACCGGTCGCGTACGCCTTCCCATCCTCCGCAGCAGGCTGCGTCTCTGCTCGACGAAATTTCCGGGTCCGTGCGTCCGCGCCCATACCAGACCTGCATCAGGCGTGGGGAGGATTACTGTAGCCTCTAGAAGTTGTACTGCTGCCAAACAGAACAGTTCAAAGCGCTTGTAAAATCTCTCTGAACTGAACCGTGGGCTACGATCTTTCCATTTGTTGTTTGTTGTCCGTTTTCGTTGGTCACGGTCGGACCAGGATCTATAGGCCCCAATCCCACATCCCATATTGGAGTAGTATACAGTACTCCGTAGCTTCGTTTGTAGTGGAACTAGTACATGTACTCCCTCCGTCCCTGTCGCTTGTGCTTCTCAAGAAATAAATACGGGTAATTTTAATAAATACTAAATATCATTAATTAGTATCATAATTAGTATCATTGGAAAGATACTTGGATCTAGTTTTTTAACAAATTTATTTAGAGATATAAATATTGCACGTATTTTCTATAAATCGAGTCAAACTTGTGGCACGAAAATCCACGGCGACAGTTAATAAGGGACGGAGGGAGTACTACCTAGGTCGTTCGTCTACTGTAACCTTTCTCCCCTTTGTCGAGAATAGACAGAATTTGCTATACTCCCTCCGTATCGGCTTTACAGGACGTCCTGGCTTCAAGGCTTGTTGCGCGTAAAGAAGACGTTGATGACTCCAAGCTTGCATTTGGACGCGAATACCCCTAGCAGCCGCCGCCCGTTCACATTGCCGTCGGTTCGCATGCTCTGGACATTAACTACGGAGGCCTCGAGTGAAGAGATCGACTCGCAGCACGCCTACTTCATCTCCCTCACCCCGCAGCCTTCATCTCCCTCGTTTCTTTTCCATGGAGACCGGCGGCGCGTGGTTCTTTGTCGCCCGCGGACGGCGTCGGGCAGCGATCGGACATCAAGCCGGAGTCGGAGGAGGTCGCCGCGCGCTGGACTCCGTCGCGCCGCTGTCCGTGGAGTCCGTCGCGCTGCCGTCCGAGGACTCCGACCCGCTGCTCTCCATCGCACAGGATTCACAAGACATCTGGCCGGAGTCCGAGGGAGGTCGCCGCCCGCGGTCATCCGGCCGTAGTCGGAGGAGGTCACCATGGAGAACGTCTCCAACTCGCTGCTCGCCCCGCGGAGGACATCGGGCGGATTCGCTGCTGTCCGTCGGCTCGGCTGCTGTCCGTTGGCTCGCTGCTGTCCGGCGGCTCCGACGCCGTGGTCGCCATGGACGGTGTGGTGCAGGATGAGCAGGAGGTCGTCGCGGATGGCGTGGCGCCCCGGACTCGCAGGGGCCGGACGAGGGAATCGAGCAGGTCGCAATGGACGACATGGAGCCGGATTCGCAGATGCCGCCGGACTCCATCACGCCGGAGTTCTTTGGCGCTCCCGCTGGACTCCATGGAAGTGGTGCCGGATTCCTTGCCGCCGGGGCGTTTGTATCTGCGGTAGCTGTGGTCTCGTCCCACAACGATCGCGAAGCATGGAACCGTGCACACTCGAGGTTCTATCCATGCCCAAGCTGTGGTCTCGTCCCACGCGGACATCAAGTTCGACGCCATGTTCGGCCGCATCAAGGTGGATCTGCGGCGTTTCATGGAGCATTATCCCGGCTGGCTGCCGACTACGGAGGACGCCAAAGCATCGGTAAGATACAGCAAGTTTAAAATTCAGTTCATGCAACAATCGACATCATGTAGTAGTTCATGCAACAATCCCTACTACAAAAGCTAACAAGCATTATAATTTTTTCATACAGCAAGAGTAGCGTCGGCTTCAAGCAGCAATGATGGATCACAAGGGATACAAGATGGCAGTAGATCCTGTCTTTCTAGTGTTTCTTTTTTCATGTGAGGTATCTGAAACTTGTTGCAACCTTTTACTTTCATTGCTTCCGCGAAGACACCTTGTAATGTTAGAAACATCCGGTTTGCAAGGTGTGGTGAGTACTCCATGAATGCCTACAAATGATTGAATGACAAATTTTGTTATTAAAAATTGAAACATGTGAGAACAATTTGAATTGCTTCTATCAATTGCAAAATTACCTCTTTGACGACTGGAACTAGAGCCTCTTTAGTTTTTGCATCCTTCTTATATTGAATTGCTTGTATTGCACGAAAAGAAACCCAAGTCTAGAATGTTGAAATCCGGAGAGTTTGGTGGTTGACAAATTAGGCGAATATCAAATCCCCCTAGCTTAGCGGCCGCACAAAAATTCTGGATCATCCACTTTCAAATGAGAGGGTGCATTGTCTTGTTGGATGAAGATTGGTCTACCCACATCTTCTCTTGGCCATTTGGCTCTAATGGCCGGCAACACTTGATTGATCATGAAGTCCCTAATTACATCTCTTGTGATCGATGTAATGGGCTTCATAACGATGTCTCCACGAACACGGCCGGTCCTCTCATTGCTTCTCATAGCTGGTTCATAATGAACAAGTGGGAAACATCCAATCCTACCATCAAAAGTACAAACCCCATCCCTAAACCTTGGTCGTGCACAAACACACAAGAACATGAGCCTAGGGATGTAGTTCTTGTTCTTACAAGTCCGGTGGGGGAGTATCTTCTTCGAAGCAAATAATATCTTTCATTTTTTTGATGTAGGTAAAACCATTTCTCATCAATAAAAACAAAGTCATACAACTCCTTAAACTTTGGATCATCAAGCAACTCCCCTGTTAACCATGTCAACACACCATTGCAACCTAGCCCTCTTGTTAGCTGCAGTGAGATAGGGTTTGATGCTACTAGAGTGCCGCCTAAGGTAACCTTTTTTCAAATACCTTTGAATCTGCCATTTGCTCAAATTTAGTGCCTTGCACACATCTTCTATTGTCATTCTTTGCTTTAGAGGAATGTCTCTCAAAGCTTCTAAGTCAACAGGGATTTGCTTGCGGCCTACTGTACCCTTCTTTAGACTTGAAACAACAACCGGAATGGAGTTTACAAGTTGTGTTTTACCTCTTTTCCATACCCTCTGAACTGCCCGAATTTTAAGCCCAAATTGCTGGGCAACAATGGTAGTGTCCTTCTTGCCTAGTTTACCATTGTTGCTTCTAGCCAATAATGATTGATAAACTTGTTTGCGGATGTGATCTGTCATCTCTTTATTTCTTCTCTGTGGCTGTTCAACATGTTCTGTTAAAAAAAATGCTTAGTGTTCATAGCAACAGCATGTACTCGTGTTAAAAAAAATGCTTAGTGTACATAGCAACAGCAAGTACTCGTGTTAAAAAAAAATGTACAGTGGTGAACAGCTAGTGTTAAAAAAGTACCCGTCATTTTTTATTTACAGAGAACAGCTAGTTCTTAGCAACAGCAAGTAGTACTCGGCATTTGCTATTTATAGAGAAAAAAAAGGTCACCCATAGTGTTCTTATCTACAGCAAGTAGTACTCGGCATTGCAATTTATAGAGAAAAAAAATAAGTCCACTCATGGTGTTCTTAGAGCAGCAACTACTACACAGTTTGATTTCTATTTATACAGGAAAAAAACACGGCCACTCATAGTGTTCTTAGCAACAACACTTGATCTATTAGCAGGTTCTTTTGTTAGCAACATCTTAACGGAAATTTGTTTTATTAGCTAGCAACAGCAAGTTCTATTCAGAAATAAATATCATTACTTAAACACTTACCAGCATCGTGCTCTATATAAGAGAAATCCACGGCACCAAATTCGTCAAGCGGTACGTTTAGATCGACTGAAAAAAGCAATGATATTGTGGCCCGTAAGTGATAAGAACTGAATAAAAAAGTTGCAAAAAAAAAAAAAACAAAAAGTGCTAAGTGATGCATTACAGCCATGATTTTCTTGTGGCTCGTCGTCGACGTGGACGTCGTTGTCGTAGTCATCTTGTGGCTCGTTGATGTCGAACACGTCGTTGTCGTCATCATCTTGTGGCTCGTCGAGGTCGAACACATCATTGTGGTCGGCATCTTGTAGCTCGTCGACGTCGAACACGTCATTTTCGTCGTCAACTTGGGCAGCTGGGACGTTGAGATCGAACCCAACGTCTTCATCATCTTCTGTTGCCAGGATATTCAGATCGAATATTGGAATGTAATCAGACATTTCAAAGTGGAGCAATAGATGGAGAAGGAAGGAAAGAAGAAGAAGAGGCGTTGAGAAGATGAAGAAACAAATCGCCAGCAGACGATTTAATAGGAGTTGGAAGCAGTGCTGGGTTGCGTTGCGGCCGAATTATTTGGAATCCTGTGCGGCAACCAAACGCGGCAACATCTTCACAACGAAAAACGCAGGAAATTTTGGCGAAAAAGCGAAACAATCAAACTAAACCGCGCGACGGACAAAGCAAGCCCTCACGACCCCGCACAGCGCCATGCATGGCCATGCAAAAATTGTGGGCAGTACATAAAAAAAAATTCCGCGGCCACAGGGATCGAACCGTCGACCGCTGGCCTCGGAGCGTGGAGTGCTCGCCAGCTGAACTACGCTAGACTGTTGTACGAGTAGCACCGCGTGCTGCATTTAATAAGGGCAAGACAGGAAAACTAACCCCTAATTAATCACTCCTTGGTAATCGTACTCATGTCCTAAACGTCTTCTAATTAGGATACGGAGGGAGTATTGTGCTTGATAGGAGACCGATGCTGTCCTCCGTTCTCGATTCTCTCTCATCATCAGAAAGAAAAGCAGTGTCACCGGAGTTCCAATTAAGGAAAGCATGTCGCGACTCCGTCCCGGACGATCCATCCCTGTCAGCTAGTAGAGCACATAGTAGATGCTGACGGCCTTCCTCGTTTGGTGGAGTACCAACCGCTCGGGTCGTTAACTGCAGATTTCCCACCGTTTCATAGCATGTATGCATAGGAGTATAACCTACGAATACATTGAGGCTTGGAATCAAAGTTGCAAGTTTTTCCACTCTCTCTATCACATCAATTTCTACCTGCATGTATAGAACACTAAATATAAGTAAAAAAAATAACTAATTACATAGTTTAGTTGTAAATCACGAGATGAATATTTTAAGTCTAGTTGGTGCATAATTAGACAATATTTGTCAAATACAAATGAAAGTGCTACAGAAGTTCAAATGCAAGTTTTTTGCGAACTGAACAAGGCCTGAATGCATGATCGTGGAAATCCCATTTTGTCACTGAAAGTCCAAAACGCAGGTACGTACCTTATCCGAATACAGTAGTGTCAAGGGACGGATTACTGCGATGCATAGCACTGCTAATAATAAAAACGACATGAAGGAACCGCGGTAATTGGTGGACTCTGATGAATGCTAACCTCTGACATGAACAGAAACTTTCATGGATCCGGCCGGGTCAGGAGTTCGAGGCGCCGAAGCTGCCAAACTGCAGGGCCTGTTGCTGTTGCGGCTGCGGCCATCGGCCTCGCGCCTGCGTTGCGTGCGCCGTGCGCGCCTGGGAACACACGCACTGACAGGCACATGCGCCTCCTCCCATGTCCCATCTGGCCCCATCGGCGGAGTGGCCGTGGCCCGAGCGCCGAGGCGCAGCTACAGTGCCGAGGTTTTTTCTTCGCGGCAGCGCTGCAATTGCTTGCGGCAGGCACAGTGATGAGTGAGCAAGCGCACAAGAGTCAAGGGCGAGCGACTTCCCCGCGGTCCTTTTCGTTCCGGTGCCAGTTGCCACTACCACCACCAGCAGCGGCCAGGCGGGCGGGCCCCGCCGCGCAGAGAGCAGGGGCGTCCGGCGTTCGTCGTCCTCCTTCCACACGGGAACCCGAGGCCGCTGACCGCCACGCTGTCCCTCCAATTCCGTCTCGCCCGCGGTCGTCCTGCCTTGCGTCCGAAGCCTCGAGCCGTCCGGGGCCCGCGCCCCGTCACTTCTCCCGCTGACGCCGGGGCCCCGCCGGACGGGGGTCATTTCCGCGCGGCCACGCTGCTGCGGGACGGCGCGGAAAGGCTCCTCCGCCTGGTCGGATCGCGGCAGGCCAGCGCGGGATCCGGTGCCACACGCGGATAAAGTCTCTCTGATCCGCGGGCCACGGGGCGGGTGGGTCCCTACCGACAGCGAGTGGGGAGGTTGGGTGCCGGAACGCGGGAGAGAGCGAGGCGAGCCGGTAGCTCTCGTAGGTGGAGGAGAGGGAGAGAGTGTGTGTGTCGTGTGGGTGTGGGTCAGGGTTTTTTTTTAATTCCGTGGTTTTATTCCGCCATTTAAAAGGCGCTCCCCGGCCACGACGCCGCGGCTTTGGTTCGCATCGCCTCCCTCCCAAGTCCCACCTCCACGCCCCCCACATCCCGTTCCTTTCTTTCCACTCCCTTCTCCCCTTCTCCTCTCCTCTCCCTCCTCCCCCTCCCACACATCTCCACTTCCGCCCTCTCTCTCCTCTCACCGACGTCCGTCCAGCTTTCGTGAGCTGAGCTGAGCTGAGCAGCGGGGGAAGGAAGCCAGCCACCATGGCAGCAGCCGACGCGGAAGCCGCCGACGAGCTCGTGGCCGCAGCCGCCGGCATCATCTGCTCGATGCGCGGCGCCGACCTCGCCGGGTGGACGCCGCCGTGGCGCAGGCCGCTGGAGCCGGAGCCGGCGGCGCGGGAGCGGGAGGAAGGGGAGCTGATCTGGCCGGCGGTGGCGCGGGGAAGCGCTCGCGCCGCCGCTCCCCGTCCGCGGGCTCCTCGGGCAAAGCGAGGTGGGGCAGGGCCAGCCCGGCGTCGCCGCTCGACTACAGCGGCGGCTCTGGCTCCGGCTCCGGCTCCGGCTCCGGCTCCGCCGCGTCCACCAGCGGCGGCGAGGAAGGCGGCTTCAGCTCCCTGGCACACCGACCCGTTCCGGCGACCAAGGTTCGTGGCTCCACACGCTGACGCCTTCCTCCCCCCTGTTCGTTGCTCTTCTCTGAACTGCCGCCGCCGCCGTGCTGCTTTGGGTTCTTCTCCCTCCCCCACCACCAGTACCCTCCCGGCCTCCCCTCTCTCTCTCTCCTCACCTGTTGTCTTTCCGAGTTTTCTTTTGCCCTTTTCCCTTTTTTGGTTAGCGTGACGAAACTGCCCCCTAATGGTCAGCAGAAATCCTTTCCCTTCGTCACTCCAACACCGCCTTCTCCGCTTTCCTTCTCTCGTCCACGAACTCTTTCCCTCTCAAATCCACACTAACGGACTAACCTCGTCTCTCCATTATTTTGAATTTTCCGTTTGCTTGCTGCGGACGTCAAGCTCCGTCTCACGTTTCGCTTCACAGATCCGCATTCTCGTTCCTGGCTCTGTTTTTACCTACGAAGTTTCTAAATTCTGCGTCGGATTTCGATACTTACTCCCTCCGTCCCATTGAGTTTGTCACTTTGGACTCCGTGCCATCTTATTTGATCATTCGGCTTATTCAAATTTTTTTGTATAAATATAATTTATTTTATTATGATTTCTTTTATCAACAAATATACATGAATATTGATTGATTTATTTTATTATTTGCATAAATATTTTAAATAAGACGGTTGGTTAAAACATGAAGTCAAAAAACTAAAACGACAGTCTTTTATGGGACGGAGGGAGTACAAAGGAAAAGAAAAAGAATTCTTTAGTTTTTTTTTTTTCATTCATGGTGTGTGCGTGTGTTTTCTTTTTAATTCATTTATTCGCCGGTGGTTGACTCTTACTCGGATGAGGGGTAATTAGGGCAAGTCATGGAAGCCGGTGGGTGCGGCCGGAGCTGGGCCTTCCATGGCTTCCGTGCCGCCAGCTTGCCAGAGCTGCCCCTGGCCCTGTCCTCGCCAGCAGAGGTCCCCCACGGAGGGAGCGCTTCTTTTCCCGGGGGGCAGTCCGGTCATTTTCAGCCGTTCGTCCTTTTTATCCCCCGGCGCAATTGCTCGTGTGGTGGGAGCGTGGCGCCTGTGGGACCCTCTCTCCTACTCGGGCGGGCGAGTGCAGACGGAGTCAAATGCGGGGAGTTAAAACGCGGCGCGACGGGGTGGGTGGGTGGAGTGGAGACGGCGCGCGCGACACGTGACGTGGCGCGCCCACCGGCCGCGAGCGCGACGAGCCGGAGCTGCCCGGCGCCGCCGCGTGTGTCGGCGTCGGTGGCTATGGCCGCGGCGAGGCGAGGCGGGGCGCGGGCGGCCGTACGGGGCGGCGGTAGCTGAGTTCGCTAAGGTTCTTTCGCGTGGCGTGGACACCTGGCCCCACCTGTCGCATGGTCTAGCGGTCCTGATGGCTGGAGAGTGGGCCCCTTCCTCCTTTGAACGAAGAAGGGCCAGGCGGCCCAGGCCCTGGACTGGACCACCGCTGGACGTGGGGGTTCAGCTGCGGCGGTCGGCGGATGGTTAGTTTGGCGGATATGTTTCTTTGCCTAACTAAAAATGGGTCATTCTTGGATGAAATCGTTCGAGTTTCCCCTTGCTAGAGGATTGAGGAAGAAGTACAATAATGGATGGGTTTGTCGTGCGTGTCTCATCATGTGGTTGCCCCCAATTGGTGGGTGGATGGGGATATTCATTCTTTTTTTTTTTTGAACGTAAATGGGGATATTCATTCTAGCTGGGGGTTAGGAGGGGAGGGGGGATCGGGAGCTATTCCCTAAGCATGCTTATGTCGTGTCTCGTTTTCTTTCCTGGTATCATCAGTGTCGCTGCTCTGTGCTTGCGATTGCGTTCTGTGTTGTTTTCTGCGATATGGTTCTGAATCCGTGATCTTGTTGGACAGCTGTTGTGGGAGGTGGTGGGTGTGGGGCTCCCCAGTGGCCTGCCCCTGCCTTGTTCATGCCAGATGAGCGTGTGTCTTTCGTTGGATTTGTGTGCTTCATTGATTGTTCTTTGGACTCATGGCTGCTCCCTTCCTCTCACTGCAGGTGGGCACCGCCATCGAACGGCCGCAGCTTATGACCTTTCCGACCCCGCTTCCACGCCCCACGGGGCAGCGACCACGGAAGAAACTGGTGAGCCCCTTGCTATCTCTCAGCGTCACAAGTGATACACTGGAACACGTCAACTTTCATATGATTCAGCGTGACTGTTGGGCTGCTGTGAGGGGGACTTGTAAACTGTTTTGAAATTGAAGCTGTGTTTTGCATTAGTCCCCCGTCCCCGACGCGCTTTACTGGTCTTAAGGGAAAGGAAGTCTGACCAGGTCGGAGTGCCACCCATTCACAGGGAAAAGGGTTTGTTTAGTGGTGGTTGAACTAAGCCTGCACTAGTTTTAGAATAAAGCAGCAGTAGCAGCTGCTATACATCTGTCTGCGTTTGAAAGGGTGAGGGGCGAGGATGAGGGTGAACACAAAGTGGAATCTTAAGGACAAAGCCACAAAAAGGCGTACTGGCCAAAAAGATCTACCTCATTATTATCAGGATGGTCCTGTGACCTAAAAGCCAAAAATTTCAGTGCTATAGAATTTCGAGCTTGTCCTTGTGCCTTCTCATCCTTGTGGCTTAATTTGTTTTGTCGTTTGGATCATGCAGAGGCTGCCGGAGATCCAGCAGCTGGTGCGGTCTCTTGCTGTGGAGAATGAGAAGCTCCGCGAGGTTATACATCGTTCTTCATCAAGTACTTTGAGACTATTTCGATGGTGGTTGTATTGACTCTAGCTTGTTCTTGTTTGGCTATGTGTGCAGGAAATGCGGGATTTACAGAGAGCTTGCAAGGCGCTGTCAAAAGAAAACGACAAGCTTGAGGTAACATGGACTGTATTAAGCTGTTCATCTTGTTCGTTTTGTCCTGAATTGGTATGTGGGGCCACCATATGGTATCTGTTGGTGGAATGGCTTATCAAAAGAGGCTGTCTTGTTTTGGCTTAAAGCATAAGTAATATATTTTTATATTGCTACTATAAGAGTTCTTTAAGCCGCCAAAGGTAGCGGTCCACATACTCCTGCGATAATTTTTAGGTTCTTTAGTTTGTAAGCTATCCACACGCAAGAAAGATGCTAAACGGTATACAAGGTTGTGGCCAGCATTATTTTCTCCCACTCATCTGGCACTGGCTCATGGGTAGGAACGTAGGATAGATGATGGGGTCTATTAAATGTGGCTTTCTCATTTTTTTTTTTTAGAAAAAAATAAAGTAAATATTTGGATCTCAGCTGAATGTGAAAGGGATTGTTTGTAACTCTGCCTGTAACTAGTTAGACTACTGCATGGCCCACATCATACTTACAAAAGGCTACAAGCTTACAAACACTAATGAGATGTGTGCGGGCCCTGAACCTGCATCTTATACAAAGAAACCAAAGGTGTAGAGTACTATCTAATGTTCTGTGCAAAACTACTCTTAGATATCGTTGTGCATTATGTAAATCTTGAATCATGAATATGGATTCTATTCTTGTTTTTTTCTTGACGAATCTGGAGGGACCAATGCCCCTACAGTAATATATTTAGATAATTAGATGACATCTGTCATTATAATAAGGTTTAAGAACAGCACGTTTCCCCCAATGGAAAAGAGAAGGAAGAGGTGTGCCTGTGTGTGTGTGTGTGTGTGTTGGGGGGGGGGTGCAACTAATCTGTCACATTAGTATTCTGCTTTATATAACTCCCACCCCTGGTGTATACGATGTTTCTTTGTTTATCATTTTTGGCATCTGAATACCCGATCAGTAGATACAATCCTGGCTATGGTTCCCATGTGTATCCTACTCAAGGAGTGATTGTAAGTTTAGACATGGGCCTGGAAGCTTACCTGGAAACCATCTGCAAATCAGCCAGAATTCTCTCTGTGTCAGCTGAACATCATGGTTTCCTGCAATAGTTGAGTCAGCTGTTGTCTATTTTTTTTGAATCATTATTGTGTCTATCTGCACAGGAAAAAGTCACAACTCGGTTAGCATTAAATAAACATTTAAGAAAATGTTTTAAAATGGACATGTTAAACAATCCTTTTCCTATGGTTTGGGTTTGGCAGCTTCCTAGATGCTTATATGGCATTTCCGTGTTTAAGCTCTCTTTTCAGATCGAACATTCCTGAGAATTATCTTCCCAACCCTTGATTTCAAGAATGGTAAACTTGGGCCTTCCATCTTCTTGAATGATGTCTATAGATGCAAAAATCTATCAATATGGAGTGAATGTTTATAAACTTCGGTTACTACAGATAAAATATCCTGCTCACCTAATCCTATCTGATTCAGTTGAAAAGTAGTTGCAACCAACTGGGCTGCTTTTTTTTTTTTTTTTCTCCATTGAGATAGCGCTGGGTCCACCTATTATAATAACCAACATTCTGGATCTGTCTAAGGCGTGTTTCATGCCCATTAATTCCTATTCAGTACATGTTGATTTTGGGGACTCCATGAGTAATCTATTTTACTCACTTCTTAGTTATGTGCTTGGTGGATCGTCATCATACCCATTCCAATTACATGAGGCATTGCAGCTTCATCAGGTTTCTAATAGCCTAATAGGTTGCCCACATCGTGCTTCACCTTTTTCCAGTTCAACATGTACTGTCTGAAGATAAAATCGATCTAAAAAAATAAATTGAAAAATGCTTCTCAACAGGTTCAATGTTTTTCAACCAAAATTCAATGCTTGGCTGCAATACCCTTGCTTTTAAATTTTAGTTTATATTTGTATAAATTAAATTGGGAACGAGAGTGACATCTAATATAATGTTGTTTTTGTTGTGCAGACAAGGTTAGGGCAATCGGATTCTCGAAATGAAATCACTTCAAAGGAGCAGAAAGGAAAGGAACAGCTTGATCAGCAGTTGGTTACACAGTCCACACGAGACAGCTTCGTGCTACCAGATCTCAACCTTCCCCCACAGGACTCAGCCGATGTTTCAACAGTTCATTGATCACTCCAGATTGCTGCGACTTTGTTAACAGAATAACAAGTGTACATAGAGGAAGCAGGGTAGCAGTCTAGGTGGCGGCACCACCACGTCATCCTTTTGAGAATGACACGTATTTGATAAGTTGTTACTAGATCACAGAGTTTTACTGCCACTATAGTCGTAAGTGATAAGCCACATCTGTAGCTAAAGGGAAGTCTGATTTTAACTCACCTGACACTGTATTGATTAGTGCGTTTGCATATGGTAGAGCTGAAGACGAGTTCAGCTCAAACTGATCTCCACGCTGTAGTGGATTTTAGATGAATTTATTCAAGTTATTTCGTTCAATTAGGTGAAAAATGTTACTTGTGAAGATCTGGCATTTATGAGAAAACTGTTACAGTAATTATTTCTGATTGGTTTTATGGATCTTTTCGTTATACTTCAGTTGCTACTGTATCGAGCCTTTCTTTGGCTGGTCTACCAAGTTCTGTAGGGCTAATAGTTGGCTACTGCCTGTGGGCCTAATCTGGTCGATAAATCAAAACATTGACGCGCGGGAATTTTCTGAGGGACGGGCCGAACTTTAGAATCCAAGGGGTGAAATGTTTCATCTGGTGAGATTCTGACATCAAAGCTGGGTTTTACACAGTTCTGACGCTGGACAGCGACAAAGAAGGAAACTATAATTTTCATCTTGTCCAATATATGAGCATACGATCGATATTAAGTTAATTTCTAGGCGTTACAAGTGCACTCAACCTTCCAATTTTGGATATCTATTTATTCTTCTATATTTATTTAGGGTACATAGTAAAAGCTCGTAGTAAAAGCCAAGTATATCTAGTAATTTGGAACGCAGAGAGCAGTAGTAAAATTAACCGTGCCCTCCTCTATAGCAAAGATGGTTGGAATGGGTGCTCTCCAGGCCGTGGGCCCCCTGTACAACTTTAGCTACAAACTTTGGTCGCTGTCATATTGGTTTCTTTCGTTTTCCAACTTTGTAGAGTAAACATCTAGCCTTTTGAGGGCTGATAGCAATTTGCCCTAGTTAGTGCCATTTCTCCGGCACTCACCTGAATTGGAAACGTGCACAAGTGATAATATTGCTTTATGCTTATAGCAGTATCAATGTGACATAAAGTTCGGTTTGTCTTCACTCAAATGGTGGTAGCGTACTGGTTTTCGTCTTTCCCCAGCTAACTGTGTAAGGGTACGTTTGGATCTCATGAATCAAAACTAATAATATCTAGTAGAAAATACTCTTACTTCATTATTATTATACTTTCTAATTCCTCTCAATTCCTTTTTTTTTTTCTGGGGAACCAAATTGAGCCTAAGGCCTTGTTTAGATGAAAAGTGTTGGAAAAAGTTGCAAATCAGAGCATTTCGTTTGTATTTGGCAAATATTGTCCAATCGTGGCCCAACTAGGATTAAAAGATTCGCCTCATGATTTACAACAAAAAACTGTGTAATTAGTTATTTTTTTCACTAACATTTAATGCTCCATATATACGGGTAGAAATTGATGTGATGGAGAGAGAGTGAAAAAACTTGCAATTTTCAGTGAAACTTGCATGGAACTAAACAAGGCCTAAGTGTGAATTACGCTGCTGGTGGTCTATTCTCAGGTATAATACCTTTTTTTCGCAGGTACAGGGTGTACGATTTTCATTTCTTTTGGATTTTGAAAATGCAATGTTTATTACCAGCTTTGATGGCACGAGGATGGCTACACATAAGTTAAGACTCTCCATTAAAAAATTAAGATCCCGTATGATGGAGTTTCGGTCAATTCAGGCTTCTCCACGCACTATAGCAGTAGCACATTATAGCGATGACCTATTTTTATGGCACCTCAAAATGAACAGGTGTCTCTGATGTCAATTTTTATGGCTTTACAGTCTCTGACTCTAGCTACTCCGTGAACTAAAGTATGAAGTGAGAGCTAAAAAAAAGGCGTGCCAAACATGCTAAAGTCAGTCTGACTCTGTTCTAAGACACAATAATTAATACCAAATTAGTTTGATTTATTCCATCATTATGCAATATGTATTGACTTAATTGATATTATATATGTCAAAAAATGTCAAAACTAGAGAAGTTTGAATTATAAAAAGCCAATGTGACATAATTTAGAATGGAGGGAGTACTTAAATTCGATATAAATATGGTGATGTTAGCAAACTTAAATTCTTTTTTAGTATTGATGCACCAATTTTGAAGAATCTTGATTGCCAAGTAAAACAACTGTATAAAGCGGTGATCATGTGGGAAACAATTGTCATGCATATATGTGCTACTGTTTTTTTACGTGTTTATTTCTTGTTTATGAGCACAAATACTGCCCATCATGTTGTCGGCTAAGTCTTCTTTATAGTTGAGGTCACGGTAACTTGACGACCCAAGTTACCCTAATTCGACATAGGAACACATCTTGACTCTTGAGCCCTAAACTTCTATATCATTGTATACATGACGATTGCCGCCATGTTCTATTCTAATTCCATAGACCGTAAGAAGCTTAAATTTTAGGGCCCTGTCAAAGGACTCTCTTCTAAAATGACAATCTTTTTAGATATTATGTACCATAAGTTTGAAATTGCTTCTCTCTTTTCATGGTATTGTAGCAAGGAGACACAGTAAACAATCCCTTAGTGAACATGTTTGAGAGCCAACTTAATAGGCCGTGATTTTTACCACTTTATCAAATTACTCCTTACGGTTAAAAAAGTGCAAGCCTACTAGCACTGGCATCAATAACCTCTAAACTATCTGGTTTGAAAACATTTATATAATAATGTGAGTATATATATGCTGATTTGTATATATATTAGAAAAATACTTGCACAATTTTATAAGTTTAAAAGATTTTTAGAAACATTTTTTGACCGGCGGGAGTACCGGGTTACAGGAAGTCAAACGTACCTAACCGAAATTAATTATAGCATCTCTCCTTTTTGCAATGGAAGTGTGAGCAATTAGCGCACCCACTTTGACAAGTGTCGGTCCCCACGCAGCGGATATGGTCACACTCACACACAGCTGCCCCTGGCCTGCACTGCTGATGCGCCTGAGCGTGGGCCCACCTGCGCGCTGTGCCTGCGCGGCGACGAAAGAAAAACCAACCCCCAATCCGTGGAGCCTTCTTCCAACCAAAACCAACCCACGCCATCATCATCATCCCATCCATCCATCCGCTTGTCCCTCCCACCACCACCAACCAAAACCCCCAACTGCCGAGGTCGCCCGCCGGCGACTCCGTCCGTCCTTCCGCGCCGCGGGGATGTCGTTCCACTACCCCGACCACGGGCTGTCCATGGACGCCGCGGCGGCGGCTGCGGCGGCAGCTGCGGCGGCCGCGTCGTCGCCCAACCCTAGCGGCTTCTCCCCCGGCGTCGGCGGGGAGAGGGAGAAGGCGGCCATCGCGGCGCACCCGCTGTACGAGCGCCTCCTGGAGGCGCACGTCGCCTGCCTCCGCGTCGCCACCCCCGTCGACCAGCTCCCCCGCATCGACGCGCAGATCGCCGCGCGTCCCCGCCGCTCGCCGCCGCCGCTGGGGCTGCGGCCGCGGGAGGGCCGTCCGGTGGCGAGGAGCTCGACCTCTTCATGGTACGGCTCGAACATCCCTACGGGCTCCTTCCTCTGCCGCCTGCTTTGCAGCTGTGCGCTGCAGTTGAACTGTTATAGGCTTGTGGAATTACGGTGTGGAGAGCTTGGAATTTGGGATGGGAAGGATTGGTTGACTGGGTGACCTATACCTGGGATGGGAAGGATTGGTTGACCGGGTGATCTATACCCGGAATTTCTCATATCACGGCTCCTCTATGGCTATAACTTTCCCGGTTTCCCCCCCTTTTTTTTTTCTACATGGATTTGGAGAACTGAGAGGGGAAATTCCAAGCTAATCCTCAAGCTGTGGCAGTACTTGCGAAGTAGGATGGGGATAAAGGTCTTGGCCTCGTGGTTGGAGCCTTTTTGTGGTTATTATGCTTATTGACTGCAATAGTTGACTGACTTGGATTATGGTAGTTGACATCATGGCTCAGTCAGCTTTTGATTATTGCATCAGATCAAGCTAACCATTCCTTCTTTTTGTTTCAAGTGATAAGAGGGAAATTGCCCTTTTCACATGGCTGCTTGAGATTGCCCTTTTCACCTTCTTTGTTCCAAGTGAGAGGGAAATTGCCCTTTTCACATGGTTGCTTGAAATTGCTCTTTCCACTTTTCATGTCGAGGAAGTGGATTAGCTATTATGTGATGGTATGTGATGGCAGGTCATATGCTGCAACGGGTGTTTGCTATTGTACGGTTTGTGCTGATTTAATTTCGTCTAGTTTGAGTTTTGTTCTATTGTCATGCCATTTCCTGGATTAAATAAGCCTGTCCCCTGATGCTTCTACCTCACTATGGCTGTATAACAATGACTGTGTTGCTTCACTAGAACTACTAGTTGTCTTTGTCCAGGGTTCTGTACATAGTTAAAATCTTGCATCATCTGTTTTCACTGGGCACTCCTGTTCTCAGATTCTAATATGATTCAATTTTTTTAATTACAGACGCACTATGTATTGCTCCTTTGCTCATTCAAGGAGCAACTCCAGCAGCATGTACGTGTTCATGCAATGGAAGCAGTGATGGGTTGCTGGGAGCTTGAACAATCTTTACAAAGCCTAACAGGTGGATTGTTTTTCTTTTGTAATCTTGCATTAATTCAGAAACGTGGCTGAAGCTTTCAGATATACACCACTTGCTTTTATTATTTTAATAATTGCAGCCTTGCTGTCAGATGAAAAATGACAAAGAGCTTTCAGTATTTATTGCAATTATGTAGTAACTGAATGAATGGAAACATCAGCATTAGCTAAAAAGAAATAGTGGAAAGAAGAAAAATATTTTTGCAAAAGTCTGAGTATGTGACAGCTCTTTAATGCATGCATTCCGATAGAACATTTGCATGCCTTTTCAACCATTTAGTACCCAACACCGAAGAATATCTGTTTAAAATATGCACAGTACCTTATATAGTGAATACTGAATACCTAAGCGTCTAAGGCACACTCATCAGAATATAAAGGCTAACATATGAGCTGGCATAAATTTTCGATTATCACATATAGTGTTTGGTATTGCTCATTTTTTCGGTTTGGGAATCTACATTCAAGTTGCTATCGCAGATGGTTGCCCATGATAAACATTCACACAAAATGAGGATTGCTGTGTAGTCCCATGATATGAACAGGGAGAGGTGGTTACGTGATAAAACTAATTTCATATCCTACATTCCTACTTTGAGTTTTACACCGAGATTTAGACTGCCTTTGAGTTTTACACCGAGATTTAGACTGCCTGACAAGGTGTTTGGTTGGATTTAGATGTGCACTTACAGAAGGGTTTTATGCAATGTCAACTAAGATTATTTTACCCTTCTATTCTCGCACCATGTACACCTGAACTGAATTTATGAGAGCAGCTAATAGAACAGTACTATAGAAATCGTCATTGTCAGGAAAAACTAAGTGATGCTAGGCTTGGTTCTGCAGGGGCATCTCCTGGCGAAGGCACTGGAGCGACCATGTCCGATGATGAAGATAACCAGGTGGATAGTGAGGCCAACATGTTTGATGGAAATGATGGGTCAGATGGTATGGGCTTTGGCCCCCTAATACTGACAGAGGGTGAACGGTCCTTGGTTGAGCGTGTACGGCAGGAGCTGAAGAATGAGCTTAAGCAGGTTACTTTCTTTGAAATGCTTCATGCATCATTGTTTATGGTGCATTGTTGACTAACGAAGTATTTCCGACCTCTAGGGTTACAAAGAAAAGCTTGTTGATATCAGGGAAGAGATTATGCGCAAGCGCAGAGCTGGTAAACTTCCTGGAGATACCGCATCTGTACTGAAAGCTTGGTGGCAAGCTCATTCCAAGTGGCCATACCCAACTGTATGTGACGCCACTGTCAATACCATTCCCTCGTTAACTTTTTCTATCAGCTTCTGTTCATTGACGTTGCTTACTCATGCAGGAGGACGACAAGGCCCGACTGGTGCAGGAAACGGGATTGCAGCTAAAGCAGATCAACAACTGGTTCATTAACCAACGCAAACGGAACTGGCACAGCAACCCAACATCCTCGGGTGAAAAGACTAAGAAGAAAAGGTATCACAATGAAAACTTCTTTGCTGTTTCTTAAGTCCTCACAGTCAGGCCTGCGGCTTGCCACACTTTTTTTTGGTACTTGCACTGCTTTCAACGTGTAATATTGGAAACGTCGCAGGTGATGATGGCCCAGAGCAATCTTGACGAAGCTAGATGTCCACTATACTTTATGGTGAAGTACATTCTCCCTCACTCCGTAGCCAAGAGGGAAGATATGCATCTTGGGTGACCTAGTGGTCACCTAATGCCCAAGTTTGACCACGTGGTGGGACTGGAGTTGGTAGTGACCTCTGCGGTATAGCATCCGCTAACGTGATGTGGAAATCACGTGCTGTACAACCGGCGAACGGGAGGGAGTAATTTATGTTGTATTGTAATTGTGTATTTTTACCTTGTATAATGATGTTTTAGGGAGGATCCCAAGATTCAGATTGGCCGTTCACTGTATTGCCGGTGGTAAAAGTGGTGGGCAATCATCGTGTCCAGAGTCCACCTACCTCCTGAAGGGTATGTAATGGCCCGTATGTTGGATGTCATACATGTCTTAGCTGATTGTTGTTTGTGTTACTTCTGCCTGCTGAGTTCACTCGGAGATGCACCCATGGGATACCTATTTTGTGGTTCAGTTCAGTTGTGGGAGTTTTTTTTCTCCGGTTCCGTTCAGTTGTGGGAGCGCTTTTTTCCCCTTTCAGTTCAGATGTGGAGCGCTTTTTTTTTCCCGTTCAGCTCAGATGTGGGAGCGTATTTTGTTGTTCAGATTCAGATACTCACTATGCACAAGCTTCTCTTCAGTGCGCACCCAAAAGATAAGCATGGAGACACAGACACATCACACATCTTGTGTGGTAGCACACAGGTTGTCGTTAAGGATTACTACTGTCCTTGAAGTCGTCGAAATGGCAGCAAGTGAAGCTCTTGAGCGCAAAGAAAGCAGCCGAAGCCAGAAAGCGACAAGCGAAGCAGCTTACTACAGCATACAGGGTGGTCAAGCGGCGACGGAGCAGGTGGAGTCCAAACCAAGCGGCCTCTGATTACTGGGATGAAAGCTCGATCAGCAAGCAAGCCAAACCATGGTTCAATACGTACGATCCTATCCTTCCCCGCTCGTCGTTTTCGCTGAAAAAGACGCGGCCGGGGCGCAAGATTTCTTGTTCCCGTTCCCGGCCGTCTCCGTGGCGTCGATAGCAAAGCCAGCTTGCTGTAATGCTGTCCCAACCCCGATCAAGTCCAAATCCAAAGCTAGAAAAATCAATCAGTCGCCGAAATGGTACGTTTTGTGGGACCAGGGACCATCAGCCCTGCACGCATGCATCTCATCACAAGAAAAATCACAGCCCAAGCCAAATTTCTCTGCACGCCAACTACAAAGTTTACAGAAAAATACACCTGTCTACAGCATCGGATTACTTTCACTTGTTTCACTTAAAAGTTGAAGAATCTCTACTTAGAACAAAATTGAACAGAATCAAAACGATCTTATAATGTAATCAAGCACAACTGAACTTTTTGCAGCGCGTAGTAACCCTCCAAATCCGATAGTATATAATAATAACAATCAGTAATCAAGCACGCATGCTAAATATTTTACATGGATCAGATCATTAACACGACGCTATTGATCCTTCATCGATCTGATCTAACACATATGCTACTAGTCTGAATGAATTCTGCAAGACATGTACTACAGCCAAAACTGATCGACGAACGCAAGGCATCCGCGACCGCACTGCACGCAAGCTAATCGCAGCAAACAAACACACGTGTATCCATGGCCTCCTCATCGGACCTTCCCCGTTCCCCAGCTAGGCAGCGAGCTCGCTCGATCGATCCCAGGGGGCAGGGGCGCTACATGACCTCGATGACCGCGGCGGGCGTGGACAGCCGCGACGAGAAGCTGTGGTAGAGCAGGCCGTCGTCGCGGCGGGCGTGGCGGGCTCCTCCCTGTTGCTCCTCCTCCTCGTCGTCGCCGTCCACGTCGAGGTCGCCCTCGTCGAAGTTGAGCGCGTAGCTGAGCGGGTCGTACCGGAACTCCCCGACGCCCGCGCGGCGGCGCCACCGCATCCGCTCGCCCAGGCCGCCCTGGCCGAAGCAGCAGCACACGGTGGCCCTCAGCCTGTGCCCCAGCGCGCTCAGCGACGACGGCGACGGCGACTCCATCGATCTTCTCTGCTGCTCGCTAGCTGAAGGCTGAAGCAACAGGCCGGGTCGAGTCGGGTCAGGTACTCAGGTAGCCGCCCGCGCTGCGCTCGGCAGGTCAGTCCGGCAAGCGAACGTGATTAGTAGGCTTGCTTTTTTAAATTAGCCGGGGAGCCTGCGTTTGGTTAAGGTGGGCGCGACGCAGGTTAAGGCCGGGCGAGGTGGTGATTATTAAGTAGTAGTGGGGTTTAGGGGAGTAGGGGGCGCGTGGAATGGATGACAGGGGAGGGCCGGTGGCGGGTGTGTGTGACGGCGGCGGCGGCGCGCGGGTTGCAGGTAGCGTTGCGGGTGGGTTGGGGTTGGGGCTCTTCTACTTCATTATTGTTTTTTTCTTTGTAAATCGCCGTGTGTGATAATTATTTAGAGCCAAGCAAGCACACGCAACTTGTATAACTTTGGCCGTCTGTCACGGCACGGCACAGCCCGAGTCGAGCCGGCTCCACAGTCCACAGGCACCTCGACTATTCTACTCCAGTTTAGAGCTTTAGAAAACTATTGTAGTACATGTCTATGTAGAAAGCTTCTTTCCCTATGATTTTACTCCTATATCCTAAAGAATTTTTGAGTTTAACTGAGATTTTTTTTGCCTCTTGATTTTGACTTGTTTTTATACTATTTGTTTTGAAAATATTAGGACTCCCATTAATACACACGTGCATCACATAGTTGATATCATAACACATACTTGTGTGTGTGTGTTTTGTAGCTTCACGAACAAAGTCAGCTTATCTCAGCGAACGAGCGAAGCCGAGCCGAGCCGGTTCCACAGTCCACAGGCACCTCGACGAGATCCCAACGGCACTGGCCTGACACAACCGGCCTGCAGGAGGTCCATGTTACAATTTGCTTCGCCCTCCGCCATTGTCGCCTCCTACTCGTAGCCCGCCATGATCCAGGCGGTGATCCCAGGCCAAGCCGCGCCTCCTCAAGTTCTACAATTTCCAGGTTCCAACCCCTCTCCTCTCTTCAACACAGGCGCCACCTAGTCCCATCTCTTTCTTCATTACCCAGCAAGTGCTCGGTCAATTTCCCCACCCAGATCAACCAGGCTCTGGTTCATCCATGGATCGAGGAACCACGTTAGCGAAGCAAATATTCTTGCCCTTAATTCATTTACTTCGCCGTTTCATGGTTGCAGGCACCCGAGAAGCATCAGGACCTGGTCCGCAGTGTCTTCCAACGCATGCACGGTTCGGTTCCTCATTTCTTCGTCGATTTGTATGGATGCTGTCCTTGAGCTGTGGAGCTTCTTGTTGCAGTACTCTCTGCAACGCCTGACAACGTGAGCGATTTTGTCAAGGCGGACTCCGTCTTTGGCCCGGTAATGGCTGATATAGTATAGTAGTAAAGCTTGTGGTAAAGGGACAATGCTAATGCCAGCAATGAATGAAAGAATAATGAAAATTGACCAGATGCCATTTGTCTCCTTGGCTACAGATATGCAGATTGGTATTTTAGGCATCTGTATGTGTAACCTAAAATTTGCTAACTGCCAGTTGTTTAGTTGCTCTATCTAGATTAATTTGCTCGCATTATCGACAGAGAGTTGATGAAGGTTACAAAGGTTTAGTTTTCTTCTTTGTGCTTTGTAGGGAACAAAAATGGTCTACACGCATTTGGCCACACTATACTTTGTTTTTGTCTTTTATAGCTCTGAAAATGAGCTTGCCATGCTTGATCTGATACAAGGTAATCTAATAATGGCTTACTCATGAAAGAGGAAAGCATTCTCTTTTTTTTTTTTTTTTTGTAAGAAATGAATTAGTGTGTTATCATGCCATTCATCTGTTTGGCCTGTCTTACTGCATCATCGTTAGCTATTTACTGTGCTTCTTTCATCATTTGGTCACCCTTGCATTCAACTTTTTATTCTGTATTGATGCATTATTTTTCTGTTACTAAGTACCTGTGAATTTTGAAGCAATTTCTTCTCTGTCCATCAGTTCTGTCTAGCCACACAGTGTACTTAAGTGAAGACTTATTTTGTCTTCCTTTTATCCAAAAAGACTCTTATCAGCTCTTATTCTAGGAGATTGATTACTCGATACAAACTTTGTCTTGTGCACAGTTTTTGTTGAAACATTGGACAGATGCTTCAAGAATGTTTGCGAGCTTGACATTGTTAATTTCAACAAGGTACCATATAATTCGACCTTTTTAAAATCTTTTTACACTAGATATTGTACCTATCAAGGACCCATGGTTTCATTTCTGCTGAAATTTCCATATATCATTCTTCATCTGCACGTTGCATGACGTTGGGTAGCTAAAAAGGTGGAATGCAGAAGCTTTTCAATGCTGTATCACCATTTTTTTTTTGGAGCAATTGGGTTATCTGTATCAAATTAAGCCTTTTGATGCACAGGACAGATGCAGATGTATAAAGAATAGCTCATTATCTACCCATCTATTTAATTATTGTGGTTGTAATACACAAGTACACGACCATGCTCTGACTTCAAGGTAATACAAGTAGGCTTCAAATGGACGATTTTTGAAAATAGCCTTAAATGGAGGGCACTGGGCACCCATAGGGGAGAGGCCTAAGCAGAGCGGTAAAGTTGAGATACATAGGCAGGTTTGTATTATTCCGTTGTCTGCTTTGGCTCTGCATTGCGCACATCCCAAAACTAGGAAATCTGCATCATCCTTCTTGCTGCCTACCCGTTATGGCTGCTGCCTGCCGTAGTTTGCCACCTTCCAGTGGTATAGATCGTGAAAAGCAATGAATGATCGGGCTACTGAAGCATATTCTCTCATGCCTTGGCAATAGAATTTTGTTAGTATGCAGATAGTGGTAGCTAATTCCTCAAAAAAAATAAAAGATAGTGGTAGCTAATTCTTAACACAAAAGGAAGGTTAAGCCAAACTTTGGCCCCTTAGCACTGAACCTGCGGATGCATATGGTGCTAGTTTTCCCTTGTTCTCTGCATCTCAAGTTTTCACAACGGGATGTACTTCGAGTGTATTTATAGAAATTCTCAGTCTTAAGACAAGATGCCCCGATGATTCACTCCACTTCTCTTGCCTTTCTTCATGTTCCTTTAATAGCGATGTGTTCTAGTACTATTTGTTACATTCCATTCTTCTTTAACTCCTTTCAATATCTGATGCAGCTGCACACGATTTTGGATGAGATGATATTGGGGGGGACAGGTGATCGAAATGAGTGCAGAACAAATAGTGAAATCTGTGGAAGAGATTGAAAGGTTCTCCCTGCAGCCTTCACCGCTCCCTCCATATATTGTCTGCCCTCTCTGTCTTACGCTAATAGCACTGTCCATTACTTAATACAGACTGGAGAAACAATCGGGCACAACCAGCTTCATACCCAAGTCGATTACGGAGCATTTTACCCGTTAACCTTTCGTTTCTTTCCTTGACACTGAACATTTAAGGTGTGAACAGAACTGAGAAGACAAACATACGATTCAGTCTCACTCTAGTTCTCTGATGAAGGCCTGACCGCCTGGGTTTTGTCATGTTTGATTGTATCCCACCGAGCTGCATTCTGTAATGACTGTAACCTGAATATGAATGCGGCATCTGTAGTATAATACTGCCTACTTTATATGCCTGATTTGTCTGACAGTGCTTGCTGAATATATAGAGGGATCGCTAGTCTCTCACTTCTCATAAATCATGATAACTCAGCTTGCTGCTTATTTTTTCAACTAGACGTTCTCCATTCATACATGTAGATCTCCCTTGGGCTTCATTTTTTTATTTCCTCTCTGCTTATATGACAATTATTATCTGAAAATTTGATCATTGTCAAACAATCAGCATATGCTAAGCTCATTAGCTGATTCAACTTATCAACAGAAAACAAAATCCACCGCTGTAATTAATTGTAAGCATAATATAATTGAATAAGTGAGAAGAAGACTTGGTGCTGTAAGCCACGCTTGATCTTGAAGCTTTAAACCTGAATGAGCTGGTATATAAGAATATACAATTTTTATTTACATAATAAAAAAATAGAAGTATTGAACATAATAAGTAATCATAACACTAAACCGCCATGATTACTCTTTGCCTCAGCTTAATTGACATGCGGACAAGTTAGAATCTAAGTTGCACGGATACGGATACGTGTATCGGTATCGAAAGGATACGGATACGCGGATACGGTAATTTTCTAAAAAACTCGATGCGCGGATACGTTTACTATTTTAAAAAATAAAATAATAATAATAATGATGCTGGTCTGATGACCATTGTCTTAGGAAAGCCCACGGCCCATCTAAGCACCACATACGGAGGCCTGTATGTCCTACTAGTGCCGGTCCAACAACGAGACGACCATTCCATCGATTGCTTGCAACCATCCCCGTCTCCAGTTCAGCTCTCGCACAACCGCACCCCATCCCCATCTGCTCCACCGCTAGCATCCCCGTCCGTCCTCTGCTCCATGGCACACCACCTCCGCTCGCTGCGTCGGGGCGTCGAATCGGCGGCCACGGAGCTCGAATCGACGGCAGCAGAGGTCGATCCGGCGGTGGCGGACCTCAAATCAGCGGCGCGGAGGTGGAGTCCCGCGGTGGCAGAGCTCCAATCAGCGGCGGCGGAGGTCGAATCCAAGGCGGCGGAGGTCGAATCGAAGGTTGCTGGATCAGGAAGAAGAGGAGAAGGCGCGTAGAAACTCCACAGGCGGCTCCGCGGCTGAGCAGGGACGGTGCTCGTCGCCGGTGAGCAGGGACGTCGTCGCCGGCGGCCGGCGGGCGTCGAGCGGGGGGTCGCGGCCTCGCGGCTTCACCCGTCGCGAAAGATGCGGCGCAGACGCGCGTCCGTCCATCCAGTTAGGGCGACGGGAACAGAGGATCTGTGCCTCGGGCTAGGCCGTATCCATGTGGCTGATACGCGTATCCATATGTTTGATATGTATCAGGCAAACATATCGAATTTTTGGAAAAATAATAAAAATTCGGATACTCCTCCGATACGTATCGGGCGCGTATCAGCCGCGTATCCGTATCCGATACATATCGGATACGGGATACGCACTGACCCTGAAGTATCCATGTAACGTAGGTTAGAATGTGAGACGAGATATTTATGTGATCGTTTTTTTTAATATAGTTCCACCTAATTACGGAGTAAGTGCAAGTGAAAAATTTTTACTCCCTTCGTCCATAAAAGACCGCCATCGTAGGACTTTTGGAAACAGATGTTTGACCATTCATTTTATTTAAAATTTTTATAGAAATATCATGTACCTTGTTATAATTTATTATATTACTAATGGTACTTTGATAATAATTTATTGACTTTATAGTATGTATAAATTTTTTAAATAAGGCGAATGGTCAAATCTTTGTTTTCAAAAGTCCTACGATTGCGGTCTTTCGTGGACGGAGGGAGTAGCCATCTCATCAGTTGCATCCAATGGCTGATATTTTACTCGTGCCCATCGATCAAAGTTGAGTTGCAAATGTAGAGCCAAGCATAATAATATATATTCTACCCGTGCTCACCATCAGCAAAGCTAGGGACTGAGAGGCTTCGAACCGGCACTTCCCGATCCCCTCTCCCCATGAGCGATCCTGGCGGCTGCGCCTTGCGGCGGCCGCCGACGGCAGCGGAGGTGGTGGGGCGGCTCAAGGATGATGGCGACTTCGATGCTCTCCGCCGCGCCATCGTCCGGAAGGTCAAGGACAACGTAAGATTCCCCAAATGTCAATCTCCCAAATCCTTTACCCCAAGGTTTTGCGATTTCGTCGCTCTTGGTCCCGCTCCTTCCACTGAATTCATCGGTGGGTCGCTCATTGCCGCTACTTGATCCGATATCGTGCTTGATTGTTTGTACCAGAGTGTAGGGTTTCTCCGGAATTTCGTCCGTTTGGTCTGCTATAGGCCTTTAAGATTTCGAGATGCTGCATATGGAGAACTTTAGATCGAACCCTGGTCGAGCGTGAATGGATCCTTTCCTTGCTACTAGCTATTAGTGGACAACTGCAAAACTTTGTTGTCAGAAAGTACTGGCTTGAGTTAGGCATAGATCCATCGGTGTTGTGTCTTGTTTGGGTGAACTGCAATATGATTTCTGGGCTCTGGTGTTTGTTTAGTTATGAAAACGAAAGGTTCTAAAATGGTCTGATTTCGATGCTTGTTACCAAACGTTTCGGAACTATAATTTTCAGGATGGTGGAAGAGAACTTCGAACATAAGAGTGTCTGTACCATTTTGCATTTATGTTATTCTATTCTACATTTGGAAGGAGGAAGTTTCAACTTTCAAGAGTTTCTCTCTACTAGATGTGTGTAGAGGTTCTCCAAAGGTTTCTCTCTATCTGACACGTGTAGAGGTTCACCAAAGTTTCTGTGTAGGATGTATACGTCTGGATGTCGTTTGCATGGGAAAATGGAAGGTTCAATTTGTGAGGAGGATCTTCACATGCATATGCATGTTTTTTTCCCTAGTCGTGTTTCGAAATACCTCAGGGATGTGGACATGTAGTGCACAAGGAAGATAAACATGCTTTGTGCCAAGCCGCCTATAAGAGTATAAGACCAGTATTTTGCTTTTTTATTGTATTTGGATTGTGGAAACACTCAGCCTGCAACTTCCAACACGTGCAGCAGTCTTGCGACGCTGCATTTATTAGGACTATGAATGGAGTGGAGAGTTGAATCGTCCACCACTAGAATTACTGCTGAGCAACATGCCAAACATGGTTACAATGTATTAGAGCTTGTGATGAGCTACGAATAAATAATTTTATGAGCTTTTCAGTTTTCACAATGTGCTGGGGGGTCTTGCCATTCTAGTTTGATCTTGTTGATCTGCTGCAACATGGGTGGTTAGAGATAAAAGCTCAAATCAGTAACCACAATACTTTTGTCATATACAAATGTTTTCAGCAAGACATTTTGCATTGCTTTTAGTAATTCGCATTTCGTAGCCAGCCAGGGTACCGTATTCCCCTACCTTAGAACAAAACCAACCAGCCAGGAGAGTGTGAGACATCTCTCTTGCCATAGTTTTTGATTGAGACATGAAGGGTCTGTTATCCGGGTTATCTATGCCTAGTTCTTTCAACCATGTTTATTGCACATTTAGTTGATTTCCTGTTATCACGGCTTACTTGCAGTTATTCTGTTGCATCACTTATCTCTTGGGCAGTTATTTCACCATGCTAGATGGGTTTATGCTCTGCTTATATGGCCAGCATCTTGCTCAGTAGATGTAGATTGCAAACGGTGCATAGTAACACATCCTTTTGTTCATCAGATATGGTATTAGTGGTGCATGGGAGTATAAGTTGATGGCATGCTATTTTTTCTTGCAGGAGGTACTACGGAACAAGATCATCTCAGAGGTAAAGCAGTCAGTGGTTCTACAAGAAGATGGATCTGAGAGGATGAAATTAAAAGACCTATCTGATGCAATTTTTCAAGATATTGGGTAATTTGAGCCACTTCTTTGTAAAATCCTTCAAATGTATCACTTCTTAGATTCTCATAATAGATATTGATTACTAACTCAACTTGTTTCTGCACTGCTCTTCCATATCAGGAGCAAAATAATGGGTCAAATCTCAGATGAGGTATGGAATGTCATCCAGTCAAATGAAACTGATATACAGGGAACCGTGAAAGCCGTCTACAATAGGATACTGAATCCTGAAAAGGTCCCTGAGCCTTCTTCCAAGAAGCTGAAACGGAATGTCAAAGAGGAACAAGTTTTGCCAATAAAAACAGCAACTACCGTTGCAATCGAGGCAGAAGATGATGATCCGGAGGAACCACCGGGATTTGGTTTCAGCAATACTCAGCCTAATAATATTGCAGCAACAAAGCCACCAATGAATTTGGAAAATCTTGACAAAGCGAAACCAAATGCAGGTGAGCCAGCTTCTGTCAGCAATCCAGGGGATGAGGAGGAGGATCCTGAAGTGCCCCCTGGATTTGGTTGATGCATTCACAAAATTCAGTGTGCAGATGTTTCTTTCTTAGCAATATACAAGAAGGGAAATGTTTAATCTACTGTTCACAGGAAGAGGAATGCTTTAGCTCATGTCTTCGACTTGAGAGGCACCCGTGCAATGGTGGCTGTAAAGTACATGCAGCCTCAGGATATTTTTACTGTGACAGTGGCAAAATATGTTGGGGGCTGACAGTCTGAACGAGTTCCAGTAGAAGAGATAAGGCACAAAAGAAAGTTTTCAATGATGCTGGATATAATGTGAGAGGTGCTCTAAATTTTGTATGAATTATGTGTGGGGATGGTCAGTCATTATTCCAAGGACACGGGAAAAAAAATTGCTACATAAAATCGCTTGTGAGTTGAGACTTGAGACGTGATTGAAGAGGTTCTCGAGGCACTATTAATACCAGGCAAAAGTATCATGGTTCCGGGTGTCTGGTCTAGGCCAGGCTGCCTAGCTCACAACCAAACATGTTAAAGTGTGTATCTTCTGTTGGAGGGGAGAAAATTTTTACTCTGTGCGCCAAAAGCGGATTTGTTTGATAAAAAAAAAACGGATTTAGGGAGTTCTTTGCAAAGCTATTGAGATGCGCAGCTCTCCCAGTTTATTTTTTTTTTCGCATGTTTGTTTATTCCCACAAAATAAGTATTTATACTACAAAAGCTCTCCCACATCCCTTATTTATTTTTAGCTGCACATTTATTCATACACCTAGAGCTAACATTTATGCTCTAAACATAGCTTTTTGAATACATAAGACTAGTTGTTGGTAAAGGAGCGAGTGCATGACAGGTTGCTATTTTCTAACTTGTATAACGAAAGATCTCCCCATACGCTACCTTACTCTAGCTTGTACAAATATTAACATGTAGAGTATCTTTACTGCATCCAATATCCATATTCGAGGTGGATCTAAACTACTCCCTCAGTCCTAATACAATGTATTCCAAAATTTTTAGGACAATTTAAAGGAAATACTCAAATTACTTAAACACACACTCCTCAAATTATGGTTCCTTTTAACAAAATTTGCTAAATTTGAGCACAAAAACCACATAGAAGGTCTTGCATTTGGTACAAACTATATTTCTGACAGATAGGACAGATATGTTGAAACATCGAATCGAAAGCTGGGTCAGGCCAAACAAAATGGCCCAAGTTCAACACGAGCACAATGTCAGAGCATCTCTATGAGTTAACTCACCATCCAAGTCATCTTTTTTAAAGTCATTGAATAAAAATTGCTCTCTATATGTTTTCGTCCACTCTTCCTATATCTTATGCATAACCAATCTAGTTCTTTATATTTAGCTAGTGAGAAATCTAAAATAGATTATCTTTCTATATCTTATACATAACCAATTTAGTTCTTTATATTTGGCTAGCGAGAAATCTAAAATAGATTATTCAGAGATCTACTTAAAAAGACATTTTTTTCACTAAAATCTTTATTCATGTCAATAAGGAAATAGTCTCTTTGAGTTGCTTATCATGTCAGGTTAGGCTATTTCTTAGGTGAAGTTTGTTTTTTATATATTGGGTCGATTCTGAGTAAAAAAATAAAACACGTGATCGGTCTGATAGTTGTAGGTCAAAAATGATACCAGCATGCCCAACGCACTAATTAATCAGGATGTTTTGGGCAGGTTAGGTTGGGCTGATCTAATGACCCACAATCAGGTTCCAACAAACCATATTCCCGTTACACATGCCAGTATCTCAACATAGCTAAACACAGTTGATTTTGATTCGAAGTAAACGAAGAAACTGGTGTTACTCAGCTTCATGTACGATACTCCCAAGATATCAGTAGAGTTTGTAATAATGTAGCGCATGTATTAGCAAAGCAAAGGCGCATCGCCCAGAGATGTGGCATGTAACTCTGGCATGCGTTGAGGACCTTCTGCTCACTGAGGCCTCGGCCAGTTAAGCAATGAAAGGCAAGCAAGTCAAAAAAAAAAAAAAAAAAAAAAAAAGATATGCAAAACAGATGCATAAGTTATGTATCTTCAGCTTTCGAGTACTTCTAGTCTACTAGGGGAGGCGGGGTATTTCCGTAACTGTGACATACAGCCCAAAATATGAACATTTTTTAGGATGATACCAATGCCCATAGCTACACCATCTGAACCTATCATATCCAAAGTGGAAGCCTCGGTTCTATCTTTCTTCCTTCTTCAATTTCCTAATCAAAGTTGCAGCAGTAAACAGAGCTCCTTTCTCGAATGGTGAGATCTGGATATTCCTGCAGTAACATAAATAAATGATAAATCAATATAAAGTTCAAATTAGTTTTTGGAGACTACCTGGTTATAAGCAACAGACTCAAAGCTTCAGAAACATGATAGCTACTACATTGTATAATATTAGAAAAATTATAAGATACTTACGGGCTAACTTTTCTGATATTTTGAAAAGCAGATATGAAGTTGGAAGATATCTCTTGGAGAGTAGCTCCAATTTTTTCGGATGTAGCAGTAGAATTGCTAGTGACATCTTGAACAGACAGGTACACCTGAAAATATAAGTAATAAAACTGAATAGATCAAATAGAGTAGCTGGAAATGTATCAAAAAAACATAATTAGGAACATCAAACACAGGGATTTATCAACAATACTTAAGACTCATTATCATCACAGAAAATGAAAATAACAATGGTAGCAACAAAGGAGGAGATCTGCTAAATAATCTTTATACGGGTAGCTGAAATGCTGGTTTTGCCCTCATGTTATTTTGGAGTTCACCAGAAAATTCGCTGCAGAGGCATTCAGGACCATGCCAGTGGCACAATCTAGATGTTCACAGCAATGGGCTGGTTGCAGAGGGGTCACACCAGTGACAGAACTGGGGAAAGGGTGTTCATGCTATTTAAATATAAAAGCCAAGAGACATTCAAAGGGAAGCATTATTTTTACAGAATAAAGATGGTAACATCATCCTGCAAGTTTGAAGCTATCTTGTCTCTGTAAATCAGCTTGTCTGTCATGTCACTAACTAAATTTTCCCCATATTCTATGTTGTGTAAAAGGAAGTGCCAACAAGACCTACACAATTATGGTTCATTTGAATGAGTTTGGGGGGTATAACAAATCACACCTGATTGGCAGGTAACTTTTTTTTTTGCGGGGTGGCAGGTGACTTAGGGTGGCCATCATTTATCTAGATAATCAGGTCATTGGAGCAATCTACAAAATCTAATTCCAGGGAAGTGCATTGGCAGATAACTTGGAGTGCTAAGATGACCTTTTATCTGCAAAAACTGTGTCCACCAGCACCATCACGAGAGTAGATATGGGCATCCATGACAGGCACCATTCGCACAAGCTGTAGCTTGCAGGTCACAAAATTCACCTAATAGTTTTCTTGTTTCTGTTCTGTTGTGTTCTGCTTGGTTGGTTTTGATCTCTTTGCTCTGTGAGTGCTGTACTTTACTCCTCTAGGCTCCTTTTCTTTTCAATATAGCAGGCGGATCTGCCAGTTTGTTTAAAAAAAAAAGTTTCACCTAATAAAATATTTCCAGGGAAGTGCATTGGCACATAATATTTCTTGATTCTTATAGTCTACAAGGTAATATCAGTGGCTTTTAGTTCTGCAGTCACTTGGCTTCGGTCTTCAGTCATTCATCATAATCTAATTCAAGACATGATAGTTTTTTTTTAAAAAAAAAATAATCAAGAAGGAACAGTATAAGTCTTTCAGGTTTCTAACCTGGTAGGCATGTGCTAAGAGAAGCTGAGCAATTTCTGCACCCATCTTTTTTACAATAGCTTTTGCGCTTACAGCCGTCAAAAAGAAACTCAGAACACTTTCCAGTTTCAAATCTTCTTGTGAATTATCAGACCTTCGAGTACGGACTGCGCCCTGCGAAGAAAAAGAAACAGCATGTATGATTTCATGGTCACTCAAAGGAAATTTGCAATGGAAGCATAAGGACAAGTCCCAATCGCACATCTTGAAGCAACATGGTAATACTGGAAATTTTAACTCGATTCTTATTTATGTATGTGCCTGTAAGTTGTAACAAATGTAAGCCTATCAACAAAAATTACTAATGAATCAACAAAAAGTATGAAAGCTACTGGTTCAGAGCCAGACTGACAGCTTTCAGAGCCAGGCTGACAGCTGATACCAATAAGCCTACGAGAGCTGAATATAAACTGCAATAATCAACTCAATTTTTACTTAACCAGATTTTTTTTTTTTTTAAGAAAAGACTCTCTTTGGGACAAGTGAGGTCATTGAAGGAGTAAATTTAGGATACCTTGCCACAATATTTTGAAAAGTACTGCAGAATAATCTCTAATTTCCACTTCCGTTCTGCAAAGGCCTGTTATAATTACTCAATGAATTATTTGTCAACAATTAGACGCATAAGAACAAGCATATAAAGAAACAGAATAGTGAGCAATCGAAACTGATGTGGAGTTAATAGTGTTGCTTTCTATTCACTTTTTCAAATTTGTTTTTTTCAGAACTCACTGCAGAGGAGTTGCAGCTAGATTGCTGACACCAAAGACCTTCTGTGTATAGAGTTAATAACCAGTCAAGCTAGCCTGACAGCTACATTTGGTCTGAAATTTTAAAAAGGTACTAACACTGACCAATCAAGCCATATGCTTCCCCATTGGCAAAAAAAAAGTTGGCAGTGAACTTGAAACAGTGCATAGGGGTTTACAAGAAGCCATTTATGCATAACCAGTAAATCTTTTTATGGAAGTTCCAACACAAAAACAACATGATTACATGAACAAAGGAATTAAGATATTTCTACAAGAAAAACAATGGTCAAGAGATGGCAATGAGTTGCAATTACCAAGAGAAATGGAGTTAAATAACTGTTGTTGTAAGTTAGCTCATCCAAAATAATTTCCATGATAGGGTTTCTACAAAGAAGGAAATAGAATGTCAATACTTAACAATTAACAGCACCTTCATCTCAAAAAGCATTGGCTGACCTGAACCCATCAGCTCTTGAAGTGAGCCCTAATGTGTCTGCTTCTTTCCTGATCAAGTCAAGTTTCATAACCTATACAAGAATGATGGTTAGCACTAGACTATAACAAGGTATAGGTACCACCAAATTCCGAACACTAACCATCACAAATAATTTCCTGATAGATACAAGTGTCCTTTCTGACTCAAACGATGAATAGTTTAGGGAGAAATAGAGATCAGATGCTGATTTAGCTTCTCTTTCAGAAAGTACGATGTCTTCAACTTCATCTTCAGCTTCAGGGTGATACTGGTTGAGTAGAATATATATGCAGTTCTTCACGAAAGATTTGAACACGAGCTTTCGTGACCCCTGTTAACAATTGTCAATAAAAAGTTCATCATTGCCAAAAATTACGCAAGAAGGTACATTAGTGTCATGTAACTCGAGCAACAACCACATGTCCAGATCAAACCCCTTTAAATAAGAAAAAGGTAAGTTTAAATCCATGAAACAGAGCAAGAAAACTAGTGCTTTTTTGTGATTGATGTAGATCATACCAGAAGCATATTTAAGAGAGACTCTCTGAAAATCACCCAGTCTAGTGACTCTGTAACACAATCAGAAAAATTGATAAGACACCTTTTTCACTATGCAGACGTATAAAAGCCACAAGATAAACAGCAAGGTTTGTGAGTAGTTTACCTTTGTATGCAATATGGCGAGGCACAAAATCTGCTTCAAGTGTGTTGACAAGATACTGGAACAGCAGCCTATTCTCAATAGCCTAGGTCACAGAACAGAAATGAACTCAAATTTCAAGTCCAAAGGCAAATTATCAGATTGGCCAGTAAAATGCAATGAAGGGATAAAACAGACTACTTTGTAGACGCATCAAAAAGATTAAACCATGAAATGCAATGAAGAGATAAACAGACCACTTTTTAGACTCATCCATGAGATGCTATAGTTGAACAGATAGATCAAGTGAGCAGAAGTTCCTAATTCCAGCTCTCAGATACATGCATACATTAGCTTAATTTGATTAACAAAACAATAAAAATATAATTTCTCATTTTAAAGGCAAAGGTTGGAGTATATTATTAATCGCAGAAAACCAAACATGGAAACTAATGCAGACATGTGATACCTATGTAGATCCTTACATTGTGATCTCTTTATTATTTATTCTTCTGAGCAATCTAACTAGCATCACTCACATGATGATTATCCACAACAAATCCTAAGGATCAGAAATCATTCAATGAAGCGTGTGGAGAAGGGGCTGCAACAATGCTGTGTTAAATCAAATGACTCAAAGAAATAAAACAAGCAGTTTGACATCCAATGATTAGTTAAACAAATGTGGCATTTATGATACTGTAGGAAACATACAATATAAATATATAATACCAATCTTCAAAACATCTTTGAGAGGCTAAAACATCATGGCGTTACCTTAATTCCATTATTTTCATCCGTGCCATTTGTCGGTTCCACAATAGCCTCAATCAGCAACGAGAATCTCTTGGGAAGGGCAAAACAGAGTTAGATATTTTCAATATTTCCAAAACAAAGAAAATTTGACAAAGTCAAGTACATTGGTCTAATGTACTTGCAGCAACTTTTGCCTAAACACACAAGGGAAGTAATTTCGAGTAGCAAATGGCAACAATACTTCTTAACCCCTACTTAATAGTATCAATTAGAACTAAAGCTAACCGCATAATTCAAAAGGGTCTACAGTTTTAGAAAAAATATAAAAAAAGGTCCTAAAGAGAATAGGGGTCACAAGGGAAAAGAACAACCTAAATGAAAAACTCAAAAGGTAAATTACAAGTATACCCGTAGCCCACGTAATAAGGAATACATTTTGGCCCAAAAAAGGATCTGAATAATCATAATGGACATTTCATCACTACTAAAACAGAGTTTTTTTCAAATGAATTATTGTTTATAACATGAGAACATTATATGCAACATCATCTTACTGAAGGATCAAATAGATGATCTGAGCTCCGCATGTTTCCCCCAATCTCACTACTAACAGCACCATTGCCAAGGAGAAAAGGTAACCAGGACTGTGTAGAATGAGAAAAATATTTATGTGTTAAAATTTCAATATAATACATGACAGTTTGATGAAGAGAGTGCTTATGAAATTATATTATCTTATCTGTTTACCTCTTTAACTACCACCAAAGATTGGTGTCCGCCAGAATCTGTCACATATGTTCTTGGATATTGCTGCAAGGGGAAAAAAATCACCCAGAAGTGAGATACTTTCTGGTAGGAATTTTGTATCCAAGACAATCACTAAAGCTCCCCTAAACCCCAAAATGGAAATGAAAGGGTGGTAGACTGAAAGTCAGTTGTGCCAATAAACAAAATACATGTTCAAGCATCAATAAAATAGCACATTGGCATTAAATATTGTAATACATAGCATAGTAAATCATCAATTTATTATAGTTTTCGATCAAAATACTGTAATTTTTTGTTATTGCGAAACTTGTTGAGACATATACTTGATGTATGCTTATCACGCTTATGAGGGGTGATCATGTTTGCCCGGCCCCCCTAAATCGAAATTCCTGGCCACTGTCAACAGATAAAGGGGCAGCGGAACAAGGAATGATTTAACTTGCACTCAAGTGGCAACAGATGGAGGAAATGGTAAGGAAAGCTTTACCTTGCCCAATTCTGTTAAGAGATGGAAACTTGCCACAGCAAGCTCCAGAGAGCTACTGTTTCGAAGAATCTGGAAAACACCATTGTACATTCTCCTGGGAGAAGGGAAAAAAATCACATGAAAGCACACCATTGGCACCATATAACTGACCAAAATAACTTATGGACTCAATAATACAACAGTTTCACAAAAAATAAACAAAATATTCAATAAAGAGAACTTGAACTGAATAAGTAGGCACATAATGCAGGAAATGCTCCAACTCTGCACAAGGAGAACGTGACAAGGTTGAAGCGGAAGTTAACATCTAGTTTAAAGAGAACAAATACATAAGATCATTCTCAAGCTCTCATAACAATGCAACAAAATTTTGGTAACAGGAACAACCAGAGTATCCTCATCAGCCCAAAGTACTACTCCCTCCGTCCCAATAGATAAGAATTCTGAGAATTTTTAATTTAAGGAAAATCAAGTGTAGCAAGGGACTCTGAATAGGGATCACATGCGGAAGTTACCTTACCTCTACTTCAAGAACCAGTTACAGTAGAGCGTTCCCAAGCTCTCGTCACAGTAACAAAAAAAAAAAAAAATGGAAGAGGAACAATTGAAGTATTCTCATCAGCGTCCTCGTTGATTAACTTGTGGGTTGGAGGCTTCTCAAGTCCTTATTTTTAGGATATAAAATTCTTTTTTCAAGGACGGCAAAAGCTTAGCTGCAATTTTTATTAGATGAATAAAAGGAAAAAAAAAGTGCCGGGCAAGTTTTTTTTTAATGGAAATCGGGCACAAAACCACACAACCGAAGAGAGCACGTCACTCATCCCTTACAACTTGGTACACCAGCCGAACCACTAACAACTTCACAACACTGCATGCTCTAATGAACTTAATTGAGCCAACTTGATCAAAAACACCCAACTAGCACCTTAACTTCCAAGAGACCCCCAGCTTGCACCTCAAAATAGACGAAATGACCCAAACGCTAGCGTCCATATAGCTACATTTTGCGCTGAATGACGCAGCTAAATATGAGGGAGGAGCAGAGACGCCGAGGGCACAATCTACTCGGCCCAGGTGGGTGAGCTCCGTACCATGATGGGGCCGAGGGGTTGTCGGCGGCGAGGCAGGCGTAGCGCACGGCCTCCAAGAAGGCGGCTCCTGCAGAGTTTCATCAAGGACTTAGTGGCGGCGAAATTCGATTGTCACGCAGCGACGGAAGGAAGAAACCTAGTTGGAAAAAAAATAGAAGCGGGAGCGGAGGAAGCGGTTAGGTTACGGTCGTCGTGGAGGTCGCGGGAGTCCTTGATGTCGGAGGAATCGAGGATGGCCATCGCGTTTTCCTCGATGCCCCCGTCCGTGGCGGCGGCGGCGGAGGCCGGCGAGCGCAAGTCCGCCATTTTCGGGGGTTTTGGGAGGGGTTTCTCTGACAGCGCGCGGAATGCGGGAACAGATAGGATGCAGGGAGGGCGGGGTGCCGAACTGCGAATGCAGGCGCGATTCGGGGATGTGCCGTGCGCGACCGCAGATTTTCGTCTTTCCATGGAAGGCAGGCAAACCCAGCGGCACGGCGTGGGATAATCGCTACTTTCAAATAAACTAGGTAACGGGGGCGTGCGTTCTTTATGGGACATCAATTTTTAATCTAACAACACCCAGATTGCACGATAAGATAACAATACCATAAATTTAAATACAGTTGCTAGAATGATATTTAGTCGTAAAGATAAATATCGTGAAATTAATACAGCCACACAATAATGGTATCGCATCTCACATTCTCTACGATATAGAATTTTCTGTGATGCGTCTAAGATAATGCTTTACATCGATAGGAAGATATCTCCAATAACTATTTTTTTCATGCGCCAATAAATCCACAAATAAGTTCCGTCGCATCTCCACACCATCCTGAGTATATATGTAAATAGATTAGTATCCGTAACATGGCTAACAATGCGTGTCTTGAAAAATGTACCACAAAAACTTAAAACGAATGATGTTATACTCACCGTATAAATATGTGCGCTTTTAGGATGATTCCACCCAGACATATACTGCAGAATAAGATATCCACTCGAGTATCTACGGCAAGGTTCACCGTCAGCAATATAAAGAAATATTTGAATGATGAATGTTATAATTGCAAGCGATGATCACTGTGAGTTAGTTACCCATCTATGTCATCTGGAATGTTGTTTTCACGGAAGAATTTCTATTTGAAGATATTCTCGTTCCAGTTACGAATATGTTCACTCATCGCCTTCATATAATGTATGTTAAACCCAAGAGTTTGCTTGGCATACATCAACACGGGTGTATCTTTACACCATGATTCAACAGGCCTAGGGTCAATCATGATAACTTTCTTGTTTTGTTGGTCAAAAACATAAAACATATATTTTTGAAGGTGTAGCCACGGCAAAAGAAACTGCAAACATGATAGCGATTATAATATAATAATATAATATACAGGAAATAAGTAATAAAAACAGAGCATACGACTTACGTATCTGCATCTTGTGATAACTCGTATCTCATATCCCCGCATACGCCAATCGCAACAGCAAGATGTTCTTTTGTAATTGTATTTTTTACGGTAATCTGGGTGCCATGTTAAATCACACATTTTCTCGGAGAAGAATGATATGTAGTCAAGATTAATATAACTTAGCCTTTTATATAATTAGAATTAGAAAAAAAGAACAATGAATAAGACAATATAATATAACATGTTAATATTAATTACAAAACTATGCTTACACAAAAGCGCAGGTCCATGTGATGCTTGATAATACTATCGTTGCATGTTAGTAGTGTTCGGTACTCTCGAGTCTGCCTGAAACCGACGCCTAAGTTAAAACAAAGGTTTCAGACATGCCTCGATCGTCCCATTAACAGCTCTTGTAGATCCTTAATACTCAAAGCAATTATGGAGGGCTCAAAACTTTTAACCCAAGGCCTCCTCAAAAACGTTAGACACGCATAATAGTTATCTATTTATAAGATATCACACTATTATTATCAAAGCAATTAAAATAAGCATGTAGTTTACTTTAACGTCGCTCCATCCTGAATTGCCATGACATAGTCACACAAGAACTTCGATCATATCTGCCTTGCTTAGTGGCATGTCTTTGAGGGCCTCAAATGCCCAAAACTCCTTGGACTCTTGGTTGGTATGGACTTGTGAGGTTTTGTTCTGAGTTTCCATGTGTTGTGTTGTGCTCTTTTGAGCCATCGAGCATTCAACCTGCTCAAAATTTTTTTCTCTTTCTTGTGGACGCTTCAACTATGTTTGGATTATCTATCATAACACAATCTCTTGGGCTTCCAATATTTTCATCGCTATCAAGATACGGAGATCCCTTCCGTTTATTTAACTCAGACGGTAACAAGATAGCCGCAAGCTTCAATCTAAAATTTTTTATATCATCCTGCACGATAGTAAGGGCACCATTAGTTCTTAACTTAAAAAAATTAGCTAGTGCACATTCATGACTTGTGGTAAGACGCATAGTGATTTACCTGATTGAACTCGTCGACAATTCGCTTCCCGGTCCAATACTCCATAAACGTAATTAAGAATAAACCACATGAAACACTACACACAACGTTAGTAGAGGTTTAGGCACACATTATAGATCGACAGGTCAATGGCAAGCAAAATTCAATTATAGGATGCCATTTGTTTCCAACGTACCCATCCTTTTGTAATAGTTTCTCGCGGAAAAATCTCATTAACCGGCCGGTATGAATCTCGAGATCGGCCATTTGTGCTCTTTTCGGGCCCGTGAGCTTCATTACGAAATCTATCTCGTCTCCGTAATCCAACTCGCTATTTGTTCACGTAAAGTATGAATCAATTAGGCTTCATTCTAGAATATGAAATGCACAAATAAATCATTGGATAGAAAATACCCACAAACGCATTTAGGTCGGCCGTCCAAACATCTTGCCCAAAGAGTCTAACACTGGACCTCATGTTTTTTGGCGTTTATAACGGCCCAGGTACCAAGTGTGTTTGTTTTAACATTTATCGAAAGGAAGACCTATCCAATCAAATAATAAATATTTCGTTAGGGATAAAAAATTGATAATGAAAGAACAATATATAGTTAGGCGCATAAATGCTACCATTTCATGGTCCAAGTAAGTTAGCACTCTTTCCGTTAAAAGCGGTCGCTTTCGGTGCCACGGGTTGGGTAATGTCTTTCAATGATCCGATTCCCTTCTCCATCCTTATCTATGGTGTTAGAACCTCTTTATATACGATATTCTTCATGAAAGTTCCATTCACTATTGGAGTCTTCTTATTCTTAGCTTTTCTATTTGATATGTTCTCAAACTTTTTCCCCTCGACATTCTTTTTAGCGTTTTTCTTCTGTATCTTTTTGGCCTCCTCCTCCCGTGATTCCACATCGGGGGGAGGGCAAGGATCTTAATCTTGGTTCTTGACGTGGCTCGACATCGCAACGCATAACCGTCCATGAGAGAACACCGGTGCGGGCAAGTACACACCCACGTTCGGGATGGTTTGGCCCCCTGTGACTTGTTGACCGTCATGGCAAAGCTCACCGATAGGAAACCTGCTTCCTCTTAAACTGAACGGAACATCTCATCATCGACGGGCATAATGGTATTCGAGGAAGAAATACCCGCTTCCCAGCATGCTGCCCCACCACAATTTCTGCGTCAATTGTATTTCTCTGAAACCCCGCACCAACAGTCTTGTACCGTTGCATAGACCATTGGCAGGGTCAATATTCCTAAGTAATATGATAGGACACCCGAGCTTTAGCTTTAAGACGTGTGGAGGCAGTCCGTTGGGAGTCAAAGTGTTAAGGAACTCCGATGGATAGTAGTTATATGGATCATCTATCGCAGAGTCAAAATCGTGATACACGTCTCACCGCCCGAACATATCAATCATCTTCATATTGATCATGTCCACCCAATCGTTACGTGTAGACAAAATAGCTCTGGTGGTAATGTAGTCTTTGTCCGCCATGTTTGCATTTAGATCTGGAAAGATGGTTTCTATCAATGTATGAAGATCTTTATCGGCATCACCGCAGTATGGGACACATATCTCGCCCGGAATGCGTACATCACCATCTTCATTAACCTCTTCCGTTCCACAACCAATGCGCAAATGATAATCAAGCAAAACCATGGGTCACTCGAGCCCTCATGTTGCGGACAAGCTTTAGGCGGCGCATGGATTCCCAAAGATACGACCTTCGAGAGAGAAGCATCGACTACTTGGGCCCTAGATCCTTTCCGCCAACAAAGGAGGACTTGTCTAAAATCACCACCAAGGACAACCGTTTTTCCACCAAAAGGCGGGTTTGACCAGGCCTTGTTATATCTCGTAGATCGTTGTCTAGTGCTTCCACATTTTGCCTCTTTGTCATAGATGCCTCGTCCCAAATTATAAGAGCCGCTTGTCATGTGCGACTTGGCGGTACTCACTGTTTCGTAAAAGCTACAACAACCGCCCTCTTGAAGAGTAAGAGGTATCTTAAAACGCGAGTGGGCCGTCCTCCCACTGGCATTATGGACGCCGCGACTCGGATGTAGCCGTTGCCACGGCAATCTTATCTTGGCTACGTAGTTTTGCGAGAAGTGCTCTATATAAAAAGGTCTTTCCCCGTCCCTCCAGTCCATCCACAAAGAAGAGCCCGCCTTGTTTGCCGGAGACAAAGACCATGATCTCATCATAGGCGGACCTTTGCTCGGCATTGAGTGAGTCACACAATAGCACATCTTCGGGATTCTGTTCAATGCTAGCTTCCTCAAATATCTCACGAGGAATATGATCATTACTATCGTATGTGTCATCAATATCCGAAAAAGAAAATGACCTTATATCCTTCCCCATAGATCTGCGGATGTTTCGAATGTCTATCAAAACCATCTGCCGCACTGGATCTAGTGATGGACTATTGCGATTGTAGTCCTCCGACATTGCATCATAGTGTTTTTTCCATAGCCCCATCACATCATGTGGCTCATGAGAATACCAATATTGTTGCAAAAAAGCCGGCGTAGAGAAGAAGGCATCTGAAGGAAAGTAGCTTCGGTCAGACATTCATCTAGTGTATTGTCTTCTTCAATTAGACCCCTCCTTTCTGCAGCTTCACGAAATGAAGGTAGGAGCACACCATCAACAGTCCTCGGTTCCTCATATGAGGTAGCACCAAAGAACATTGTTTAAGAGAACACGAAGAAAGTAGCGTTCTCCCCTCGGCCAGGGATGAGCCAAGATGACTCGCCAACTTGAAAAATAGAGTTTTTTCTTTTTTACGCGATTTACCATTAGACGCCAGTAAAATACTCCCGGGAAGTCCCGATACAAGATTTCACGGGCTTACGGATACACCCTATTTGCATCAAAGTAGGTCGTTAGCATTGACTCTTCTACACCGGCTTATTAACAATCCGCTCAACCTTATCCCGCTTATGAAATGATACCATGTGCATGTTGGGTAGATGAAGTTGTAGGCTGCCATCTTGGTGGATGGTTCTTACTCAAGTCAAAGCCATAAATCCTCCACAACGCTTCTGGAGGTGTCACCCACCGAGCATCTCTATACTGCTTGATCTCATCAATTTTCCCTTCATTATCTGCTTTATCAGACTCCCTCATCACCACCACGGAGGCCCCGTCATGTCCCTTGTATATGTACTTGAATAGATACTTTATCGATTTAATGCTACCGCAGCCTCAACATTTATATGGCGCTTGAAGGTACGTAGCGGGCAAGGGTTGTAAGGCACGACCCATTGATTGTCGAGGTAATGGCCTCGAATTTTCTCCATCGTCCATCATTGCGTCGCCGGTAGATGGGGTATGAATCCTTTCCCCGTGATGTTGAATCACGTAAAGAGCGTGGGTAACGGTTCTTGCATGAAGGGCGACCAGCCGTGCACCTCTTACAAGATGGATTAAGATGTCCACGGGGACCATGCATCATATGTTTGGTGACCATCTTGTAGAGCTCGTGGTACTTCTTCTTGTTTGGCGGCTACAAGACCGATAATCTGTCATATTGCTCGGGACATGTGAGCTTGTACTTTCTTCCATTATTAGCAAGAAGTGTGCATGCGGCAATCCCCTTTCGGAACTCCACTACATATACATATGCCTTCACCTTGCCAAGTATATCTTTCTCCATCAACATTGTCCTCATCGCCTCTAATTTTGCTCTGAAGACTCGTGTGACGAGATCTGGACGGTCCTGTGGTGTCTGGCCTGGGTAAAGTTCATTCTTGATCTCATCCCAGTTAGGGTTGCACGTCATTGTGAGAAAGATATCAGGTTTACCATACTTTCGCACGAGAGCCATAGCATCCATGTACCGGCGCCTCATGTCACGAGGCCCTCCAATGAATGACGAAGACAACACAGTACGCCTTCCGACATTCTCGGCAGATCCTTCACCCGAATGCAAACTATCCATCAGGCCTTGGTATAGGTCAGCCCTCAACATATCCTGATTATTCCTGATGTAGTCTAAACGTGAGCTCTCAATCTTGATGTAGGTGTCCACGGCAAACTGCTGGAAAAGACGCTTGCCAAATAGAATTGGGTTAAATATCCCCGGCCGCATCCGGAACTTATAGCGAAGTAGTATTCACGCATCGGAGACACATATATTCCCAAGGGGTTCTGCATGGTGACATCGGTTGAATCAAGTATCATGAGAATAGATAGGAAAGAGTTTATATTGTACTATTATTAAAAATAGCTCAAGTTACCTCCATCATCATCGCCGTTACCTCCATCATCATTGCCACGCTTCTCAGCACGCTTTTTGCGAATTTCTCGAGCTCGATCAACTTGAGCCTTAGTCACACCCACTTTTGGAATCTCATTGTGCCACCCAAGCTCGCCCTTTGGTGCAAATAGCGGGTATGACAGTGGGTCATAGCACGCATTATATGAGCGGATACCATGTATAGACCGACCCTTCCCTTGCAAAGCACTACACTATGCTGAAATCGGCCTAGACGCTCACTCCCCCTCGACCCCGCACGGGCGGCAACCTCGATGCCGGTGGCGCGTTATATCTTCTTTGGTCGAGCCGTTGGTCAAGGTTCAACTCGATATGGAAATCCTCGAGGTTCTCAACATGTCCCATACTCCTTAACTGCTGAGAGTAGGGATTCCCTATATTTACCAATTGCTCTATAACTTCTCTATCTTTTTGGGCACATTGCTCACGGCACTTTCTCATACGATGCTCGAGGGAAGGATCGTTGTCATAAAAATAAAGCTCGAGGTGTCTTTTTTCTACACCATCCTCTTTACCAAACGATCGGATGTTATGGTAAATCTGGCCATGTGCACGAAATGTGTAGATACCACGGTTCGCATGTTAGTGGTCATACGATCTAGGTGGCGTACAAGGAAGTAAAAAAGAGAAGTGGCCGTTGAAGTATCGATGTTTGCACGAAAGTGCCTAGCATCGGCGTTTGAGCTTGACCACAACCTCTTGAGTTCGTGGTGTATCGAGGTTACGTAAGATGAATCTTTCCACCCCGGCAACGTAATCCGTGGTTCACCCTCAAATTTCTTTGCGTTGCGGTGCTCACGCAGTTCGGCACCGGCGTTAGCACGTGTGACTCCGACGGGACATTAGCATAAACCCCGTCCGCACGGATCCGGGACATCGCTCATTGTTATATTGGTCACCCGTATTGACATCGAGCTCGACATCGGTTCCCTCCTCCTCATATTCTCGCAAAAGGTTGACATGTCATGGTTTATATATATATATATATATTATTTGTGAAATTATGTCTTTACTATCACATTTTGTACCTTGTCCAAATAAAAAAGTATGCCTCATCCTCTTCCTCATCATCCTCCTCGAATATGACATCCTCATCACCATCTATGCAACACAAGCACATATATGATGAGAAAAGCATAATGCCATACAAAAACTAAAATAGATAAATTTTATGAAAAATACCATCCTCGACCATCGAGTCACATGTGTGAGCCTGGGCACCGTTAGAGGGCATCGAAGAGGTACAACCAACGACAGATGGTTGTGTCTGTGTGCCTTTGCCAGTATTAGGTGGTGGCACTGGAGTTTCCTGCGTGATGCCATCTGAAGAAATAAAAGGCATGAGCTTTTGAAATAGTATACTGAATGTGGAAGTGTCGACAATATATAGTGATCAAATGGTAATTATATTACCATCATAAACCGCACTCGACTGAGCCGCATCATTCGCATCATTGCACCTTCCATCCGCATCTCCCCTAGCACTTCTTCCAATGCTTGCTTCAAAAGCCTGATTACAACGGGATAGAAGGGAATTTCTCTCTCCATTGGCCACTCGACGCCTATGTATGGTCTGTACCCCATCCAATTCAGCGCTACCCGCTTCTGGAGTTTGAACCATAGTTGGCGCGATGTAAACAGGCGTTCCCCTCAATTCGGGTATCTCCATATCGTGTGATGCCGGTTTAGGAGTTTTAGGTGAAGGAAAAATAGGCTGAGGGCTAAAGTGAGGGCTCTCCATTGCTAGTGAGTCAGGATGCAAATTGTTGGCTCGGTGTTCTCTCACCATCATGCTGTGTTTTTTGGTATACTCTCTTTGTTTCACCTTCTTCTCTTGTGGAGTCATTTTTAGTTTTCTTGCAGCGTTATTGTTTGGTTTGTTTGCCACATACGACTCACGTCGCCTCTTGTTTACTTGCGCCTTTTGTTCATGGGACATTGCTGCCCTTCGTGCTCTTTCTAGCTCACGCTTACGCTCTTTTCGGCATGTAACAATGTTGTTGATGGCAGAGGGTGCATTTACACTACCTATATATATATTAATAAAAAAGTACAGTATGAGAGTCTAATCGAAAGACACAATAATTCAAATTATAAAATATTTTTGAAATTAAAATTAAAAAAGCCACCATTGTATATAGGCGTACCCGTTGCATGGGCATGGTTGATACCCGTATTAGTTAAATTGTCAGCGGTATCACCATACAGTGTATATAGAGGTGTACCCGTCTCATGAAAAGTCCTAAAAGAGTTCTCAGTGTCAATGTGTTCCACATCACCAGTACCGCCAATGTTGTTTAAAGGTATCAAATCATCTGTACAAAAGAAATTGAACTATTCCATAACCAAACTATATTTCTTAAATTCATCTCATAAAGAAATACTTTTATGAGCAAACTTAGCAACCTGGTGATTGTTCCAAGCTTTGGCTGTTGGTTGATTGCATTCTATGGAGCCAATTGCTATTTTCATCCATTGCGCTTGTTGTATCGTCATCTGCATCTTGAAACCAAGGTTGTGTTATCCATTACATCAAGGGTTACAATTAAAGTGGATCTCAGCAGCAACACCATACCTGTTGAATGGGCCGCCAGGTTGTTATGAAGGTCAACACGACCTTGTTTGTCTATGGCGTACCTCTCACGGCGTTTCTTGTTCAGTTCGCTCCTCTTTTCAGCAGTCATCTTTGCGTATCGTTCTCTCTCCCTCTGCCTCTTCTTCTCCTTAGGATCTAGTTCTACTGGCACAATTATCGTGTATGAGTACCTTAAATAAAGTTTGGTGAGGATTTGCAAACATATGAACATACAATATTACCTCCATTGGTTGCATTTGTAAGGTCTCCGAAAGGTACTCGACAATCATGAGTTGGGCTTGGTGTGTCCATCACACTACCTGTAAAAAGCATGCATATAAAGGAATGTTTTTGATATATATACCTCAACCCTGGCCATAAATAAAATGCAAATTTTTTTATCAAACTGAAACCACTATTAGCGTAGAATTCCTGACTTTCACTCTTGACTTCCACTTGTTATTTGTGTGCAATGGATGTGGATATACCTGACTTTCACTCTTGACTTCCACTGTAATGCCTGAATCTCTACCTACAGTAAACAATTACTATTAGGCTTTGATTAACAATGAAACCACTTGTGGCAAACAGTAAGCCTAGACCAGGGAATGGACACCAATTAAAAAATAAGCTTGGGTTTCTGTTGCTTGGGTCTCCACCTAAGCAACAATTTTCCTCTCACAACTTTTATTCTCACCTGAACCCTGGCCATAAATAAAATGCAGATTTTTTTATTAAACTCACACGGAATGCTGCTCCTAAACAAACCTAGGCAAACAAATCATGAATCCATCAGCGGACGTGGGTTACTGTTGCTGCAAATAATTCTAGCACTCTGAAGGAACCGGCAAGCTGCTATACCTGACGGTCAACAGCAAGTCTGAAACTACTCAACTGGAAAATAGACCACATATTTCAGATTAAAAACAAAAACACTAACTCACACAGGCATGATAAGGGGGTTTCTGTTCATACTTGTGTAATCCACAACACAGAAAGATTTGCCAATATAGCTGCAAAAACAGATGTTATTGACTACAGTACTCTGAACTTAGATGCTCCAGTTTTATCCATAGAGGAGGCTGTCAAAAGGTGAAATTATTTTGAAACCCCACCATTTTTTTTTCCCAGAAAATTGATGATTTCACAAAAAAGAAATGGCAGAAGAAGCAGATCAGAAAATCTACCATGAGGTATAGGTGCTTCATATTTTTATTGTGAAGTACAAGGGTTCTGGAGAACTTGCTAAAATATATGTTCTCAAAAGAGGAATGTTGGGCACCTAAGCACTATCATTGTCTTCTCAGAGAACTGATCCAGACTAAATAATTCTCTAAGTCATGGTTTAGATAAATAATTGCAATGAAAAACTTGAAATCAATCCAAATAATTGTAGGACATTTGGTGTGTTCATGACTAATGATGATCAGCAAAGCAGAACAAGCACACATTAGCTCAAACCTCGCTGAGGACGCAGTCATATTTGGTGAATAATTTAGAGCATGCCAATTCACAAGGATAAGCTTATTAGTATCAGGAAAAAACATATTTATTCCCATTTAATATGATCAAACCAGTACAAATGTCATTGTAGCTTATATTTATATATATCACTGGCACAAAGTCATGGGCCACAAAAATGCAGGCAAGGATCACTGAGGTTGTCCCTGCAAAAATTTTCCTCTCACGTTTGTTTAGCACATAGTGACCAAAAAATTATCTATGCAATAGCCAAAAAAAAAAAAGATCCCTGTTAAGTTGCTCTGTACCCCTGATATCCGATGAAGTCAGGCAGGTGCAACTTGATCTCCAAGCATGAGCCACAAGAAGAAACAACAATATTCAGTTACAAGCATGTACACATGAAACTGCCAACAACACCCACGTAATTTGTTTGCATTTTTTTTTGCACTCCAAACATACTCTACCCCAAAACTTATACACGCCTGAAAACATCAAAGATGTAGATTTGAACAATAAAGATCTTGAGTAATTGGTTTATTCCAACAAAACTTATGCAGCTAAATATGTGGTAATGGTCTGAAATCTGGATCATGGTAATGCTCAGTGCACCACCAACGATCTAGGATTCGTCAGCAGAAAAAGCAATAGCAAAGATACATGGGTCTGCCGTTTTGTTGTTGTAGCCACAAGCGCGGCAGTAGCGAGTTGCGTGCCGCAGCGACCCGCGGCGATTTCGGGAAGCTTCGGTCGTCCCTCGCCAAGCGGTCCTCGCCCGTGCGGGGAGCACGGGCCCTCCCGGCCGGGGCGCTGGAAGCGTCGAGCAGTCCTCGCCGGGCGAAGCTTCGGTGGGGCGGTCGGCGAGGCGGGGCTCGGGATCTCGAGGTGGATGCAGCAGCTGCCGGTGGCGCAGAACCTGATGCCTCCGCTGCTGGCGGGGCGTTGCGGGGGGCAGGTTTAGGTCGGCGGTGGATGCCTTGCCGCGTCCTTGCCAGTCGTCCCCCAATAGTTCAAATGATGGCAGAGGCTACAAACATGCCATCAGATTACAAATAGCAATAAAATATTAACTGCAGTTGACATTATGAAAATATTAATCTGAAAAGGTACCAGTGTTCAACTTGTGCTTCTATGAAAGTAATCCTAGACCACAACAGTCTTGGAGCATTATGAAAATTCATTTGGTCCAATTGTCATGATTCTCAATCCCAATTTCTGAATTCTAGCAAGTAAAAAGGTTTGAATAATAGCCTAATCCATTGCCTAGCTGACCATTCTAAAGAAACAACAGCAATAGCACCAGCTCAACATTTATTCCCTGGTCGATTCCACCAAGCAATCGGAGCAGTCAACCCCCAAAGCAACTATAGGAACTTGAGGAGGGGGGCGGTTTACCCGAAGTCCTGGTGCACGAACTTGAAGGTGCCACCGCAGTCGCCACAGAGGCCGGGGCGTTCGGCGGGTGGCGTCGGTGTGGCCACCTGCTGGCTGGTGCGGGCGGCGGCGTCGCGGCCAGCTAGGAGCAGGCGACGTCGGCACGACCACCTCCCCGGCGGTGCGGGCCGCGGCGTCGCGGCAGGTCGGGGGCGGCCATCTGCGGGCGTCGCAGCCAGCTTCGAAGCGGCGAAAGCAGGGGTCGGAGCTCGTCGGGGTGGGCACGGGCGGGCGCGGGTAGCGCCAGCCCGCTATCTCTTGGCGGGCGCTGGCTGCAGCGTAGCGGCCGGCCGGAGCGAAGCGCGGCGACAGCGGGCGTCGCGGGTCGGCCGGAGCGAAGCGGCGATAAGCGGCGCCGCAGCCAAGTCTGGGCAGGCGCCGACGCCGAAATCACGGGATCTCTAGTCTGATTCACGGGATGGGTTTCCTTTAGTGAGAGACGGAAGGGGCGTGGCGGCGGAGCTTCGAGAACGAGCAAGGCAGCGGATGGAGAAGAGGAGGCGTGATTGGAGGAGACGGCTTTCACGCATCCTGATCTTGTTTCCGTGATTGGAGGACACGGTGATTGGATCGGATTCACGTATCAAGATCGGGATCGCGGAGGGAGCTTGTCTGGGTCACGGGCGATCCTCGTTTCTCGCCGTTCGCCGGGCTGGCGAGGGAGCGTGCCGACGGCGAGGGCGGCTAAGCGGCGAGCGGGCCGGGCGGGGCGGAGCCCAGGCGGAAGGGGAAGCGCCCGCCGCTTGCGGCCTTAAGGTCGGCGGCGGATGCCTCGCCACGTCCACACCCGGTCGTCCTTGACCTTGGCGCGTCGGGCTCGAGTGAGCTACTCGGGTCGCGGCCGATCCTCGTTCCTCGCCGTTCGCCCGGCCGGCTTGAGGGCGTCGGCCAGCGGGCTGGGCGCGGCAGTGGCGGCGGAGATGGGCGGAAAGGCGGGAGCGCCAAGCAGGTGCAGGTCGCTGCCAATCCCTCGATCCTCGCCCGTTCGCTGGCCGGCTGAGGGAGCAGCGTCGGCAGGCGCGGCGTAGGAGAGGGCGAGGGGTCCCGGAGGCTCGTGCGGACATCGGCGTGGGGAGGCGGAGCGATATATTTCCTTCCGTTGGTTGGCTGCATGTACATCAGTCAATTTTCCTTGCGTTGATTCCGTGCGTTGGTTTTCCTTCCGTAATTTCCTTCCCATAATTAGTTTTCCTTCCGTAATTCCGTCGGCGGCGCTTCGGCTCGCCGCGGCGTAAACGACGGAGCGGACAGAGAATGACCGCACCAAGGTAAATCTCAGCTCTTTGCTCTTTTTATTTGTATTGTATATATGTAGAGAAAAAATGTTTAGCATATCTTTTTGGGTTTAACCAGCGCCCGGACGTCCGGAACACAAGTACGGTCCGGACGCTCACGTATGCCAACTCATGGCCTGGCGCACATGTCGCTGCTGCTCCTACCCCGAACTAGTGCGCGCCTGCTGGTATTGCTGCTGCACATCTGACCCGAACCAGTGCACGTCTGACACGACCACCAAGCTCCTACCCGGACTTTTCTATTTCTTTGTCTTCTACCTCCTGTTGTTTTCTACTACAAGGGTGAAAAGAAGAGCAAAAGGTGGATGCACAGACCCAAAGATACTCCCTTCGTTCACAAATACTTTATCTTTTTTAACTTTTAATAATTATGTTTGACCATTCGTTTTACTCAAAATTTTTATATAAATATCATGTATCTTGTTATGACTTATATTAGTATTAGAGATACTTTAATAATAATTTATTTATTTTATAATATATATAAAATTTTTTAAATAAGACGAATAGTCAAATGTACATGTTAAAAGTCAAAAAAGGTAAGTTATTTGTGAACGGATGGTGTAAAGAGTACTGGATGCTAGTACATGACAAATACCCCTCGTCTCGTCACTTTTCCTTGTGTAGCTGCAGCAGCGGCACCATGCGCATGCCATATGCGTCCCTGTTGCGCATGCTCACTGCTGCCTACTAGTACTACCTATTGCTCTAAAATATCTGTTGCATGTGTTCGGTGCTGCCTACTTTCTCTGTCTGTAGTTTTTGCTTCCCCAAAAATAAAGCATGTTGCTGCTAAAAAATTGTTACGCGCCCACCTGTTGCTCCTGCTATCATCAAAGCCTACTGCCTCGGATGCTAACTTGCTGCTGCTACACATATTGCTACGCGTCCACACCATTTTCCTTCTCACGTGCACACAGAGACAGCTGAGCCCGTGGGACTGCTGGCTTCCCTCTTATGCTAATGAAAACACTTACAAAACACTAAGTATTTGCTGCAAAATACAACTCAAACAGGTGAAACATTTAAAAATAATCTTGCAACAAACGTGTATAGCCACTATAACATATGTGACATCTAGAGAAAACACTTGCAACATAGTCTAAAAAAGATAAAACATTTATAACATACACTTGCAATATATGTATATAGCCACTGCAACATATGCGACATCTATAATTACTATAAGCCTAAATCCCACTAAGCTAATTCTCTTGGTTCTGATTGGTTGAGGCTTTCAAAATTGATGTCACCGTGACATCATCAAAAGAGTTACTCCCACTAAGGCTCATTTATTTTCCACTAGCTATTTCTTTTGAAATAAAAAAGTCTTAGCACCTAAATCAAGTATCGTAATTAAAATCCAATTGCACCATGGTGTTCCTCGCAATATACTCTTCAAAACAAGACCCCGCATGGATATATTTCGATAACTTTTTATAAAAATATAAATTATTTGTAAGCAAAAACTTATTTGTAATTAAAACCTAACAAAACTGTATATCACATGGATTACATATGGTCCTCCGAAATATGCATAATTTTATGAAAGAAAACTCTTAAAATTTTGGGAGGAGGGATGACCCTCAAGTATAGTAGGGTAGGGGTTCGGGTAGATGAGATTTGGGTGATGTCCAGTTCAAATAATCTATACCATGTATGCCAATCTCTGTTCGCCTACACGGCCGTGTAGGCCGAGTACACAGCGTTTAAATGCTACTCAGTAGTCAACCGTGTTGGCCGTGTAATCCGTTTAATCCATTTAATCCTATGTAATCCGTTTTTTGGCCCGTTTAATCAGACGTATAATCTAACTACTCGCTAAACAAAGGGTGACCGACCGTGTACCGTGTAGCATGTAGGCTAACATTGATGCCAATGGATATATAACCTCCATGATTGACCTACTACATCCATATATATATCTATTAATTTAAAGTTTCGATCATTATAAACTTTTTATATTTCTATTTCATACCCGTAGCAACGCGCGGGGCATCCTACTAGTTTAGATAAAACACTTACAACATGTATCTAAAATAGCTAAAATACTTGAAACATACATCTTAAACAATTGAAACACTTCAAATATATGTTTGCAACATATAGACCATCTCAAATATATTATTGCAACATCCGGATAAAACACATGAAACATGAGTCCAAAACATCTAAAATATTCACCATGTGCAACATTTAGATAAAAACACTTAAAACATACATCTTAAACAATTGAAACAATTAAAATATAGGGTTCCAACATATGGAACATGTCGGATATATTTTGCAACATCCGGATAAAACATATGAAACATGAGTCCAAAACATCTAAAATATTCACCATGTGCAACATTTAGATAAAAACACTTAAAACATACATCTTAAACAATTGAAACACTTAAAATATAGGGTTCCAACATATGAAACATCTCGGATATATTTTTGCAACATCCGGATAAAACACATGAAACATGAGCCCGAAACGTCTGAAACATTTGAAACAAGATATCACCATGTGCAACATTCAGATACAAACACTTGAAATATATATCTTAAATAATTAAAACACTTAAAAAATATAGACTTGTAACATATAAAACATCTTAGATATACTTTTACAACATCCAGATAAAATAAATGAAACATGAGCCCAAAAATATCTAAAACATTTGAAACACGGTATTACCCACAATCATGACCTACCTGGTTGAAAACTACGGTAGTTCTGCTTGGAGCCTTGGACCACATTTTGCTGTCTTTTTATCCTAAGAAGAATCACTTGAGCACCTATCTTATAAAAACGAATTAAAGTCTGGATACCAGATACTGCTGTGATTGCTGCAGCTAGAAAAGCATAGAAAACCAATACTTTGTCACATGCCAAGTTTAATTGCTCCAGATTTAATGTCATAGATACAGTAAGAGAAGTATTCCCCTTTCCAGCGAGCAGCCAGCATGCAGGACCACAAATCCATGAACCACAAAGTCGATACTACAATCTTTGGGACCCAGAGGGCAGGACAGGGCAGAGCAGAGCACGCACTCCAACAAACCTTCATGGTCGATTGGAATCAATCAAGGGCAGAAACAAGCAGGAAGGAAAAGGGGCAACGGGAGATTCACCTGTACTCGGGGCTAGGAATGTCAACGGCAAGGCGGCGGAGGTGTTGCAGCACGCGTCCCTCAGAGAAGTTCCCCGGCGGCGCGATGTGGCGCACGTGTGTGACGCGGTAGGCAAGGAGCAGCATGGCGGCGTAGAGCGCGGCCAACGCGAGCAGCACATGCGCTGAGTCATCCCCAAAGCCAGGGCTTCCCGCAGCGGGGGCGGGTCGCCGGCGCTGCGGCGGGCGGCGCGCGGGGGCCATCGGACGGGCGGCAGGTCTGCTTGTCAGTCTCGGCGGCGCCGCCGGCTGTCGTTGCGAGCGAGCGAGGATCCAGAAAGGCGTGGCGAAGGGACCCTCGTGGCGTGACCCGCTGCTACTGTGAATGCATTGGATTTTGAGGATTTGGGGAACAGTCGAACGAGTGGACAGGTAGGTGGCGCACAGGGTGTGGACTGTCCGGCGGTGGCTTTTGTCCAGACGTGCTAATCATAGCATTACCATTTCTTTTTCTATACTCACTCTATTCATTTTATCTCCTTCACTTTTGACTTAATAACTAAGGAGCAGAATATGTTGATCTTCCGGCTAACAGCACAATCCAGTCATGGTGGGTAGCCGTCGACCTTGGTGTTGTTTATCTCTTTCGTCGTTCTAGTGCTGAGTTGGTGTGTGAACAAACTTGGCAATGCATGTAGTGTCTGAGCATGGTTGACGTGACACACTTTTAACACATCTATGTGCTGGCGGGCGGTCGGGATGGGCAAATATTAGAATGCGTGGCCGGGCGCAACACAGTTTCGTGGTTATTGGCACTATTGTGTATTCTACCAGCTCAGTATGTTTTCACATGAAGATCGATGTGTCTAGCGGCTGCATAAAACACCTGTAATTACATGCGATGTCCTGACAAAGCATACATTCTTGGCCGAGGCTTGCCTGTGACTATATAAAGCTCTAACGTGTGGATAGAATGGATATTGGCTCTACATCATCTCCCCCCTCCCCTAAGGCTGTTGGCTTTGAAAATCTACTAGCAAGCTTGCTTCTTCTGCTTGCTATTCACTAGATACCGGCGGGCTTTCTAAGTTTGCCGGGATGGAAAGGTACGCTTGGGCCTTGTTCAGTTCGTAAATGTTAGAAAAAGTTGCAACTGTAGCATTTCGTTTGTATTTGGCAAATATTGTCCAATCGTGGCCCAACTAGGCTTAAAAGATTCGTCTCGTGATTTACAACAAAACTGTATAATTAGTTATTTTTTCACTAACATTTAATGCTCCATATATGCGGGTAAAAATTGATGTGATGGAGAGAGAGTAGAAAAACTTGCAACTTGCAAGGGAAGTAAACAAGGCCTTGGTTGCTAATCATTTTGTCGCATGTTTCTTAATAGTTTCTTAGTAGAATCAAGACGTACGGGGATAAACGCATCGTTATATAGACTCTGCACACAAGTAAGGCCTTGTTTAGATGCACCTGCAACTTGCAAGTTTTTCCACTCTCTCCATCACATCAATTTATACCCGCATATAAAGAGCATTAAATATAAATAAAAACGAAGTGCTACAAGACTTTTCAATCTCTCTCCTCTCACCATCTAAACAAGGCCTAACACAAGCAATACCCTCTGTCTCATCAGTCATCACCAAACTCTCACGCAGGCCAGAGCCAGACGCTGTGGCTACGCGGCCTCGACGACGACGGCAGCAGCCCCCGGCCTCCGTGTGATCAGCTGCGATGACAACAGGAACGCGTCGAGGCGGCCACCGGCACGGTGATCCTTGTCGCCGTGGCCGACTCCGTGGTCGCCTTCGTCGAAGTTGAGCGCGTAGCTGAGCGGGTCGTACCGGAAGTCCCCGGCGCCCGCGCGGCGGCGCCACCGCATCCGCTCGCTCAGGCCCCCACCGCCGCTGCCACCGCCGAAGCAGCACACGGTGGCGCGCAGACTATGCCGCAGCACGCCTAGCGACGGCGACGACGACGACGGCGCCTCCATTGCCATCTGCGGATCCGATGCACGCACGGTCAGACTTCGACTGGTGACTGGTGAGTGGTGATGGCCAGTACGTGTACTAGCAGTGGCCTTGGCGGTGACACAACGAATGTTTTAGAGCAGGCGTCGGCGAGCTGGGTTATAAGTAGTGGGAGGGGAGACGGAACAGGAGGCGTCCGGACGCACGGAGAAGGACATGCTGTTTGCTGCCGGGACTGGCCGGCTCTGGGAGGGAGATGGCGGCGCGGTCGGGATGCCAGCGTGCCGTATCCGTAGCGTAGTTGGTGTCGTTGCAGGTGGGGTAGCGCGGGTCCGCGGGTTACTACAGTTGTATATACACGTTACACGCACCAGGGGCAGTCTTGACACTTTTTTTTATCGTCGTCCCGGGGGGGGGTGGGGCGGGTCCGCGGGTTACCTGACGTGATGCTGGAATGTCAGTCATTCTAAGGATTCTTAAGAAATTATTTTTTTATATTTGACCAAAATTATAAAAAACATAAAAATTTATGGACATTAATAGTCATACGATGAAAATATAACTAATAAAGAATCTAATGATACTTAGTTAGTATGATAAATGTTATTATTTTATTATATATAAATTTAGTCAAAGTTAAAAATATTTTAACTCTCTAAGATTTATAAAATGACTTAAAATTTAGAATAAAAAGAATAAATGCTTTTCTATTCTAAAAAATCAGCTATTTCATCATAGAAGTCGTCAGTTTATAAGTTCAAACGGGTTGGATGGCTACTCGAGTTTGGGTCGGATCTGCGGTCTGCCCTCTTGTGCACTACTTACGGTGTCCTGCAATGTTTTGAATTTCAGTTGGTTGAATTTGTGCACAGAGGCACAGATTAAACAAGACCCGGATCTGAGGGAAATGGAACAGGTCAGAAAAGCACAGGATTCATAAATCATATCGGAGGCCAGAAAACTAGTCCTTCCTTGTAAGCAATTTTTTAGGGCCCTCTAAAGCCAACCATTTCAAAGTTTGACAACTATCTTTTTTTCATAACACTATATTCTGTTATCAAAGTATCTTTTTAAGACTAATCTACTTGTAGCACTTCAGAAAACTCAAAATCAACATATAAAAAGTAGTGCCCACCTCAAAACATCAAGGCACATCTATCCATCAGAATCGGAAGATGATAAGGCATCAACGAATCGATCCCCTTCCCCATGGTATAAGCTAAACCGTGGCTTTACGCCACCAGCAACAAAAGACAGACACACGGGCAAGTCGGCCAGGGGAAAAAACGCTGCACAACAGTACCAGCACCTTCCATTTTCCTGAGCGTCACTGTCAGCTGAGAAACTTTAGGCAGATGTCACAGTCGCACATGACTTGTTAATACCATCAACGTTACTTATAAGGAATAAGGATCTGAGTCTATGAGCTCTAGTGTTAATTTGCACTTCCTGATATAACTGCTACCCAAAGTATTCAAAGCTTTGAAATTCCTGCCTTGGAATCTCTGATACACAGACGAATGATATGAACCCTAGGACTCGAAAGTATACTTCCATGGTACCATACTACTAGCAGCTAATGACAATAGATTTGAGAGGCAGTCAGGTGACAACTGACAAGTTGTATGTTACCCTAACATGAACATACAAAGGGTGGGGGTTTGGGAACAAGAATATACCTAGGTCCCTAACAGTCAAACGTGCTTTATAAAGGGTGCAGCTTGTGGTGTTAAAGCTCAATTCTGCTTCCCGTTTCTAGAGCCACCAATAGGATCACCGCCGCTGCTCGAGCATGATTCTGATGCTGCTGGAAGAATCGTGTCCCCCTGTATATCACTTGAGATTGAATCTGGAGCTTGTGCAATGGTACTTTGGCTCTCAAAATGGGCTATCAAACCTCTTAGCTGTTACAGGAGAACAACAGATCAGTTAGCTACAAGACAAAAACTACATCTCATTCTGCACAGCAGATCATTGGTTCGAATGGCAGAAAGCAGAGAACACACATTCTGAAAAGAATCAAACACACTAACCTCTTCTTGAAGTTTTTCAATCTTCTCATCTTTTAATTTAAGGGCAGCTTGCTCCCTGAAACAAAATTACACCAACTTAGATCACAATGTTCTAGTTTCTAAATTGGTATGATGTTCAACACCTGGAATAGTGCACAAAGAATAGAACACAAAACAAAATTCTAACAAATGACCAAAAAAGAAAACAAAATAGACTTGATCGCTAATGACTCATGAAAACATATTGAAGCTAGTGGGTCTATACCAAAGTGAGCTATCCAAGACATTTCTGGAGAGAAATATTAGGATTAGATTAGGAAGGCAGCAAAAATTCAGTATGCTTATCTTGCTGATCTATATTCTATAGTTTGAATAAAAATCGTATCAGGACTTCATAAAAAAATAAGCATCATTTAATAGGTTGGTTCTGTTTATTTCAAAATGACAAAGAAACTACCTTGCTTGTGCTTTTCGTATTGTTTCAATCCACATCTCCTGATTCTTGACAAGATTGCCATTAACCTGAGAAAAAAAGATACAATCCAAGCAATTAGTAGACCTCAGATAACACAAATTCTTAGGCACTAACATTTAGAATTAGGCAATTAGCTGTAGCATATAGATAAGTACTCAAATGCTTACTTCATCAAGAAATCTTTTCTCTTCCCTGCTCTTGTCAAACTTTGCTTCCAATTTTTGGAGTTTTATGCTCATGGCTTTCTCAGTGGCAGCAGAAATTTCTTTCTCAGTTTCCTCTTTGACTTCCAGTAGAAGTGACTCGTAGTACTACATTAGCACGAAAACCAAATAAAAAACACATGGTTTTATATACAGTAGCAGATAGTAAACATCACTCAAAAAAGCACAATAACGTGTTGACTTACATTTCTTTGCTTTTCCAGTTGAAATGTGACGAGATCATTATACTCTTCGACAATCTAAAATAGGGGAAGTCAATGTTGTAATGCAAGGCATACATAAGTTTATCAAGATGCTATTTGATAGCAGTTAAAGAAAATTCTTTACTTAAACACATTACAGCTTCAAATTTGCTGTTCAGTAGAGCTTCATTCATTGCAGCATCACCACTGCATAGTGAACACGTGCTCTCTGCTGTGTGATCACCATGGCAATTGTACTCAACTAGCTTTCCATCTGTTTTTGACTGAATAAGCCGATGGACATAGTTGTCCCCAGCATAGTCCCAAACTTTCTGTGTCTCTAACTCAAGTGAATAACAATGTTGAGTTTCCTTCCAGTGTTCAATAGCATGTCCACCTTTGTACCTGTGAAAATTCCCAGCAATCAAATTAAAGAAGTTATTAGCAATTCACAATTGCCAGAATGAACATGAAATATTTTACCTTCCACAGCCAACATGGCCACAGATTAGACATATCCAAAGATTCTCTGAAGTTCCACAAATAGTACACATGGATTTCTCTGGTTGCTGCTGACAATATCTGCATACCTGAAAGATACTTTCAATGTAAACACAAATTGCACAAGCTGCTAGCAAGAGTAAGCGAATTACATACTATATTTTTTTCCTAAAACCAGGGAAAAAAATATTAATAATCATAAACCGAATCCATCCACTATTAAATGCATACATAAGGAAACAAAAAGAATTGCTGAAGTTCAAATTTGAAATACTGTTAGTTTGGTGATAAAAGATATTCCCATAGGCACCAATAGCATAGCTGAGTTCATATTTCCATTTTGAATTTAAATACAGATATGGCAATAATACAATCAGCATACAGTAGTGCAGTTATAGTAAACTAATGTAAAATACACATTAACCAAGTAAATCATCTTAGTCACTTACCGGGCATGAGGAATCTGTCCATTTTGATATGCACGAGCAGTGGAAAGAATGGTTGCAGATTGTTGTGAGAATACCTCCAGGATCTTGGTCAAGTCGTTCTATTTAAATATTGAAAACAAATCAATGCTGTGATCAAAATAAACTTCAAAGACCATCTTGTTTAGGCTCAAATACACTAGAGAGCTGATAAAATGCATGCCACCAAGCCTCTATACAGAGAAGTGAACATAAAAAGAATAATGGATACATTACATATAACACAAACACAAAGTTTTTGTACTATGCACTGCCAAAGGAACAAAACAGAGAAACCTCCCCAAAAAAAACTCAGCATCCTACATTATAGTAAGCCAGTTTAACATACAAAATGTTTGAAAATCCTAAATTCAAATATTTCTATGCATGCTAAACCTCTGCCATCAATTAAGAATAGGACAATGACACATGGAGGCTTTAAATCACTATCACTTGAATGAACTGGAACTAGGGTTTGAAATTCAACAGCCACATCATCATGCACAAACTTAAAATATGGATGAAGTTTTCCTTATGAATAAAGAGATAACAAATGCACATGTGAGAAAATCAGGTCTCACTTAGCGAGTACATCTAAGTATCTAACTTGACATAGATCACAAACGTTCTCTTTCCATCAACCAGAGAATATATGACTGAAGCAGGAATCATGACTTGATCCCAAACGTACGGTACTGAACATTTCTAACCATTTCAGTGCAATACAAACAAAGAGAGGTTACAAGCTTTCGAAGTTTCAATAATCAAACAAAACAGAACACTCTACTAATTGTTTTTGAAAAATTGATAGAGTTGTTCCAAGGCAACTAGACATACCAAGACATACTGGGCATGTAGGTTGCTCAGCCAAGTTTGTAACCGAGGTATGTGCATGCTCAATCAATTGCGTGTAGTGCACATCTTCCACAAAACGGACATGGCAAACATCCCCCTGCACCACATAAACCTCAAATCAATAATCATTTGTAAAATTTAATCACAGAACCAGGAGAAAACACATTACTAAATTCAGCAGAGTAGAAAGAAATTAACACCTCCAGCGAAGAGAACTGCTTCCCATTGAAGTGCTTATAGAAGCTGTCTGTGGAGCTCTGAGTGTCAAAATTTATAAGAACACTGTACTGTTCCTCTGCTCCATCAGTTCTACAGCACAACCACCAATTAATACCACAACCCACATACATAGGGAATCACATCAACACATCAAACAAGAGTTTGCCACCCATATTATAATTAGAACAGCAACAGAGAGAGAATTAAGGAAACTAAACCAACAAATTAATTGGACCCAACTACTGAGACTACTCAGATTGCAGACCCAACTATTGAGACTACTCAGACTGCATCAACTGGATCAATTGGTCTCTAGGGAAGTAAGCAAAGCATAGCAGGAGTGATCAGGCAATGTGAGCAACCTGACGATGCGCATCTCGAGTGTGTGGGGGACGAAGGCGCCGCAGAAACGGCAGAAGTCGGCGTAGGTCATGTGGTTGGGCACGGCGAGCACGCACACCCGCGGCTTCCTCCCCACCTACAAACACACACGGGCGAGCCAGCCGTGGAGGTCAGGTTCATGTCACTAAGACCCTATCCACGGAAATCCCAATCAGGCGTGGCTTACTGGGAGATGAGACCAGGAGGAAGCGGCGGGCGGGTCGGGGTGGAGGATGACTACGCCGCGGGTCTCCTCGATGCGAGGGTTTCCCGAGGAGAAGTGGACGGACTCCAGCGCGCGTTCGGAGGAAGAGGGCGCAGCGGGAGGTGGCTGAGGGGCAGCGGGCTTGCCGCCGGTCGCCATGGCCGGAGGAAACGCGACGGCGAGGAAATCAGCTAGGTCCCCTGGAGAAGTGGAGACCACCAATGGAGAGGTCTTTCTGTAAAATTGCTCCTTGGTTACGGCCGTGCGCATCCCACCTGTTCAACAGGCAAGTGGCCCCACCTGTCAGTGACCATGAGCCCGACACCACACGGTCCCATCTTCCGCGGGAGGAGAAACAGAGCCGCCTTCATGGCGCGCAAGCCGCCTCCGCTCTTGCCCGATGGCGGCGGCGCTCATGGAGTCTCTTCCTCCGTAAGCTCGGACCGCGATATCCCTACGCCCATCAGTTGCTGCGCGGCGATCGTGGTGAAAACTGGAAACGTTGGTGAAGGTAAGGGTTGCTCACTTGCTCTGGAGATTTTTTTTTTTCCCTTCTGACTGTTACGTGTTCGACGAAATGCCACCGCGCGGGGTAGTAGGATTGCCGGATTGGGAGTCATGGGTGTGCAATATTTGGTTTCGAATTCGACTAGGGTTATGGATGCGTAACATTTGGCCCACCTGCCATGTTGTGTCGTCGACTCATCGTCCTTGAAACATGCATATGCGTTGAGATGATGAGCTCAGCTTAGAGTAGTTAGTCTTTGTCTTGCTCTGGAGAAGGCGAGGAGGCTGATATGTACAGGACATGGCTTTCAAATGCCAGTGTGTTGTTCACATCTTCTGCTTGCTACGTGCAACTGACATGACAGGCCTTGGACTTCCAGGCCAGGCTGATATCTATGTCTCGTTTCTTATGTGCAGACTTTGGTTACATCTTCCATGTACCAGTGACTTTTTATGCTTTTGGAGATAAGAAATTCAAGTGTTCAAAATTGAGCAGTTTTTCACCTATAAAGACCTTTCTGTTAAAGCATTTTAATCCTGAGTGACTCCTGAGACATGTAATTATCAATATCTTCACGCACCTTTTTTGTTTTGTTTTGTTATAGAAGACGCACTGGGCTAATCTACCTTTGTGTAAAGCTCTAATGTCTTTGAAGTTATAATATTTGAATGTCATATGCACAGATATTGTCCATTTTCCTTGAACCAGTACTTAATAGTACCATCCCCACACGCAACTTTGCTTGTTATGTAGCATAGATATCTGTTCCGATAAAGAAATTGTTGGTGTAAAATGGTTAAATACATATCCCATGTAAAGAAACTTCGTCAAAGACTGTAATATTCAATGATAGATGAAATGTCAGATCTTGATCTTGCGATTCCTTAGTGGAAATACGTACGCATAGTACCTCACTTGGTGCATTTTCAATTAGCATATCTGGAGATCTTCTGAGCCATCATCTGTCATATGGTTATTAGTTGACTCAGCATCCCTAGAATAGAAAATGGTAAAATTTCTTTTAGTTGACTATCTGAGTTCATTTACAGTCTTTTGTGAAATAAATGCATTTCGTTGACTTCACCTGATGCTGAGTTGATGAGATCTTCAGTTCTCAATCTTTTCCAATGATGATACGTAAGTCTGAAAATTTTTTCCCTCAAACATGTAAACACTGTGGTAATATAGAGAAAATATTGCCTTCTTTAAATATCAGGTACAGTTATGGCTGTTGAAGTATCGGTGACTACATGATTTGTTATAGGCACACTATTTAGTATTTATAAGTCCTATTACTGTCACTGAAAAATAGTGGTGGTTGAAAGGCAAACAGTGTTAGTTGCATGTTCCATGCTTCAAGGCTTTAGCCTTAAAACATGGCAGTTCTTCTCCATCCAAGTTCTCAGCAGTACAGTTCTTCAAAAATCATAGTTCTTTTTTTCCCTACCAATAGCTGTTCCTTTTCTATCACAGGATTTTAGTGGATCATGACTGGTTATTTGCAGCAAATTTCGAATCTATTGAGATTTGTGCTGCTTTGTTGCTGCCTGCATTATTAGTATTGCCTTTTTACTATTGGACTATTGTCTTGTTTGGCGTACCTGATTTGTCCAAACTTGACTAACATGTTTAACTTAGTTGTTTGTTGCTAACCTGAACGAGCAAGAGTACACCAATTTGATCTGGTCAGATTGTTTCACTACGCTTAGCTTGACATCCCTGACATGACATGATCAAATGCTGTTTAGTTGTCCCCCTTCCCAAATGAATTCACTAGACACCTATAACTAATCTAGTGATATATCATCTGAATTTGCACTTTTGTAGTACACAATATACCCCAGTTACTGTTTTTTTATTTACTTTAGATTATACTGTTTGCATGAATTTGAGATCTGCCATGAAACTAGATAGTGGATACATCTGGATTACAGCAGTGACAACACATCGAACGCTGCTAAGAAATTACATTGGTTGAAATGCTTACAGAAAATTCAAGTTAGTTTTTTTTTCAGTCAAAGTCAAGGGGGAGAAGGGACCTACACCTAGGCCAATCCCTTTTAATTAATCATCATCATGGGAGGATGACAAAGATTTCACTGTTTTATTCAACACTAGATTATCTTAATGTGCTTATAATATTTAGTCGATGACGCCGCACGAGTGCACTTCCCGAGCTTTCCAGCTATATGTGTCGAATCATATCACGAGGTGCATGGAAAAAATATTAATATAATGTTCTGATCTCGAGATGATCTGAGTAGGCATCACTGAAGACTTCATTAGTTAAAGCTAGAGTTACTCGGCTTCTGATGGTTGAAGTTCATTTTAACTTTTCTTGTTAACACTTCCCTGCAAAGCAAAATGCGTAATCAACAAGATCCAACCGTGTTGTCTTGCTACAGTACAATTGCTTGCTTGGAAACTGCTGTAATCTCAACATGTTTGTATCCCATTCCTCTAACAGTTTGGTTTTAGGAAGGATAGTGACAATGGATGGTAAACTTCTTCACAAACTTTTTGTTTGGTAGGAAAGAGTTGTTCTCTTTGTCAAAGACCTTACAACCGTATCTTTTATGCTCTATATCTGACACACTTCTTGCCTATGAACATATATAATTAGGCAGGGCTTATATTTGTTACAACAAGAAGCATTTCTAGGATGCCATTTTTAACATCTTTAAGTTGCATTTTTTTATGTGCTACTACATGTCATCATGAGATTTTTGAAAATAATAGAAAATGTTAGTTTTGGAACCTGGAATAGTGGAACTTCCTTCTTCATAGTTGTTTCATGATTTTCTTATTTTATTAAACGTGCTATGCATAATTTGACCGGTTCTTTTCTCTTGTTTAACAGTTGGCGATGCTCTGAACTTGCTTGTAAGTTTTTTGCTAGACTTGAGGCTATAGTAAAATGTTTCACATTCACTATTTTATTTTTTGTTATACATGAAAAAATATTAACCATTATATGTTTTACGTTCCATTGAAATGTGAGACCCATCAAATAACCCCTCTATTTAGTCCAGAAATTTCAGATTGTGAATGGACAAGGGAAAAAATTATAAACTCATTCAATGTTTAGATACAAAATTACACCTTGGGAGTTAGCTATTGAATTTATATAAACAATTAAATACTAATATTTTAGGTTTATTACTGGATGTAGTTATACGCATGTCAAGGATTACGAACAATGACATAATGGATACCATGTCTAGATATTAATCTTAGTTAATGAACTACTAAAAACTATGGACAGATTTGGTTTTCTAAGAAAATAACAGCATACTTAAAGAACTTCGAAAAAGGGGATAACATGAACTATGTTAAAGCGTACATATATATAAACTGGTGCACCTACTTGAAGAATTTGAGTACAATTGCCTCTAGTGATGTATTTTAATCACATGGTTGCATTGAGACAAAATTCTATCAGTATTGCACCAGTTTAGTCCAAGAGATAAAGAACATGAAAGAAGTAAAGAAAATGGAAAAATAATTAATTATGGAATTTATTTAGCACAAAGGCGATCTATGAGGAACCCCTTTCCTTCTGCTCATATTTGTGGCCATATCTTCATCAGACACTCTATTTGCAGACCGTGCACAAATATATGGTCCACTCCGTTTTTTCCGAACAAAATTTGTGCATGGCGCACTCAAATTCTCAGAATCTGATGATCCCATGGGCTCATCAACATCAACAAGGGTTGAGTGAGTTGTGTCATCATCAGCATCATGAGGAATGAAGAAGTCAGGGCCAAGCTGCAAGGTCTTGCATGGGCGCAAGTATGCTGACAAATTTTTCTTCTGCCGTAGTATATACTCCACCTGAAAATGATGCAGATTATCAAACAATTTTCATAGCTTGTCTTGCTAAGAACCTTTTAGATCATAATTGTTCTGCTCCTCTCATTTAGCATGAATTATGATGTTTTATTTTCTCAGCCACCATAATTCAGTTACATAAAGTCACATAGGATAACCATAGCTTATTAGTTTGAGTTAATCACCTTGCAATCCAGAGAGCAGTGGAAATACGGTTCTTGAAGGCTCCTGTCGCAGGAGGTGCAGATATTCCCTGATCCCTTGAATTGCCTATTCTGTGGTCTTTTCTTCAGGAAAACAACCTTAGAGCTGTTGATGGTATAAGACTGCACCACGTTGATACAGAATTATAAGCCCTCTTGCATCTTGAACCTCAGAACAATACCAGATTGACATGCATGCACTATGCATAATTGATATACCTGAACACTAGAGCAATCAATAAGCTTCTCCAGGTCCTCCAGCCGGACAACGTCATGGTAAACATATCGCCGCACCTGCAGGAGCCTGTGTACACGGTGTGCTGCCACACAGTGTGGGCAGATGCTGGTACAGCAGTCCAGGCAACAGATGTTCTTCTCGTTCTTCTTGGCATGCTCATGGAAAGAGCATGCTACGAAGAACTTCTGTGTGTTAAGGGCCTCTAACCATGCTGGCTTCCACATTGCCTGCTGATGTTGCCCAATTCCATATATTTTTGGCATCAATAAATGGCTAATTCATATGAGAATTCACAGGAAAGCATGAAGAAGGTTAGAATCCTTACCATGATCATGTATGCGTGTGGTTGTGAAGCCCTCTGGTTGTGTGTGTTCTAGGTTGGATGGGTGGAGAGTTTTGAAGAAGGGGGAGAGAGAGAGACGCGTATAGAGCTTATGAAGGATGAGAGCTGGGGTGTATTGTGCTATAAGGAGTATTAATGAGACAACCAGGAGAGGGGGTTATATATTTGCATCATGCGGGCTTTTGACAATTGACTCCTTAATCTATGGCACTATCGTGGAATGCACCTTGCTTTAAGACAGAGTGATAGGCATGTGTAGTTACTTTATGAATCAAAATTAGAACATGTTCCGTAATTGCTGTTAAGTGCTGGGATGCTGTACATCAAAAAAGGGTAGCTGATCTTGTAATAGCTGCTCTGTTTTATTTCATTGATTTTTTTAAATGCATTATTTCATTGATAAGTATCACTATGTTAATCCTGAAACAGATAATTCCTTCTTTTTTTTTTTTTTGGAGAATTTCACAGTTGACAGAGGCTGCTTCAATTTCAAAACTGGTTCAAACAAACTGTGTCAGGATTGAGTTTTGCATGATCACGATCATGAATTTATAATGCCCAATGTGATAACTTGGACAAGTGGTCAATTACTGTATCACTGTATAAATTTTATGATATCATAATTTTCAGAATCATGACAAGTTACCATGCAGAGCAGATTTTTGTAAGTTAAAATCTTACTCGTTCTTGTTAATTCTTGATGCTTTTTTTAAGGTCAATTTTTTTAAGGTCATTAATTCTTGATGTTGAATTTATTAATGCCAATGTGATAACATTTCCCATTCTTCCAACAAACAGGAAAGGAAATATTTCACAAGTTTAATTGTGTTGACATTGGAACACACCAAGGCCTGAAGTTTTACCAAATAGATCCTTTGCATCTCTTGGAGATTGGGCTAATGTGACATGTACATAGTTAGCCAACAAAACGCACAAAAACAATTCTGGAGGGAAGAAAGGGGAGGTGGGGAGGTGAGGCGAACGTGGATGCTGTTTCTAGTGTTTCCCAACCCTTGTGCCAACTTTTTAACTTATGACTAAAGCTCAAATCTCTAGCCTTGGCACCAGAGCTCGCCACTCTTAAACAAAAAATTATGCAGTGCCCAAGGAGCCACTTTGATTCCTTGTTTGGAGCCTTATGTGTGGGGGCGAGTACAGCCTTTCTTGGGCAACACATGCATACAATACAAATCGACAGCCTCCACTAACAAATTACTGCCTTGGGCTTTGCCCCCATCGTGTTTGCTACAGGATAGGTTCTGTTTTTCTTGAGTTTTAAACTTCAAATGGTACACTACAAAATCTGCTTGAGTTCTGTATTCTGTGAATTGTTTGGGGGAATCTGCATTCTTTTCACCCTTCAGCTGTTTTTGTTTCGTATGCAAATTTGTATGGTTTGAATGGAATTGCTGAAGTGATATTACAGTTACTTTCTATAGATTTAAGGTCTTATTATGTTGAGTGTGGGGTATGGACTACTACCACTTATTTGGTTTGTAGAACCTTTTAACATCCATATCATTTTGGCCATGTTAATACAATTGCAGCGATGAATAAGTTGTCTCTGTTTGGCCTTTACAGGTATGTGTGTTCTCGATTCCAGAAGAGTAATACTCATCGAATCCATCTAACAGTGTTGTGGCTTTAACCTATTCCAGGTGTGGATCTGATAGGATTTGCAATGGCTTTATCGGGCCAGATGTGATAAAGTTTGTAAATGAATCCCTTCGCCTAGATGCATTGAGTTGTTTTTTCTGTGCTGTCTCATGGTTACACTCTAGAACCTTTGACATGGCACAGTACCATTCATCAGACTGTGGGTGTGAGTTTCTTTTTCTGATGATACATCAAAAAAGCCTGAACTATCTTGCAAAGAATAGTTCATTGTCCCAGGTAAGGGTGAGTTGATGGGCAGTTCCTCCTTGAACTGTCTGATTGGTCTCCAACTGTGGAAGTCAAACAGGCATGGACTAATAGCATGATTATAACAAAAGCAGCTGCTCAATTTCGTATCTCAACTGTTTTGAATTAATATCTTGACCATGATTGCATTTATTCTTTCCGCTTGTACCCGGTGTTAGATAGGAAAAGAACTGTTACTTTAGTTCATATAGTCTGATCAAATTATTATGAATTTCAGGAAAAGACATGTAATGATGATGCTGAATGGTAGAGGAGAGTGGTTGAGCTTGACATGTAGCTGTGGTCGGTGTGTGGGGTATTTTTTGCATGCGTGACGCGGATAAACAGAATCCTACAGCAACAAGGTTCTCACTCTATTTTCAGTAGGACCTCTTGTTGAAATATTAGTGCTCAACCAGCCTGAAACTCACATGTGAAGTGGAATCAGCTTAGTTCTCCAGTAGAGCATATGCTCAAAGAACATTGCTACAAGTACTCCAAGCATTTCGTAAGCATAAATACAAAACTTCCAAGGCTAATACGCCATTGAGCTCCATAGCAGTCACCCATAGGATTTGACCCTAAGGCGGCGTACGCCCTCAACTTGTCTTGGTGAATTAGGGCTAACTAGGACTAGTAATATTTATTTATTTTTAGGCTAGCAGGACACTACTAATAATGTACCTAAGCGAGATATAGTAATGCCAAATGTTGTTTTGAATACCCAAATGGTTGCATTCAAAGCATTTCCTAGCCTTGAGCTTATAGCATATACTCCCCCCTATAAGAAATAGATGTCGTTTTGGAAAATGATATGGTCTTCAAAGTATAACTTTGACTTCATATTTTTATAAAATACTCATCACAAAGTGATATATTTATACTTTTATGAAATTATTTTTCAAGACAAATTTATTCATATAGTTTTTATTTTGAAACTCAACAACTTAAAGATTATTCATTATTTATATTTTCAATGTTTGACTTAAACCTTGTCCAAAACGACATCTATTTTCTATACGGAAGGAGTATATTGGTATTTCTCCATAGAATTTGACCCAAATAGAAATATATGGGGCGTCCTTAACTTTGCCTTGGGGAATTAGAGCTAGAAACTAGTGGTGATATGTGTGTTTTTTAGACTATTATTAGGACACTGATCTATCTAGCTAAGAGTGGTGTCGAAGCAATGGATGTTGTCTCTTGGCTCTAGGTGCCCTATAATCATGAATCTAGCTTGGCCACACATCACCCACGTAGACCTAAATATCATATCGTTCATGCTCTCTAGCAAAAGGAGCTTTGCTACTGAGCCATCAGAATAATCTGTGTGTCATGGTTGGTTCTAACACCGCTTTGTCGGTCTCATGGGCTTAATCTCTGGTCAAATCGCTGCTCCGTCCACGCGATTAACAAAAAGGCATTCAAATGTACGGACGCCGGGCCGGGCCGTCTCACTCTCGTCGCACGGGCCTTCTCACCATGACGCGTGGGGCCCACGGACCGGGGGACCCAGGCGCCAGTGAGAGGAACTGCGTGTGGGTGGGTGTACCGTGACGTCGATTGTTTGTTTGGAAAGGAAAACACGAGTAGTACAAGATGCCGGTGTGAGTGTGCACCGCCCGCACGTGTGCACGTACGCCCTCTGCGTAGACAATCCGAGGCACGCACACGTGGCGCGGTGGGGGCAGAGGCCGGCGGTTGGTGCCCGCCACGTGAGGGCGTCTGACACAAGGTTAATGCGGGGAGGCCGCCTCACGTGCAGCGCCTCGGAGGCCGCGAGAGGTGGGATGCGCTGTGGCGGATTCCCTGTGGACCTCCTTGCTGGTTGCTTTGCTGCTACCGTTGCAGGGGTTAATTGCAAAATGGAGCATCTCTCCCCTTCCCCATTTTCTTTCCCTCTTTGCTAGGAGGTTTGGGCGGCACATTGAAATACGAGTACGTATGTCGTAGTGGATCTAGGAAAACGAGGTAGTAGGATCTCATTTTATCATCTTTCATCTCTAATTTCTCTCCTAAAATTTCATATATATAAATTTGTAGGAGGGACTTTTCGAATCAAGTAGCAGTAGTGAGAGGGCTCAAGCCTACCTTGGCTTTGTGCTAGATTCGTCCCTGCAAGTATGTAGGTACTTCACTGTCTTTTTAGTGGAATTACTTTTGCGTGCTACAAGTGAGGTTGTTCTAATAATTCATAACTAAAATGAACTTTTCGTGTAGATGTTAAATGTTAATAAAACTAAATAATCCTTATAGTTTAAGAGAAGGAGTGTTTTTTCCAATCACACTACCTTAGAAACATGAGGGCATTTTGATATAGGCAATATCTCTGATTGAAGAAAATATTGCATAAAGAAAGTTCAATGCCTATTGAGTCGTTCAATAATACACTCCCTCTAGTAAATTATTAGATGTTTTGGCTTTTTAGATATATTATTTTTCTTATATATCTAAATATTAGCTAAGTGCATAAGCTAATGAATCAAGAAAAAAGTCCAAACTACCTTATAATTTAGAATAGATGGAGTGTGTGCTTATAGTACATTAAAATACAAAGTCGATAGCATTCACTCAGTTTCAAAGTACATACTGTTTTATATTTTTTTGTAGTAGCAATATTATACAAATTTAACTAAAAATGCATTAACACACTGGTGGACCTAGGGTCCTACGAACTTGGGCACCCGCCCAAGCGCCTGCTCCGGCGTAAACTGAAGGAAATGTTGCAAAGTGCTTTACTGTAAGCTAAAAAAAATACATGATCTTATATGAGCAGTGTTGGTTTGCTCGGGCTCCCATCTAACGCTAGGTCCGCTACTGCATCAACTCTACAACATCAAACTATATAAACCTACTCTAAAATATATATATTTATTTATTTGGTATCATAGATGGTAACATAATTTTCTATAAGCACATTTAAAATTATACGAATTTAGTGTGGAACTAAAATTACCTTTACATACTCCATTATATGAAACGATGAGCGCCTTCCAAAGTTCACTCTCAACGCGACGGTAGGACCATGCGCGCGCGGCTAAAGCCAAAAAGGTTGCACACATGACGCACGCTCACACTTGTTATCTCCAATCACACACCGATGGGGCTGTGACATGTGGCTGTGCCATGGACCAGAAGCTGCTGTCTGTCTTGCGATCCTCGATGATTAGATTAGATGCGGCGAGTGTTGAAGAGATGGAAACTTGGAATTGGGTTCTTTCCCGTTTCTGCACTAGTATACTAGTAGTAGTTTACTAGGCAATAAAATCCCCTAAAATAGGGTTTTTTTCCTCTGACGGCGCCGCCGCCGGAGTCCACCAGAAAGGCAGCGATCTGCGATCGCTCCACCAGATCCCTGCGCCTGATCTGTTCCCTCCTCCGCAAGGAGCCTGGGAGCCGTCGGCGTCGGTTGCATGGCAGCACAAGCAACGAACCAGAAGGGGAAGAACATGGCAACGGAGGATGATAAAGATTCGCTGAGTCCAGAAGAACGTCTAGTGGGCCTGACACCATCGCTGGAGGAACATCTTGAGGGGCTGACGCTTCATGGGGAGGAGGAGGAGGATCTAGACTTCTCGGAAGAGTATGAGGATTTAGTCAAGGAGGTTCGCTGGCTTGCTATCTTTAGGGTTCATACGACGAAACCCTACAGTAACGCGGCACTGTTCAATGCCATGCGGAACGCGTGGTCAGCATCAAAGGAGGTGACTTTCAAGGCATTAGATCACCCTAACCTTTTCCTGGCTCAACTCCACTGCTTGGGAGATTGGTCAAGGGTGATGGATGGGAGACCTTGGATTTTTTGAGGTTCTGCAGTTGTTTTGGAAGAATATGATGGTTTCTCAAACGTACTATCATACAAGTTGGATAGCATCCCGGTGTGGACGAGGATCCTGGGGGTCCCGGAGGGCTTGATGAAGAAAAAAGAGCTATCAGAGAAGATCGCGAAGAAGGTGGGAGGTCTGATCAATGTGGTTGTTAATGATGGGAAGATTACTTCAACGCCATATTTTCGTGCTAGGGTTAGGCTTGATCTAAGCAAACCCCTAGTGCGATTTGTTCCAATCACCTTAAAAGAAAAATTAAAATGCTTGGTACAGTATGAAAAGCTGCCAACATTTTGTTTCTACTGCGGTTGTCTGGGGCATGAGGTTACTGAATGTGGTGATGGGATTCACCCAAAGGAGAGCTGTGGCTAGGGAGAATGGTTGAGAGCTCCATTCTTTCAGATGGGGCCTGGGAGGGATGGTCGTGGTAATAGAGGCCGGGGGCGCGGCGGAGGCCTAGGGAGAGGCTTTGGGAGTGGAGGTGGTTTTGATGATGAGACAGTTGATATGGATTATACAACTGATAATGATGTTACAATGAATGAGGATCAAGGAAGAGTTGCTACACAAATCAAAGAATTGGAAAAATCATCCAGCCTAGGGACGCCTTTAAGTCCCTTGCAGATGCAGGAGAAGAAGAGACTGAGGAGGGAAGTTGGTGACGGGTCTGGGGGACAGACAAAATCTAATGCAAAATCGACGCTCTCTCTAGAGGAGAGTGACCGGGCACGATGAAACTCCTAGCTTGGAACTGTCGCGGGCTCGCAAGTGCCCGGGCAGAGCGTGCTCTTCTGGATGTCCAGAGGAGTACCAAACCTGATGTGTTTTTTCTGTCTGAAACACACTTGGGTAAAGTTAAGGCAGAAAAGGTGATGAGGAAGCTTGGTTGTGACTGCTTATCACTTCATGAAAGTGATGGTAGGAGTAGGGGTCTTATGATGTGCTGGAGGAATGATCTTAAAATCACGGTGCTTGGTGTATCGGAGAATTACATTGACACCGTTGTGCATGATAGCAGAGATTGGAGATTGACGGGTATCTATGGAGAACCGAGATGGGATCAGAAAGCAAAAACCTGGGATGTCTTGAGATCGTTGCATGGTGCATCACAATTACCATGGATGGTCTTTGGTGATTTCAATGAAATTCTTTATAATCATGAAAAGGAAGGAGGGAGGCCTAGGACAGATCGTCAACTGCAAGTGTTTCATGATGCTTTGGGAGATTGCAGCTTATCTGACATGGGTTCCATGGCGATATGTTCACTTGGCATAGGGGAAGATTGAGGGAAAGACTAGACCGTGGTGTGTCCAATGCAGCATGGAATCTTCTTTTCCCCAACGCGGAGTTATCCCATGAGGGCATGGTTAAATCGAATCACCGGCCGATTTTGGTTGACACAGAGGGCTCTGTGGATGACGGGGTTAAAAATTATCCCAAACGCTTTGAAGCTCGGTGGTTAAAGGAGGATTGTGGCAGAACCTTCTAAATTACATGGCCCACAAGCACCTGACATTGTCCCTAAGACCTCTGTCAGCCGTACTTGAGTACCATATAACCTAGAATGTTACGTCGGGTGGATCCCCGATAAACCACGATCACTCGGGATCGATACTTACAAAGACATCACAAAGATTACAACAGTTTTTCATACAAAATACCGTAGTAGCGGAAGACTTACAATAACTTAATTTACAAAACTTTTGTCAAACTTATACAAACCCAGTGGCATTATTACAAGGCAGCGGAAGTATCATTACTTAACTTTATTACACTCACGCAACAAAAATGCCACCGCCCACGGGCCACACAATCTATTCCTCATCGGCCACTTCATCAACGATCGTCATGCGGCAAGGGTCAGAACACACTTGCTCACGCGGTTCACACCGCAATGGGGTTAAACAAACCCCGAGTACAAAAAGTACTCCGCAAGACTTACCCGACCAAAAATTGGGGAGAAGACTCGGGAATGTCTTTGGCTAATAGGAATCAAGGTAAGGCTTTAGCAAGATCAAATGACACCTTTGCAAAAAGAGACTAAGCCAATCCTTACTTTACTACATCGGTCACTTGTCAACCAAGTATCGGATTCAAAACTTTCCATCATCAACTTCCATTATTACTACGATGCTTGGTGCTAGGATCACGGCTCCCATATCGTGGAGCACACGACGATTCGAATAAACTTAATATACCCAAATTGGGGCTTCCTAGCCACACGATGTATGCGAGGACCGAACATCTTACATACATCAACTCACGCTTGCATTTCTCCATACCGGAACGGGTCCTAGCCACGAGAGTACAATTACACCATTTTCCTACGTCGTCGGTCTGGCCGTCGACGGGTATACCCGTAGTATGGGTACACGCTACTTCCCGTGCGGTTGTCCGTTCTCGCATGGATCATACAAGGGAGCTTACCGCCATTAGCATGCGACTAGTACTATCCAATAACCTCATGATCCAAGGGCCAAGACAACGAGCGGTGCTTAACCGACTCACAAGTGGGCGACACTACACCGGGGGGCACTAGCCCCTCCCCGGTGCAAGTCACTCCACCCGGTCTCAATTTACTCATCATCATGCTCTTGTTGCGTACCCTTGACCCGATCAAAGTGAAGGGATACCAACAAGTAACATCGTTTTTTTAAATGCGCCCTCAAGGGGGAACTTTTGTTATCACATCTTTAAAAACATTTCATAAAGCCTTTGCTATCTGCGGGGGGCTAAGCATGCACTAGCATTTTCGAAATCAAAACAGGTATCCAGGGTGTATAGCAAGGTACGGTAAATGCACCAAAGTAGGATATCACACAACTCCTATTACCTAATGCATCATATCAGGAACATACAATATAAAAGCTTTTCGAAATACAAAGCAGGGTTTAAATGCATCCGGGGCTTGCCTTGGGGCTTGATGAAGTTAGGAGCAGTGATGACACTGTTGAGATCAGGACCAACCTCTTCACACTGATAACCTTCCTCCGAGACGGAAGTCGGATCAACTACACGATTGAGATGCATGATTACAGTGCAGTAATAAAAGAACATGCGATAATGATGCAACGATGGTTAACCTATCTTGAGTACAACTTTCCTTCACGGTATAGTTGCACTAAGAAGGTATAACTAGCGTCGACGACGACGGACTAACGATACGCAATCAACATAAAACGCCGAAGGTCATTAGGGTTAATGACCTAGGGTCATCACTCAATCCCAAAATCAGGCAACACTAACAGTGATTAAGGGTGATTACTAATTTATTGACCATTTTTACAGTCGTTGAAAGCCACTAATTAACTTACTAATTGAAGATTAATTAAAACCTAATTAACCACATGATTAATTAATTAAACATTAATTAATTAAAGGGTATTAATTAAGCATAATACAAAACTTAGTCAAAACATGATCAAACTTCATAATTAAGATCATCATCATGTAATTAGCACACAAAGCAAATTTCATAATTTCTGGACTTATATTTTAATTATTAAAAATCATGGAAGTTGCCTTTATTAATTTAAAGAGCTATTTATTGCACAATTAATTTTTAATGAAAACACAGGGTTAGCATTTTTTCTAGGTAGATCATCACTCAAGGATTCCAGAACATATTTTTGCACAATTTTACTTGCCCAAAATAAAATACAACAAAAAGATGAAAATCAGCTTTTGGAAAAAGAAAAAGAAAAGGAAAAAGCATATCACTCCTCCCCCGAGGCTACTGTGCAGCCCGAGAGCCTGCACGGCCCAGCTTGGTCCGCACTGCGCAGTGCGCGGCCCAGCTCAGCCGAGCCAGCCCGCTGCCCGCTCCTCCTTCTCTCTCTCGGCTCGGCCGACAAGGCGGCCCCACCCGTCGGGCCGCTTCTTCCTCCTCCCTCCTTTCTTTTTTCACCGGCGGACAGCGACGGCGGTGGCGGCTGCCCGCCGTCGGCGGCCCCTCCGGCAACGACGACGACGTACCAGCGTGATCTACTCTTCAAGGCGAACTCAACGAACTACTTCACGGCTACTAGCCATCACCGGAGCACGCATGGCGGCGACTACGGCGGGCGGTGGCGCACGGGGAAGCGCCGGTCGAGTTCACCGGAGTAACTCCGATGACACCGAGCACACTAACGTGACCCACGACTCCAGGCGAACATGTTATGACACGAAAACAACTCGAAGAAGGGTCGGAGGGTGGTGAACGACGACGACTCACAGCGGCGGCAGTTCACCGGAGCAGAAGAAGAAGAAAACGGCGCGAGCGCCGACTCCATGACCTCACGACGCTACGACCGCTCGGCAGGTGCGCAAAGAAGTTGCGGGCGGTGTGCAAAGGTGTAGGCGTGATCGTGGAGCAGGAAGGCGAATTTCGCCGGTGACCGAGGTGTGTCGACGGCGGCCTCGGGAAGAAAGAAACTTGGCGACGGCGGCGATCACGGCCTTTTTATAGAGCTACGAAGGCACGGTGAGGGTGGCGGGAGGGTTCACGACGGTGTTTAGGTGGTTGGCGCCGCGGGTTTGCCGGCGACGACTCCAGAAGAGCCACGGCGATGCCGGTGACCGACCGGCATGGGCACCGGGGCAAGCTGGCCCTCCCCCCTTATAGTACTGTAGCACGGGACACCTCATCCTCTCCTCTTTTCAAATTACTCCCCAGATTTTGAATAGAAGTTGAAAAATTTCCAAAATACAGATTGTGCAAAAATTTAATTCTCTACAACTTCTATTTAAGAAGTTTTGTCAGAATCCAAATAAATTTTGAAATTCCATTTCAAATTTGAAAATGAGCTTAAACTCAAATCTTTGGGATTTCAAAATTACTTTTAATTTTTGAATAAAAGATGAAAATCTCCAAAAATAAAAGTTGTTCCCTTTCTCAAGATCTACAACTTTCATTTAGAAAGTTTTTCATGAAACCAAATAATTTTTGAATTGGAGTTTAAAAAATCAAAAGGGACTATTCCCAATTTGGAAGACTTTTGAAATTAGTTTAAATTTTATTCAAAAACTTGAAAAACTTTGTATACCAAAGTTGTAGAGCTCAAAGAGATGCACAAACTGTATTTTTTGGAGTTTTCCTAAATTTTGAATATTTTGAGGTGAAATTGTAAAGGGGCAAAAACACTTTGAAAATCTCCCTTTTGAAAGGTTTTTCAAATTGAGACTTTGGGCAAATAATTAATGATGTTGTGGAACTTTTCAAACCCAACCAATAGCATACTTTCAAAGTACAAACTTCATACTTTGAAATGGTGCCATTGGTTAGCAACTTTTATTTAGAAAATCAATTATGGTTAGCTCATCAAAATTGAAAATAAAATTTGAATTCCAACACTTAACCAACTAGGGTTAGGGTTTGGGATTCGGATTCCGAATTCAATTTTGATTCTTGCTTTCGCATCATTTGACTTATAAAACTTAGTTTGGGTGTGAGTTAGGGTTAGCCAAACACTTGTACACACCAAGGTTGCTTTTATTTGGTTGCTTTTATAAACCAAAAGTAAAATTGTGAAGAAGGTTTAATGACATGCACATACGCATACGATATGAAAGAACTCAACCAACCCTAGAAGCATAAACTTGTTTTAGTTACTCTCATTAGAGTTTTCTAATGATAAATGCTTATGCAATGATGATGATGACATGACAAGTTTAGGCTAACGTAACACCGGGGTGTTACAAGGATACTTTAATGGAAGCTATGATTCAGGCGGCATGGGCACGTGCAGTTGCCTGTGGGGAGGCGCCAAGTTTTATGCAGAAGACAAGCATGGTTCATGATGAATTGCATGCTTGGGATCGAGAAACTCTAAAAGCTCCAGTGAGAAGAATGAAGAAACTTAAAAGAGACCTAGAACAAAAACGTCGAGGCCCTCTAATAGATGAAAATCTGGCTGCTCAGAAAGAACTTCTTGTCAAAATTGAACTTCTTATGGAGCAGAGGAATTGATTTGGGTACAGAGAGCTCGTGCTAACTGGCTCAAGCAGGGAGACCGTAACACTTCTTTCTTTCAGCGCTATGCATCCATGAGAAAGAAAAGAAATAAAATTGATGGCCTGGTAGATGATCAAGGTATCAAGCAGGTAAATAAGGATGTGATGTGTACAATGATCAAGGATTACTTCACACAGCTGTTCACAAAGGAGACTGTAGAGTTTGATAACTCGGTATTGGATTCAGTCCCATGTAAAGTTACAGGTGAAATGAATGATCTGCTAATAGCTCCATTTAGTGAACAGGAGGTGCAAAAAGCTTTATTCAGTATTGGTGACCTTAAGGCCCCGGGGCCAGATGGGTTGCATGCTATATTCTATAAAAGGTTTTGGTCAATGCTTGGAGACGATTTAGTATCAGAAGTGTTACAAGCTGTTAATACTTGTACAATTCCGGAAGGATGGAATAATACTACGATTGTATTGATCCCAAAAGTAGAGAAGCCAGAGAGAGTGGAACAATTCCGGCCGATTAGCTTATGCAATGTTGTCTACAAAGTTATATCAAAATTGTTAGCAAATAGACTCAGAATGATTTTGCCGAACATCATCAGTGAACAGCAGAGTGCCTTTGTGAAGGGGCGTCTTATCACAGATAACATTCTCTTGGCATATGAATGCATTCATTCCATCAAGAAGAAGACAGGGAAATCTGGTTTATGTGCCGTGAAACTAGACATGCACAAAGCATATGACAGAGTTGATTGGAACTATCTTGAGAAGATTATGTTGAAGATGGGATTTCATTCAAATTGGGTGAAGTTGATTATGGTTTGTGTTAAATCTGTCTCCTACAATGTTAGATTTAATGAGATGGAAACAGAATCCTTCACACCAACTCGAGGCATACGCCAAGGTGATCCTTTATCTCCTTTTTTATTTCTATTAGTGGCTGAAGGTTTGTCTTGTATGTTGAGAGAGGCAGAGAACCGAGGGGAGCTGGAGGGCATCAAGGTATGCCGAAGTGCCCCCCAGATCTCCCATTTGCTCTTTGCCGATGATTCCTTGACTCTCATGAAAGCGAATAAGAGGAATGTTGATTGTTTAAAGGGCATCCTTACTAAATACTGTGATAGCTCGGGACAGAAAATTAGTGAGGGCAAATCAAGCATCTATTTCTCCAAGAATACTGATATAGAGGAAAAAGCTCAAATTTGCAACACTCTCAATATTATGACTGAATCAATTTCAGATAAATATTTGGGCTTACCAGCTTTGGTAGGGATTGATAGATCTGACTGCTTCCGGCACCTAGTCGATCGGGTGCGTGCTAGAATATCAGGTTGGAAAGAAAAACTACTCAGCATAGGAGGGAAGGAGATCTTGATTAAATCTATTGCTCAAGCAATCCCAGTGTATGCAATGATGGTGTTCAGGCTCCCTAATAAAATCTGCAAGGGGATGACTGATGCCATTTCTCAATATTGGTGGGGAGATGGTGAGGATCATAAACGAATTCACTGGCAGCAGTGGTGGAAATTATGTATACCAAAAGATAAAGGAGGTATGGGTTTTCGAGATTTCCAAAGTTTCAACCTTGCTTTACTGGCTAAACAAGCCTGGAGATTAATGTCAGAACCTGACTCTCTTTGTGCACGTGTACTTCGAGCAAAATACTACCAAGATGGTGATCTGTTGAATGCAAAACCGAAGCAAGGGAGTTCATATACGTGGCAAAGTGTGCTAGCAGGTCTTGAATGCTTCAAACAGGGTTATATTTGGAGAGTGGGTGATGGAGCAAAAATTGATATATGGGGTGACAACTGGATTCCTAACAGTCCAAACTTGAAAGTGCAAACTCCACGAGGGAATAATATTGTCACAAGAGTGGAGGAGTTGATAAACCCGGTAACAGGGCAATGGGATGTCGATCTGGTGAGTTCAATCTTTAGCTTGGTTGATGTTCAACGCATACTACAGATTCCCTTAACGCATGAAAGAGAGGATCTAGTAGCGTGGCATTATAACAAGAATGGTTTGTTCTCAGTGAAGTCGGCATATCACCGTCAATGGACAATGAAATTTGACAATGATGGCGGTCGGTCTCATGAATCAGATAGCCGAATAGATGTATGGAAAAAAACTCGAAGGCCGATGTCCCTGGTAAAGTGAAGATACATGGACGCCGAATCTTGCATGATCATATACCGTGTCGTGCAGTCCTTGTTAATAAACACATTGGTGATGACTCATCTTGCCCTCTATGCTTGTCGGACCACGAGGATACAAAGCATATGTTGTTTTCCTATGATCGGGCACGAGCTATTTGGCGAGCTATGGGAGTCGGGAGAGAGGTCGAGCTATTGTCGGATAACTATCAGACGGCATCTGAAATCCTTGTGAGAATTATCAGACAAGGCAGAGTTGCTAGTGGTCTTCAGATTGGTCTCATGGAATTGATACTTACTGGCAGTTGGTATATTTGGTGGGAAAGGCGTCAAGCTGGCCATGGTGAGCAAATTCAGAGCCCCCACAGATCGGCCATGTCTATTGTAGCGTTAACTATGAATTATAAGCACTCCATGAAGAAGATAATTAAGTTCAGAAGGGGCTGGGTTAGGCCAGCGGAAGGACAATTATCGGTCAATACGGATGCATCCTTTGATGAGCTTTCTCATAGTGGGAGTGCCGGTGTTGTGATCAGAGACAACCATGGAGGGGTTATAGCTGCTTCAAATATGTATATTCCTCACGTGGTCGATGCACATATGGCGGAAGTTTGGGCGCTGCGAGAAGGCCTGAGCTTAGCACAAAAACTTGGCATCAGTAAAATGATAATCCAATCTGATTGCCTTGAAGTAGTGACAACCATGCAAGATGGGGGTTTTTCGGCATCCCAGGCTGCAGCTATCTATGATGAATGCATGGTCAAGTGGCTAGATTTTACTGATATTTCAATTATTCATGTTGATCGTGAAGCAAACATGGTTGCTCATAGTTTGGCTAGGCAAGCTTTTAATTTGAAAAGTTCATGTACTTGGGTTGATGAAACCCCAGATTTTATTTTAGGTGCGGTTGCACATGATGTAACTCTTCTATCTGATCAATAAAGCTTGCCTTATGGTGTTCAAAAAAAAAACTTGGAATTGGAACTACCGTGTAAGGAATCCCCAAATTTTGAAAGGAAGGAAGGAGACCTGTTGGGCTTACGGGCGCTCCACCACCAGTCCACCTATCTATCTATCTGTTCGGCGGCAAGGGAGGCAAGCCCACAGCCCGCCTGTCATGCCCTCGAGCCCACGCGGTAGTTTGATGGGGACAGTGGCTGGCAGCCCAACAAGGGAGAAGCAGCTGAGACGGAGGGAGTGTGGCCCATGCGCGAGGGTCGCTCGGTGTCTGTCCTTGACACGTCGTAGGGACCGCACCATATATGTCGACGTCGCAACAGCTGCTTGCATGCATTGGAAAGTACTCCAGTACTGTGTGCTGTTTGTGCAACACGCACATGGTTGGTTACTTAATTATGCTGTTATGTTATGCATGGTTACATTACATCGGTGTCGGTATACCTAATCATATCGCGTGTCGTTTAGGATCGATGGCAACACGCAACAACGTAACTACCCTTCTTCCGGCTCAAGGAAATTCGTTCGCTACGTGCCAACATTTTGTTTAGGATTCAGTTGTTTGACGCGACGAGCAAACGGAAATAGTATGGTTTTAATACTACTATATACTTGCTGCGATGTTTGACTGGCCACACCCACACGAAATTAGGTACAACGTACTGTAGTGAGCAGCCTCCATCGCGCGATAGATGGTAGCCCTTGACTCTGTCAAAGTGTACGCACTTCAGTTTAATTTGTGTATATGTGTGGGTAGTCTTCGTTCTAGCTAATCTTTCGTGTAGTAGGCCATCTTTTTTTTTTCTTTTCTCTTCACAAAGAAAGCTAAAACAAAACCAAAGTGTGATGATGATGAGGATGATGATGATGAACAACGTTTTAAGTTGTTTCTCATATCACGTACATGCTATATGAGACTAGGGTCATTTGAAGCCCTACCAACCTGTTTAGGTGGAGAAGCATTTGAAGCCTCTATTAATAGAATATGAAGAACTAGAATCGTTTTTTAAAGTCCTCCTAAACACACCCTAATACTAAAGACATAATTCTCACCAGCTAAAAAGAAAGTATAAAAAACGGTTCCGTGGTTCCAAAGTAGCCTGAGATTTCCATGTAAACTTGCCTTACAAATTGTTTTATAAAAACTATAACATGTACTAGGACATTATTCGAAATGTCTTACCAATTCTAAAAAAATAATGTATGTGATCTGAAGGTGTCCATGATTTTATTTTCAAATAGAAGACAAGTTTCCTAACATTAGATTTTTAATATTCTCACTATAAAAAAGATAGCAATAAATATAAAAATGAAGATCCAAATCTTTCCTCAATTTTCTAATATAATATAGAATCAAGGATCACATATATCTCACTGTCTAGACCACTTTGGAAATAATAAAGTCCAAACAAAGTACTACCACAAAGCAGAAACCAACACTTTTCTTGCTAATTATTAGAACTATAATAAAGTTGGCATTAATAATGCAGGTCATGGTAGTCCTTCACATGGCACGGCACAGGATCCTTGGACGCAAACGTCAACCCCAGAAACGAATGTGCATGCACTGCCCCGCCCGCCGGCCGCCGCGAACCCCGTCATGAATCCCGGAACGCGCAACAATCATTCCACCAAAAAAAAAAAAAAAAAACATGCTCCACGAACCACTCAACTCGTTTTGCGATTCAAAATTTCAAATTCGCATCTGACTTTATGGACCGCATTTAACAAAATCTATTTTCAATTTTTTAATAAAAATAAAAACGAGCTTTGCGTTCAAAACTCATGAGTCATGCATGGCCGTTTCGTTCTTGGCGAGTGAGTAGTAACGCAAGCTCTTAGCTGTGGTGGTGGTAGTCTATCTATCTACCACCTCCTCGTCTTCTCCATCCATCTCCTGCTGCTTGTTCCCAAATCTGCAAGCAATTAAGCAAACATTCCACCCACCAACCATACTTTCGTGGCCCACGGCTCCGCGTCCTCTTCCTCCCCAGTCCCCGCCGTCTTTGGACCCCGACGACTGACGCCGTACGTGTTGACTCGCTTGCGACAGCGAACGGAGTCGAGCCAAAACACACATCCTCCCGTGGCCATGGCCGTGGCCGTGGCGGCGCGCCGCGCGACTCTCCTCGTCGTGATCTTCCTCGTCTCCGCGACCTTGTTCGCCGCCGACGCGTCAGGTGAGGTTCTTGAAAGTTATGTCTTTTTTTATCTCTCTTCCTTGCATCGATGTTGCCGTGTGTTTTGATCGATGCATCGATCGAGAATGCGGAATGCGTGTGTGTAATTTTGGTTGGGATGTTGGGATCTTCTTCTTCAGCGGCGTCGGCGGCGGCGGCGGCGGAGGGGCCCGGGGCGAACTCGCCGTCGTCGTTCCTGCTGGCGGCGGAGCAGACGCAGCGGAAGGACCCGCTCGACGGGCTGAGGTACTACACCGGCGGGTGGAACATCAGCGACGAGCACTACTGGGCCGTGAGTTCTTCTCCTCCTTCCAGATCCCATCTTGATCGATCGTCTGTCTAATCGTGTTCTTGCCTCGACCCTCGATCGCTTCTTGGTTATCCGTTGTCTTGATCCTCGATTTTGCTCCTGGTTCCGGCGATCGACGCGATCACCCACCCTCAGTCCGTCGGCTTCACCGCGGCGCCCGTGTTCGCGGCGGCGGCAGTCTGGTTCGTCGTGTTCGGCATTGGCCTGTTCATCGCCGGCTGCTGCTTCTGCTGCTGCCCGGGCGGCGGCGGCGGAGACACCTACTCGCGCGCGTGCCTGTTCGTCTCGCTCGTGCTCCTCCTCGTCGTCACGGCGGCGGCAGCGTAATGCACTAACTCTCCGATCACGTCGTCACCATCCAATTCATTCTTTTCGCCGCGTCGATTAGCAATTAACCGGCCGGCCGGGCGTCTATCCTCTCTATCGTCGTCGTCGCAGTGTCGGGTGCGCCGTGCTGTACGACGGGCAGGGCCGGTTCCACGGCAGCACGGCGGCGACGGTGGACTACGTGGTGCGGCAGTCGGGCGACACGGTGGCCACCCTGCGGGGCTTCACGGGCTTCCTGGAGACCGCCAGGGCCGCCGGCGTGGGGCCCATCACGCTGCCCGACGACGTCAAGGGGATGATCGACGACGTCGTGCGCAAGGTCGGCGCGGCCTCCGACGAGCTCGCCGCCCGCACCGCCAGCAACGCCGCCAAGATCCGCGCCGCCCTGGAGACAGTGTACGCCGCCGATCACCCAAGCACCTTCTTGTTCGTTCGTTTGCTTGGTTCCTCACCGTGCACTGCTCCTGATCATCTTGTTGTTGTTCTTGGTCCAATGCAATGCAGAAGGAAGATTCTGATCGTTGTTGCGGCGGCGATGCTAATCCTTGCTTTTCTTGGCCTCGGTGAGCACGGCGAATTTTGAAGAAATTTGTATCACAATTTCTGATCTCTCACTCTCATTTTGTTTACATTGGCTCTGCATTTTTTTACTGTGTTTGCAGTGTTCTCGCTGTGTGGATTAGAATCGATTGTCTACGTGTAAGCATCAAACACATTCATTTATCACTTGTTGCCAGAGTTCATCTGATGAATATTCAGCTTCATAATCTGATGCCACTGTACTTGCATGCAGGTTGGTGTTCGTGGGGTGGATCCTGGTTGCAGGGACGTTTGTTCTGTGCGGTACATTTCTCCTCCTGCACAAGTAAGTGCCTACCTGCCTTTGCTGTTGCTTCAAAGCCACTACTCTCACGAGCACTCCTCAAAGTCCACTGCAATGGCCAATGGCGCGTGCGTGCGTGCAGCGTGGTGGGCGACACGTGCGTGGCGATGGGCGAGTGGGTGCAGCACCCGCAGGCGCGCACGGCGCTGGACGACATCCTGCCGTGCGTCGACACGGCGGCGGCGAACGAGGCGCTGGACCGCGGCAAGGAGGTGAACTACCAGCTGGTGGCCGTGCTCAACGCCGCGCTCACCAACGTCTCCAACCGCGACTTCCCGCCGGGGGTCCCGCCGCCGCTCAACTACAACCAGTCCGGCCCGCGCGTGCCGCTGCTCTGCAACCCGTACACGGCGGACCTCCGCGACCGCGCGTGCGCGCCGGGCGAGGTGCCCCTCGACGCCGCCGCCGCGCGGGAGCAGTGGCGGCGCTTCGTGTGCCGCGCCGCCACCGCCTCGGCGGCGGCGGGCAACGGCACCGAGGAGGTGTGCGCGACCCCGGGGCGCGTCACGCCGTCCATGTACGCGCAGCTCGCCGGCGTGGCCGACGTCAGCTACGGGCTGTACCACTACGGCCCGGCGCTGGTGGCGCTGGCGGACTGCACGTTCGTCAGGGAGACGTTCCGGTCCATCGGCGACGACCACTGCCCGGGGCTCTGCCGGTACAGCGGCCAGGTGTTCCGGGGCCTGCTCGCCGCCGCCGTCGCCATGCTGCTGGCGGTGCTGCTCTGGGTCGTGCACGCGAGGGAGCGGCGGCGGAGGAGCGAGGCCAAGGAGATCATGTTGCTGGCCTCGTCGCCCTACAAGTTCCCCGTGGAGGAGAGGGCGTTCCTAAGGAGCCCGGTGAGGCCGTACATGTGAAGTTGTGAACTGAAGCTGCCGAGTTACAGTATCAGCAGCTGCTAGCTTAATTAGGACGTGCACCGTCAGATATCTGTACATTCTACTGTTAGTATATAATTAAGTAGCCGACACTGGTGTTCGCATGTGCTAAATTTCGAAAAATATATGGCGGTTAAATACACCACTACTCCAGGAACTTTATCATACAGCACGTGTACAACTACTTCCAGTCAAGTAGACTCGATATTCGACCCAAAAAAAAAACAATGAAGGGAACAGGTTGTTTCTGTTACAAATATTAATCCTAATTAATCTCACCTTTATGTTATCTTTGTAACATAAGAATAAAGGCACCTTATGGCTGGTTTATGGCTTACATAACCCCCATAGTATTGATGCTACAAAGATGTGTATATATATGAGAAAGATGAATGAAATGACACCTTGAGCACTATCCTCTTGTCACTTGCAAACTACTTGTAACACGTTATCAGCACGAATTTTGAGGTAAGAGGGTTTCAAAATTAATTTTCCAGTGGCACATGCGGTGCACACATAATCTGAGGATTGGAGAAATTTTGCATTATTTAAATTATGACCAACAGAATTTATTATAATTTTCCTCATCATCCCTATGCCAGGGTGACCAAGGCGATCATGCCAAGTTTGGAATGTATTGACATTCTGGAAAATTACTTTGTACGCAACATGTTGTACGGGTTTGAGATAAGTATAGTACAATCCAGACGAGAGGGAGGGAACTTTTTCAAGTGTTACTTTGCCATATCCGTTGTTCTTTGTAATGAGAAGAAACTCTTCGTTATTCTCATCGCAAGTTTCGATATGGAAACCATTTTTTCGGATATCTCTATAACTCAGTAGAGTACGAGTTGAATCAGGATACAAGAGTGCATCCTCAATTACCAACGTTGTACCCATTGGGAGTGTAATAGTGGCTCGTCCGGAGCCTACTATTACTGCATCGCGTCCTGCGATTGTTAAAATATTTCCTATATTCTTTGTGAGAGTTTGGAAATATTTCATCTCCCTGAATATAGAGTTAGTGGTACCGCTATCCACTAGGCACATTTCCTCCTCCATCGGATTGACTCCATACAATCTATATTAAATGGAGAATAAATAAATAAATAAATTCTCAACAAAACTAAATATAGATTTTATTCATTATTTATATCAAATATTTATGATTACAATGAAAATATAAAAAAGATTGACGACAAATATAAATTATTACATCATGTGGACACATGGAAATGAAAGTCTAAAATGACAAGAAGCCTAAGCATAGTCTCCAAACATATCCTCAGAAGTGTATTCTAAGAGCATGTTGTTGACATCATCAGCGGTGTCATCAAGTATAGGAGGAGCCTTGGTGTTGCTTGGTCCCGCTGCAGCGGAGCATCCTTGGGTATTGCCTTGATAATTGAAGTGCGCTTCAAATTGTCCACCTTGCTTTGAACGATCTTGAATAGAGTGTCCACGTCCCACGGACTTCAAGTATAATTCCACTAGGTGCTTTGGGGTACGACATTTCTTAGTCGGGTGGTTGTAGCAACCACACCTGTCACAAGTTTTGGACTTGTCTCTGTTGGACTTAGAATTGTCTTTGCCCTTGGCACCTCGAGGCTTATTCTTATTCTGGCTCTTGCGTTTGTTCTTAGCATTGGAGGTTTCAGGATTACCATTTTGAGTGGCTCCCTTTTGTTTTATATTATGAGTGTTGGCATGCACTTCAGGCAAAGGCTTAGAACCCGTAGGGCCCTTATTGGAGTTCCATAGAAGGAGCTCATTGTGCCTTTCTGCTTGAAGCAATGTCTTGATCAACTCAGAATAAACAGTAAAACCCCTTTGACGGTATTGTTGTTGAAGGATCATATGAGCGGGAAGCATGGTAGACAATGTCTTCTCAATTTTCTCCGCATCAGTTGGTTCCTTCTCACAAAATCGTAGCTTAGCGCTAATTTTGTGCACAAAGATGATTGAATTCACCGACGGATTTGAAATCCTCAGATGCGAAGGTGATTCCATTCATGGGTAGCCTCGAGTAAGAGGGGCGCCTTTTGCTGTTCATACCGCCTTTGAAGAGCCTCCCGGAGAGCACGGGGATCCTCTTCCATCGATACTCGGCTTTGAGATCTGGATGGATGTGGTTCCTTATGATGAATAAGGCATTATACTTGTAATTTTTCGCCAACGGCGCTACACCCTCTTGGGGGAGCTGTAATGGCCGAATACAATCCAGCGAACGATAGACCCGACTTTTAGGTCCAAAGCCCATGTAGAAAAATTTGAGCCGTCGAGAGCAAGCTCAAATAACTCACGGTTCGTCATGATGCCTACAATTGTGTGTTGCCATTGATTAAATTAATGAGTTAATAAATCTCGTGGCATGGATGTAATAAAATATAATATAAATTGTCTTGAATTGCATAGAATGCAAATTAAATTAATCAATGAAACTGAAATGCAAAAGAACGTAAGTGCAAATTAAATGAATCAATGAAATTTAAGTGTCTTGAAAAGCAATGGAAAAACAATAGAATTGGAAAATAACGTAAAAGCAAATGGAATAAAGTTAGCACCGGGAGGATGTATTTATTATTTATTCCAAATGCAAGCTGAAAGCTTTTCGGTACAATTACTATATGAAATAGTAAATTGATAGGAACAATTAGATCATTGCTTTGTGACAGCCAAATCTCCCCTAATGCAACGTGATGTTTAGGCTGGGCGCGCGTGGCCGTCACCCTCCCTGGGAGGGGAGTGAGCCACACGAAACCATGCATTTGCAAAAAATAATCACTCAAGTTATCAAACTAAAAGCGCAATATCCTGAACATCAAATCCAGTCAATTCGAATGGATAATGCCGCTGAATTTTCCTCTCGTGCCTTCAATGACTATTGTAAGGCCTTAGGAATTCAAGTTCAGCACTGCTCCATATGTCCACACTCGAACGGGTTGGCGGAATCTCTTATCAAGAGAATCAAACTTATTGCAAGACCATTATTACGTAATAGCAATCTACCAACATCATGTTGGGGTCACGCATTCTACACGCCTGCCGACTTAATTCAATTGCGTCCAACCGCATATCATACAACCTCCCCGCTACAACTAGTACGTGGAAATCCTCCAAGTATTTCCTATCTGTGAAAATTCGGTTGCGCTACATACGTACCGGTCTCACCACCGCAGCGTACAACTATGGGCCCCCCCGAAAGATTGGGAATCTGTGTGGGATATCAATCACTTGTCTATTATAAAATATTTAGAGCCTCTTACGGGGGGATCTATTTACGGCCCGACACGCTGATTGTATCTTCGATGAGGATCACTTCCCGGCATTGGGGGAGACATTACACCACATAAACAATGCCGAGAAATCAACTGGGATGCTATAGCCATCTCCAACAATGATCCACGTACTTGAATCTGAACTTCAAGTTCGAAAAATAATCAATTTGCAACATCTTCCAAATAACACGCCCGGATGCATTTACTTCGATTATAAGAGTGTCACAAAATCCTATAATCCAGCAAAGAAATGCGTCCGCAAAGAGTAGAGGTACCAAATAAAACTACTCGGCTCCCTTGTAAGAGGGGAGATGTACGACAATTTCCATAGATGCGACTTCTAGCAAGCAAGCAAAAGAAAAGGAAGACCAAATCTTCCAAAATAGTAAATGCAACTCAAAATCATGTTGAGAAACACCCTGTGGAGGTTCAACCTTCACATCCCATATCAACAATGCACTCAATTACGATGTTGGGACATCGAAATGCCCCGATGCAACCATTTTGGGAAATGATGATGCATCCGAAAAGGGCACATGAAATTTCCATAAATTATCTCGAAGTCCGGAGAATCATATGACCGAAAGACTACAATTGTCGACATTGATTTTTCCGCAATGATTGCGAACTTATCCAAAATGATCCGCATCCTAAGACCATGGCGAGTGCAAATCGCGCTCGGACCGGAATCAATGGAAAGAAGCAATCCAAGCGTAAATTACCTCGCTTTCAAAAAAAGGAAGGTATTCTCTCAAGCAATGCCTACACCTCCTAAAGTTTTCCCTGTGGGATTCAAATGGGTTTTCATCCGAAAACGGAATGAGAATAATGAAATGGTGAGATACAAAGCGAGGCTTGTAGCACAAGGGTTCACGCAGAGACCCGGCATTGATTTCAATGAAACATACTCTCCGCTTATGAGTGGAATAACATTTCGATATCTTATATCTCCGGCCGCATAAAAATCGTCTATCTATGCAGTTGATGGACGTAGTGATCTACATATCTTTATGGGTCACTTTCGATTCGGATATATATATATATGAAGGTTCCGGATGGAATTTCTATACCGAATCAAAACGCAAGTCGCAACATGTATTGTGTAAAACTTCAAAAGTCACTCTATGGCTTAAAACAGTCGGGAAGAATGTGGTACAACCGACTCGGTGAGTACCTTTTACGAAAAAGGATACTCTAACAATGATGATTGTCCGTGTGTTTTTATCAAAAAGTCACAAAAGGGTTTTTGTATTATATCGGTGTATGTTGATGATTTGAATATCATTGGCACCCAACAAGATATTGATGAAGCACGTAATCATCTAAAGATGGAGTTTGAAGTGAAGGATTTGGGTAAAACCAAATTTTGCTTAGGTTTACAACTTGAGCACCTTCCAACCGGAATTTTTGTGCATCAATCTGCCTATATCCAAAAAGTATTGGAGAAATTTAATATGGATAAATCATATCCCAACAAAACCCCTATGGTCGCTCGGTCTCTAGAAATGGAAACCGACCAATTTAGACCACGGGATAAAGGAGAAGATATTTTTGGGACCTCAAGTTCCATATCTTAGTGCCATCGGAGCTCTTATGTATCTTGCAAATTGCACTAGGCCCGATATTGCATTTGCAAAGTGAACTTGCTAGTCCCGACACGCAGTCTGCCCCTACCAAACGTCATTGGGCGGGGAGTGAAATGTATCCTCGGATATTTAAATGGCACAAGAGATCTTGGACTTTTCTACAAAAGATGTCCAAATCCCCGACATTATTGGATACACCGATGCGGGATATTTATCCCATCCACATAATGGTAGATCACAAACAAAGGCTTTGTGTTTTTACATAATGAAACAGCCATTTCATGGAAGTCATCCAAACAAACTTTGGTGACTACATCTACAAATCATTCTGAGATAGTTGCTTTATATGAGGCTTCACGAGAATGTGTATGGCTTCGCAGAATGATCAATCACATACAACAGTCTTGTGGTATTGGTGTCATCGATTCACCAACCATTATCTATGAAGATAATGCTGCTTGTGTTGCACAGATGGATAAAGGATATATCAAAAGCAATATTACCAAGCATATTTCTCCTAAATTGTTCTATCCTCATGAATTGCAACAAGAGGGAGAAATCAATATCTTGTCCATCAAATCATGTGATAACCTCGCTGATTTATTCACTAAGTCCCTACCAGCTTCTTCATTTGAAAAATGTGTCAAAGGAATTGGTATGCGTCGACTTAGGGATTTGCAAGGTTCAGGGGGAGAAATCTCCTAGATATTGCTCTGTCTGACACATCATATCGCACTCTTTTCTTTCATGAGTTTTTCTCTCAAGGTTTCTCAATGAAAGTTTTTTAATGAGACGATAATAACATAAGCATATGTCATATTCCTCATTTTCCCCCTCACAAGGGTTTTTAGAAGGAATATCAAAGACATAAATTGACTTCTAAACTATGTTGAGTTTTATCCTAAAAGATTTTCTCATAATAGTTTACAATGAGGCAATAATCATAAAATGCTATACTTTCTCCTTAATTTTCCCATAGGGTTTAAAGGAGTTTTAATAGCATATCCATATATATATATATTTCTTCCTTTTCCCACAGGGTTTTTAGAAGATAGACATTCATGGATCTCAAGAAAGGATTCGATCAAGGGGGAGTGTTACAAATACTAATCCTAATTAATCTCGCCTTTATGTTATCTTTGTAACATAAGAATAAAGGCACCTTATGACTGGTTTATGGCTTGCATAACCCCCATAGTATTGATGCTACAAAGATGTGTATATATATGAGAAAGATGAATGAAAGGACACCTTGAGCACTATCCTCTTGTCACTTGCATCCTCTTGTCACTTGCAAACTACTTGTAACAGTTTCTCTTTTCTAAAAAATATAGCTAATAAGAAAAACAGAAACGTTGGTCTCCACTTGTAGCTATGGACCGATAGAGCCTTTAATTCCCACTGCCCAAGCCATATGTACCTATTTACCTCATAGACCACATCACTCCTCTCTCCAAACACCACTTTTCAAGCCATTACTTTCAAAAAGTCATTAGCCAATGAGAGAAAGGGTTCTGCCTGCTCTGTGTTCTTTTCAGCCCAAGCCAAGGCCTTTTCTGATGAAGCCATGCACACTTCCGCAAGACAATGGCTAACATACACGCTGGCGCGTTAGGCTTGGTCGCATGTCCTGATAGCTTCACATTCACAATGATGATGATGGTGCTGGAAGCATGAAAGATGGTGGCGAACTGAGTGTAGCTGGTTGGGTTCCTTGTGGTGGAACCTGCTCATCCGGATTGAAATTCTAGACTTGAAAAACGGCACTATTCTTTCAGTAGAAGGCGACGTATCCGTCGACAACGAGAAGGCGACGTATCCGTCGACAACGAGACGTCTGTGGTGACTTTATCAATCTCGAGATTCGCCGGTCCAACTCGGTTCTTCGAAGGTGCTCATAGAAGTAAAGTGTACGTGCGTGCGTTTATAGGGGTGAGTGCGCTCATGTATGTGAGCGTCTACGCCTATAACTAAGTCTCACAAAACAAAAGTATAAAAGATGGTGACTACAAAAGCATAAAAGATTTTGTTATGATTTATACAAATAGATCAGCTTGTAATCGTGTTGCCTATGTATTAGCTAAGCAGGTCACCGAGGAGATCAGATCGAGCGAGTGGCAATATGCTCCGACCTGCATCCAACGTCTGTTGACTGAAAATTGTAATAATCCTCCTATTCAAAAATTGTAATAATCCTCCTATTCAGTGATGAATGAATGAAGCTCCTTAACGCCAAAAGAAAAACGTCCCTGCATTATAAAACGGAATGTAGGCAGTAATATATACAATAAAACTCTCTTTTAGCATTTTCGTCCTTGCACTGAGCTCTTGATATATCTTTTGGTTGCTTTATTTTAACACCCTTTCTTTTGGATAAACACACGTCTCCTTTTTTGTAGGATCTCCGTTTGCAGTTTTATCCTTTTGAGCCACGAAACAAGGAGTCAGTTGGGCGGGCACTCAACAGCCACAGGAAGAGGAAGCCTCCCTGCGCGAGCGCACACGAGCAGCACGCATTACGGCAAAGCCCATAATACCCGGCCGGTCGACATCACCACCACTTGATCAAGCGCGGCGCGCAGCCTCGCATGCACCGGCTTTTCGACGCATCGGATCCGATCGATCCTACTCACTGCGCGCGGCCATGAGCTCCTCTCCTCCCCCTCCCCCTCCCCCTCCGTGCTCCAAGACGGCCGCCGGTCATCCGCCGGCGGGCAGGTACTGCCTGTGCGCGCCGACGACGCACCCGGGCTCGTTCCGGTGCAGGCTGCACCGGTCGTCATCAATGGATGCCACAGCGGCGGCGCCTTCGGCAGCATCGTCGGAGGAGGCCAAGGAAGCAGCGGCGGCGGCGGCGGCGGCGCGGCCGCGCGCGCGTTCGTCCTCGAGCGGATGCGGATGACGGCCCGGAAGACGAGGCGGCAGGGCGTGTCTGGGACCATGTTCTTGCCTTCGCCTTCGAGGCTGGGAGCCACCGCGACGGATGAGTAACCTCTGTAGAGGCATCAGGCATGGCCGTGTGTAGCGATAGTGTGATATGGGATGGGCTGGAAGGCACTCATCTTTTGGTTTGGACGGCTAGCAGACTTTTTGTTGCTGCCTTTTGTTCATTTGCATTTTGTACATACATTTGTTTCATCGTTTAGTATAGGCGATGCGATTTTGGCGATACTATGCCTATGCGCAGTGTGTGACGGCGTCGACTACGTAAAAAAAGCACATCACAGACGCAGATGCAGTGTTTTTGTGAATATTTCAATTCCATATACTAGCAGATACTCCTATGGTTTGGCTACGATTGAAACTCCATGAGCTGGTTTGGTTTGTTCAACATGCAGGCTCGTGGGAGGCAATAAACGGGACGGATTAGTGACGGACGACACAGACTTGCCATGCAAAGTTGCAAACCTCAGGCTCGGTCTTCGGATGGGATGATTCGGGACCAGCCCATCTCGCAAACCTAAACAATGCGGCCTTCGGATCAACTTCAGCTGCACAATCGCTTCTCTTGCGTTGAAGCACTATAAGCTCTGTACCATCAACTGAACTAAAAACATTATTGGAAAAAAGAAAGCTTTTTTCTTCAGATGTTGGACACTAAACCTGATCACATTGCATTAGCATAATTGCTTATTCGGTAGAGTATTCGACACCAAAGCTCTCTTATCACGAGACCAAAACTATAAATGCAGGGGTAATCATGCCATGGAGTTATATTACTGTACAATTTACACTTCCCGTACTGTACAACTATATATGCCTCAAAATGTGATAGTATATGAACTACTAGCCCCCAGCCATGTACATACAGAATGGTTAGGTGTCGTGGCCCGGTGCGCACTTGGGGAAGAAAGAAAAAAAACTTTACGTCCTTGACAAAATTTCTATCGTGTATCATATGAGCAAGCTGGAGATGTTTCTGAACTCTGAAGCCTTCATGTGTGCGCAACCAGAGAGAAACTGCCGAGCACGGACGAACAAATAGCCCAAACAAAGCTGTGGTTGACTGGTCGTCCAACAGGTATGAACAAATATAAAGAAGCACATCTGCATCCTCAAAACGAATCACAAGGGAAGAAGAGATTGTGCATAATGGCCAGTGGGGGTTGTTATGCCCAAAGGCCCGAAGGGGTCTTATCATATTTCTTACTCTGATTGCAACACTTGGATGAACTTTGGCGATGGGATTTTGAGTTGGCATGTGAATTGGTGGAAGAACCATGGTCAGTGCTGGTCACATGTGGTGGAATGCTGTCGCCATTCTGTGAGTCTGGGCTTCTCATCTGAATTGGTCCCATTTCCTCATCAGGTTGCAATGTCTGTACAGTGCTCTCAATATCCTCATTGTGCCCCTTCAGCAAGAAGTCAGAACAGTTCTTGCGCACCCCATGGTCATATGGATTTCTGAATCTGCCACTTGGTCCCCTGAGATAACTGTACCTCATGGCATTTGCCATCTCATTTGTTGTAATGTTCCTGGATATCTGCAAAGTAGGAAAAGCAAGGAATCACCAGATAGTGGGAAAAGGTGGGTTAAAGATTCAGGATGGAAAAGAAAGTTAAGAGTCAATAGTGCCTGATATCAGATGCAGTGGATCTCCCAAGCAGACAGAAGCTCAATAAGGTGATAATTTTTTTAGTACAACTGAACAGATAACCAAGAACACAAAGAATCATGCATGTGCAGAAATAATCTACAAACATACAATTTATGTATAAACATGGGCTAAGCCGCAGAGGCATCAGCAGAATCAGGTCGATGCCAAAATATTTTATTACAATTTAGAGGTATCATTAGCACTTGGCACGCCAAAGGGATACTGAATCAATATTTTGCTATAGAAATGGGCAAGAACAATGCTGATGCCATTTATGTTGGAATATAAGTGAATTGCCCACCTCTCCCCATCAGCTTAAGCTTTTGGGTTGAATTGGTCGGTGCATGCAACTCAATATGGTATCAAAGCCAGAGGTCTCGAGTTCGAATCCTGGTAGACACAATTAAATAAAAATAATTGTTGTCCGCTCCTATTCCATGTCTAAGGCTCGTCCGTCGCTGAGATCTCTCGCCGGAGCCTTGACGTGAGGGGGAGTGTTGGAATATAAGTGAATTGCCCACCTCTCCCCATCAGCTTAAGCTTTTGGGTTGAATTGGTCGGTGCATGCAACTCAATAATTTACTTTTCCATCTTAAAGTATGTCTTAGTAACAGGATCCATACTTTGCTGGTATGCCACTAGTCAGTTCATTGGAGATGGTAGGAGATGAATCATTCCTCAGTAGGAGCTCTAGCATATTTCACCAATCAAAAGTAAAAAAAAGGGGTCAATATCAACTTGGTTCATACCTGTGATGCTTGAATTACTGTTAGAGTTATAACACCAAAGAAAAGGAGGAGGTCCATTATGACAAAAGACACCACCCAGGAATGGTTTATAGCTGTATAGCTAAGCCATCCACCAAATGATGCTGGAGAAGCTGGGTCTCCTACGCTTCCTGCAGCAAGAAAAAAAATATTAAATGAAGTTTTCTCAATGCAATTGAAGTCTAGGTACAACAGCAAAATGTAAACATACTTATGATGGCCGTTACACCAGTAATTATCATTGCAGAAACTTCTAGGATAAGGAACATAAAGAATTCCCATTTGTTCCTCTGCAATTTCAAACCATTGTAGCTTAGACTGAAGAAAAATACAGTTTTTCGTTGACATTCAAAATGTGGAAACAAAAGAGTACGATGGCCATTCATCAACTAGAGGCAGAATGATGTTTTCTTGTTCTTCAGCTCCTTCTTTGAGTCCATAGGTGTAGTTTTTAGAATGAATCCGTATTTAGCTTTTTAACCCTGTACCATTAATATATCACCGGCAAATAAGATGCCCAACATATAAAAAGGAAATAGTACCTTTCCAATGCAATTCGATACCCAAGGGCAGTGATGATCAAATTGCTCAACACAGCGGTCGCATGTAGAGCAGTGTTTTGAGCGTACAGGCCTGACAATCTATTAGTACTAGGCAAATCAGGCTGCTTCAGAAAAATGTTAATTCAAAGGGAAACCCCACACAAATTGCTTAATAAAAGAAAAACTTACTTTGCATGTTATACATAGTTGAGACCAATTACCATCAAGGAGTTCAGGATTGTCCAAACCCATCTTCAACAAAGGTTCCTAGAGGAGCAAAAACAAAAGATGAACATTACACATTTAATTCTATATTATTTCAATTTTCTGTAAGTGGCAGTTTAGAATGAAACAGGAGATAAGGAAATGAACAGGAAGTCACAGTAGGTTTCTAGGTTTTTCAAGCTTACATCATCTCTTTGATTTTGTGAGTCTCTTATATTCTTGCTGATGTAACCAGGATCTTTCCTGCACAAAACAGTATGGTCACCCCAGAAAAAAAAAAAAAAAAAGATCATCAAAATGCATAGCTAAGAAGGGAAAGAAGCAGCATATTGGCTGTTCAATATACAGATTTGGAAGAAAAATAGAACAGGGAATTAAACAAACTGAAATTTAGGGTGCTCAGTGTTCACAACCAACAGACCTTTTACAGACACACAATAAAATTAATGAGAAGCATTAAATAAATTGGCATTACCTCAAAAGCCCTCAGAGGCTGAGAGTTCCACCAAAATAGCATAGCATTCTAGTAAATGAGGCTAAGATAGAATGCAAAATGATATGTTCTAGCAATAAATAAATATGAAAAGAACATCTACTTTTACGAATTGCATGTGGTTCAACATAATATTAGTCTACACAATACATGAGAATAATGCATAAGAGTTCCAGTTTCCTATAAAATCTTTTCTTATAGGTCAATTTGCAAAGCCTTTCTTTATTTCTCTGCTTCTCATTTTTTTTTTTTTGTTACTTGTATCATAATAAGATGTCTACCTGCTGCATCTATAAAACATAGCCAGTCCAGCAGTTGCAAGGAGAACTCGAACCATGAAAATACCCCCAAAAATGCAGTCATCTTTGTGTTATAGTCTCCTGCATAGTAGGAATAAACTAAGTGCCACATTATGGAAGATTAAATAGTCTGAACTCTGAAATACATCAAAATAGTATAATACCTAAGATAATTGAATGTATATATACAAAAATTAAGGCTATAATGATACACCAAAGAAGAGGAGCAAGCCCGATTTTTAATAATTTCCCAAAATAACCATTCGCGACACATCCTCTTTCATGTACTCTTCTAGCATTCCCCTGCATTAAACGGAGCAAATGATCAACCTTAAGTTTCCCTAGTGCACTATAAGACATTTTGTATTGAGGACAATAATGGCCACTTAACTCCATAATCAAGGTGGTCCGGACCAGAAGATGTGCAAAAAGAAGGTATTAAAAAAATTAAAGAAAAATAACAAACCATACAAGCTGCAGATAAGTACTTTCAGCGCTAATGGATTTGGGAAGAAATACTTTCCTCTTGTTGCTTCCATGTCAATGAAAGTATTTTCAGCGCTAATGGATTTGAGAATAAAATGTTTCCTCTTTTGTTGCTTCCATGGCAATGACAGTACTTTTTTTCTTGAAAAAAAAACTAAATCATCTTTTATGTAAAAATATTAATGCCATCTAATCACCTTTACCATGCTAAATGTGCTAATTGTAAAAAAAAAAATTGATATGTGAGTTAAAGTAATTATCAAGGAAGAACACATGCGAAGTCTGCTGCAGCGCAAATAAAAATAATCAGCAGCAATATGCTTCATGCTATTTAGATTGACAAAGTTTTAAAGATACAAAGCACTACTAGGCTCTCTCCATCCAACATCAAAACTTTATAGTTGGACTCCAGAATCCAGATATGCTAAAAATTTACTTGAAGTATATATTAACCAAAAAAAACTATTATAATGTAAAAAATACTTACTAGGAAAAATGCAACTTGTCGATGATTCTTATCAGCAGCAAGTTGGGCTGGAGTCAAGCCAGCATTGTCTCGAACCGTAAGATCCTCCTTTTTGCTAGCTTGAACTAGCACAGTGCAGGACTCCAAATTCCCCCGAATAGCAGCCCAATGTAGAGGAGTACAACCTAAGGAAGCACTTACAATGGAAATGAACAAGCTGGTGGGAGAAAAGGCTCTATTGATTGGAAACATTGTCATTATTTGTATGAAGACAGGAAGGGTTTTGAAATAATTCAATGCATACCTTCTTTATCTTGCCGTGCCTTGTAAGCCCCTAAAAACAAGAGGAGACGTATGGTATCCGCAAATCCCTTATATGCAGCCCTACAAGTGGCATGACTATATACGTCAGCAGGAAGTTAGAAAATATGTTAAGAAGAGCACAAATACATAATAACACCAGGTTAATATTAAATGTACAGCACAAACCAGTGAAGAGGGCTTCTTCCATCGTTATCAGGGACATCATGATCAGCATTCCATTTTGTAACAATGTGACAAAGAAATGCTGTCTGGCCATACTGTGCGGCAACATGTGTGGTCTGTGATATAACAGTAGATTGATTAAGGAATCATAAGTAAAATTCCAGCCATAGGCTACTTATACAAACTTCACTGAAGCTTTTATTTTATCTACTACAAATAGACTACTCCCTTTCTATTTCTAGAGCACATAATATATTATCAATTACAACAAAACCAATGTCTATGTATTAATAAAAGATATGTGAAATAAGAATCTATTTATGCGTTTTGAGTAATTGAATGCCAAACTTTCCAGTGTTTGACCTTTTTGATTTAATACATACCATAAATTTTGAAATGGAGACAGTAGTATAGTGATATGAATTTTGTCCTTGCACTAATTACGGTGATATGAATTTTGCCGCTCTTCACTTAATAACTCATCGGATACTTGATAACATGCTTGATGCTGTCGCAAGAATGGCAAAATTTGCAGAGCAGAACAAAAATCTACTGTATATGTACATCTTGGTTTTCCCAACCAAATGGCCAAACCATTGTTACAGCCAGAAAGAAGTTATAATGTCTAGGGCGATAATGGTTCATTTCTTAATCTGTGTACAGCTAAATATAAAACTCCATCTATTTTTGTATCAGAGGAAGTCAACCATCAGGAGATATTATGAAAATACACTAGACAATTAAAGATATGATGATAATAATGGGAAGTGTCATGGGTGCAATAGAAAAATCAAACTACAAACCTGGTATCCATATAAATCAGCAGCATCCACCCTAGCTCCTTCTTTCAAAAGTAATTCTGCAACTTGAATATGGCCACGCACAGCGCTCCAGTGAAGTGCTGTTTGGCCTGTGTGGTCTATAGCATTTACATTGGCACCATGCTGTCCAAATTAAAACTCAGAATTATCATCCACCAAAACAAACCCAAAGGAAGAAAAAAACGCAATGCTGTAATGAAGTAAAAATGTATGATTAAGAAGGACATAACCAAATTTTACAACACGGGACACACATGATCGAACAATGATTTCAAGAGAGGCAAATTTTAACATGCCTACACTTAAAATTTCTATTAATTATGACGGGCCTGTTCAACATTCTGAAGATGACGACTATTTCAACTCAACCAAGCATCCAGGTTCAATTTGAGAATGACTTATGTCAGCTTGAAGACAGAAAATGATATGTGTTTGGAGATAAGATTGAAGGCTCAGCTTTAAACAGTAATCAAGGATATGCAAGAGAAAGCTCATTTTGCTTTCAAATCTAGCAAAACCAAAACCCAAGCTCTTCTATCAGTCCTATATTGAGATGGGCATCGTATAGACCATCCAACATCTCCCAAGCTACAGCAAAGCAACAAGCATAAAACTTGCACAGTAACTTAGTTACAGCAACGGTTCATTGGTTCTGCCCAAACCTTACCCACCAGGTCACTGGCCATAATGCCCATAGGCAGGCTCGAATCTCTAACAGGATGAAAACGCCCAATGACAACAATTCAGTAAAAGCAATGGTTATAAGCTTGAGCTTATCTGTGCAATTCTCATCCGAGCAGGAGGCTGCAGGGGCCACAAATATGGCTAAGACATTAAAACGCATGTACATTCCTCACGCAAAATCGTCACTAGTCACTACCAACAAGTGATCGCCATTACCAGCACAGCAGCTAAAGCACAACAGGCTACCGCATCGGGCATCAAGGAAGGAGATGGGGTAGGGGACCGACCTCGAGAATGTACTGGGCGGCGGCGACGCGGTTGTTGAGCGCGGCCCACTGCAGCGCGTAGTACCCGAGCGCGTCGGGCACCGTGACGGAGCGGCCCTCCCGCTCGACGAGGCGCTGCAGCTTCTCGAGGTCCCCGTACGCCGCGCCCGTGTACACGTCGTCCTTGAGCGCCTCATCCTCCTCCTCCCCCTCCTGCCCCGCGCCGTCTGCGACGGTCGGTCCAGCTACGCTGGTGGTGACGGGGGCGGCGTCCTCGACCACCTCGATCTCCGACGACGCCATGGGGGGCCCGGGGGATCGGGCGGCCTCGCGCCGTCGCGGAATTGGGTCAGGATGCGGAGGTGGCGACTGGCGAGGGGCCTGCACCTGCTCGACTGACTCGTTTTGCTTTTCTTTTTGCTTTTTGGTTTTGTTTATTTGTTTTGAAAATGTTTTGGCCGGACGTCGGAGAGCTTGGTTGGACTTGATGGTTTGACATTTGGAGGATAATCGCCATTGACACGCATAACGAGAAGTTGCTCCGGTCAGCGAACCAATTTGACTCTTTTCTTTGAGCGAGGGAGTAAAAACTTGCTTGCTAGGGGAGGAGCTCAAGGAAGAGGAAGAGGGAGGCAGCAGAATACACAACAACCCATCAGGCATCCCCAAAATCAACATCAGCAACAAGCTAGAGAGATGAGAGTTCCTGAGGAAGGGTTCCAATCTGTTGAACCAGAGAGTCAAGGAGCTTCTGATTCAAAAGATGCAGAGGTAACAAGTGGCAACAAACTTCAGGTGGTCTGCTTTAACTGTGGTCAAGTAGGTCATTTCAGTTCTGCTTGTAGTAGGCCAAAGATGTGCTTCATTTGTCGTAGTGCTGAGCATATTGTGGATCTGTGCCCTCAGTGGATGAAGCCCCCTCAAGTGGCTTACTATTTTGGGAGTGCAAACAGAGGTCTAGGTTTCTATTATGTGGATGTTGAGGATGGTGGAAACAGATTCAGACACTGGGATGGTATGGATAACTTTGGGGTGATTACCATTGAGGAAGGAATCATAGATGAAGAGGGGATATTAGAAAATCTGAAAGAGTTGTTTGATAAAGACTGGGACTGGCAGCTGAGGAAGACAGATGAGTACAGCTATGTGGTGAGATTTCCTCCAGACAGAAAAGTAGAAAAGCTTGTGATTGGGAGGGCTTCTGTGTTTGATATGAACAGGCCTGGAGTGGTGGCTTCTCTAAGTGTGTGGAATGGTGAGGCTGAGCCTTTGGGTAGTCTTGTTGATGTGTGGGTCCAGATCAAGGGCATTCCACCCAAATGGGTAGATTGGGGTTCTCTGTGTGAGGTAGCTTCTAGCCCAGGGTAGAATGGTGGTCGTGGACCGGCAAGGCTTATTCAATAGCTTCTTCATTTCGATAAGGGTGAAAATTCAAAGTGCAAGGACCCCATAAGAGTTCCCAAGGAAAGGATCTTTGTGTTCAAGAATAAGCTATATCTTACGTCTTTCAAAAACCGAAGGCTATGAGCAAGTGACAAACTCATCGATGATGGAGGATCGATAAGGATGAAACCGATGACAAGAAGGGAGAACAAGAATCTTTAGATGAGGATGCGAGAAAATGACAAGGGAGTAAGAGAGAATGGCTCTAAGGGAAATGATTCATCAAAAGACCTAGAGAAGTCTCGGGGAGCTCGGGGAAGTCAAAGTGCACCACACGGAGGAAGAGGAGTCGGAAGAACTTTGTTGTTTGAGGAATCGATCCGGGATTTCAGGGGAGGAGAGATGGAGTGTATGAATCGCTTAGAGCTATGGAGCTAGAAGATGAGGAAGTGATAGAAATGGAAGAGGAGACTGCTTTAATAGGAGCCGAGCAACAAGATGAGGAGGAGAGCTTTTGTTTACCGAAGAATGGGTGTATGATTTGCAACAACAAAGATCGGGTTTCTAAAAATCTCCATCCGCCAACCCTCAATATCCCTAAAAGTCTAGAGAAGGAGGAGATCGTGAAAACAAAGAAGTGGTCCGAAAACAACACCGGTGATGCTAATTTGGGCCTTTGGAGAACAATCCGACCGCACTCAACCTAGCCAGAAGTCATTGACAAGAGTGAAAAAGAGAAGGACAAGCGTAAGACCGAGAAAAGGAAAGGAGAAGCGGCCGGTGGGGGCTGTAGTACCTTTAAGAAGAAGCTCCAGGAATATTGATGATGGGAGATCAATGTTGGAAAAAAGCTCGGATACTGAAGAGAAAATGGAATACGGACCATAATTCGTATAAATACCAAAAACTTCGAAGCTCTCTAAAGCATTAATAGTTTCTCTAGCTAAGGAAGTGGATCTAGTAGTTGAGGATGGAAATCCTAATATAGTGGATACTATGCTAGAACTGACAAGAGCAGGATCGCTACTAGTAAGTTGAATTGTAAGGAACACAATTGCAAGGGGGAAGATTTGGATCAAAAAAGTAGTTTAGAAGTCTCACTTTTGGTAGACAATGCTCAATCATCCCCTATAGGTAGAGAGATTATTGTTTTAGATGTTGATCAAGAGGGATCGGACCAGGAAAAAGGGCTGGTCCAAAGTAGTATCTAGGAAGAAGAAAAAGAAGAAATCTAGGAAATGATAGGGTTAATGTGGAATATAAGAGGTCTAGGGCAAACAGGGGGCGTGTCCCAGCTCTGGTAGGAAGAGTCGGGGATCATCATGTAGATTTTCTAGGAGTTATGGAAACCAAGAAAAGTAATATGTCTACTGGTTTTTTGAAATCTCTCACATGGAATGTGCCTTTTAACCGGTGTGTCGTTAGATGCAAAGGGATCCGCAGGAGGCATCCCGGTGGGTGCCAATGCGGATAGATTTAATATGGTGGTGGGTGATATTTTAGATTATTACATTGTTAGTGTTATGTTAACCTTTGTAAGAAAAGTGGATTTCTGTGGAAGCTAATAGTAGTTTATGGACCTGCATATGAAGACAAAAAACAGGATTTTCTAGAGGAATTAGATGTGGTCACGAGCTCATGGAGATGGTTTTAATAATTGGATAAATAAGTGGGCTCTGATAGAACTGAACCCAAGTAACAAGAGGTTTACTTGGACTAATAACCAAGAGAAACCTATTTTAGCTAAAATAGATAGAATTTTTGTTAACACTGATTGGGAAGCACACTTCCCTCTAGCTAGTGTTAAAGCTCTGGAAAGGTTACCTAGTGATCATAACCCTTTGATTGTAGATGCTGGGGTAAATGTTAGATATGGGAAGAAGTTTAGGTTTGAAAAATGGTGGTTAGAAAAAACCTCCTTTAGCAAGATGGTTCAAAAAGCTTGGACCTTTGAATGTAAGCAGACTAGTAGTATTGATAGATGGCGGTTTAAAGTAAGGACCTTCAAGAATGATTAGAGGATGGGCTGCAAATGAGGTTGCTGATTTAAATAGGACTAAGGCTGGTCTTTTAGAATCTTTTAGTGAACTGGAGAAAATCTCTCGAGACTAGAGAGCGAACTAGTGAGGAGCTAAAGAAGTATAGGGAAGTAGAAAAAGAGTTAAATCAGATTTGGTCTTTAGAAGAGATCAAAGCAAGACAAAGGTCTAGAGAGAGAGAGATTTTGGAGGGAGATAGGAATACAACTTATTTTTCAGGCGTGGCTAATCAAAGAGGTAGAAAGAAAAAAAGATTGAGTGTCTAGAAGGACCTACTGGTATGGTTTATGACCAGAAAGGTAAAATGAATATAGCTGTAGAGTTTTATAAAAACCCCTTTTGCTAGAGAAGAAGATTCGGGGAGTTAGAGTAGGTGCTAATTTTTGGGATGAACAGGATAAGGTGACCGAGGAAGAAAATTTAAAACTAATGGCTCCTTTCTCTGAAGAAGAGATTAAGGATGCAAGTGTTTAGTTGTTATCTTTGAAGGAGCTCCAGGGCCCGATGGGCTTCCTTTTCTTTTTTACCAAAAATTTTGGGATCCGGTGAAAGGAGATTTAGTAGAGCTGTTTACTGATTTCCACAAGGGGAGTTTGGACCTATATAGGATTAATTGTGCATTAGTGACTTTGATCCCGAAAGTAGGGGAAGCTACTAATATGAAACAATTTAGACCTATCGGTCTCCTAAATTGCGCTTTAAGATTTTCTCTAAGATCCTCACCATTAGACTAACTCCAATAGTTCGGAGAATTGTAGCAATAAACCGTAATGCATTTATTAAAGGGAGGTATATTTTGGAAAGTGTTGTTGTGGCTCATGAAATTGTTCATAGCATACACAAATCTGGAGAAAGAAAGGTGTGGTTCTAAAATTAGACTATGAGAAAGCATATGATAGAGTGAGTTGGACATATTTATTTGACACCCTCCAGTCTAGGAATTTTGATACAGGGTTTATTAATTGGATCGGACAATTAGTGATAGGAGGATCGATAGGTATTTACGTTAATGGAGAGGATAGTTCTTACTTTAAAACTGGGAAGGGCCTCGGGCGGGGGGGACCCTTTGTCTCCTTTTCTTTTCAATTTAGTAGGTGATGGTTTATCAAAAATGTTGTCGAAAAAGCAGCTAGCAAAGGTTTAGTGGCGGGGTTATTAGAAGATTTTAAACCCAGGGGGAGTCATAGCTTTACAATATGCGAGACGACACAATACTTTTCTCTAAGGCGCGAAAGGGTATTTGCTAAGAAACTTAAAGGGCATTTTGATGTGGTATGAACATTTATCAAGAATGAGAATCAATTTTCACAAAAAGTGAGATAGTTCCTTTAAATTTAGACCACGAGGAAGCACATAGTTTAGCCCATATTTGCTCCTGTCCCTTGGGCAGTTTTCCCATGCAGTATTTAGGTGCTCCCCTGCATTATGAAAAGTTGAAAAGAGAGGATGTTCAACCTCTAGTAGATAAGATTATTAAAAGAATAGCTGGCCGGAGAGGCAGGTATCTTTAGTCGCTAGAACTATTCTTATTAAGTCTTGTCTAGCTAGCATTCCAGTTTACCTTCTCTCCTTTATGAAATTTCCAAAATGGGCTATTAAACTCATTAACTCTCGGATGGCAAACTACTTGTGGAATGATTCTGCAGATAGTCATAAATACCACATTGCCAATTGGGAAATGGTTACAATGTGTAAGGAATATGGGGGTTTGGGTATTCCTAACCTTGAGAGATTTGAATATTAGCTTATTAGCTTCTTGGATAAAAAGATATAAAGGCAGATAGGGGGAAACTCTGGAAAGAGTTATTAGATTTTAAATATGGAACAGAAAAAACCAAACATTTTAGCAACAAATGCTAGAGAAGGGTCTAACTTTCTCAAAGGGTTCATGTGGGCGCGTACAAGCTGCTAAGATGGGATATAGATGGAAGATAGGAGATGGTAAAAAGAATTAGGTTCTGGGAGGATAATTGGTTGGGATCTTCTAGTTTAGCTATTCAGTTTTGGCCCTTATATAGAATTGTGAATGAGAAAGGAAAAACAATAGCGCGAGGCGTGGGATGGGACCAATCTGAAATGTACTTTTAGAAGATGTGTTTTACGATAATATGTATTCGGACCGGTTAGAAATAGTAGAGTTAGCGGCCACTTTGTAGAGTTTAAGAATGAGGAAGATGAAATGATTTGGCGGTTTAATTCTTACGGTATTTACTCTTCACAGTCTCTTTACAAGATCATTAACTTTAGAGGCATCCTCCCCTGTACATGTTTCAATTTGTTTGGAAATTGAAAATCCCTCCTAGAGTGCATTTCTTTCTTTGGTTACTTATGAATAATAGAGTGCTAACAAGAGATAATCTAGCTAAGAGAAAAAAACATTGAGGATGATAGATGTTTGTTCTGTACGGATAAAGAATCGATTCGAAGATGTGTTTTTTTTTTGTAGTTGCTAAGCGATGTTGGAACATGGTGTCCGAAGTTTTGAACAGATAGATTAGGAATAGATATGCTTGATATAAGTAGATTATGGTTATGCAACAAAAAGTTTGGGGTAACTAATATGATTACCTCAGCGAGCCTTGTGGTCGATTTGGAAATTAAGAAACGATTTATTCTTTCGAGTTCGGATGGAAAAGCATGGAGATGCTCATCTTGAGGTTTCTTGGTTTGCTCCGGCTGGGCAGCTTCACGTGCCCGATAAACCAACGAGGAGACTTTGAAAGAATGTATAAGAAGATTCAAGCCGGAAGGGGGAAAATCCTCCGGTTGCCGGGTATCCCCCGAAAGGAAAGATGAAGTCGACAAAGAAGAAGCGTGGGAGAACAAAGGAAGGTGTATGAAGGTTCTTTGGACTGAACCAGGGCTAGGGTGGAAGACGCTGGAGATGTTGATGGAGGAGTAAGAAGTGGAGATGTAGCTTTGCTTTGAAGGAGTTGTTTTGTTTCTTCCAGTTTGATGTAATGAAGTTAGCTAGTCCTGGTGGGCGCTGGAACCATTTTATCATGGAGTCAGAAAACTGAATCCTGGTGGTCTTTTGAATCAATTAAAAGGCCGGGGCCTGGCCCTTGAACTCTAAAAAAAAAAACTTGCTTGCATGGAGCGTCAGATCTTAATGGTCCATTTGGTTCCCTTCTAAGATAGTCTGTTTACGAGCAACCGGGCTCCTAGTAGCCGGTCGAGCGCACGCGTAAATAGGCAGCGTTTCTTACAGAGCCAGATTGTTCATAGATTTCTTTTGGTTACCTACATGCAAGGCTCGCTTATGTCCTGTTCATGCGCTTGTTGCGCTCGCGTGAGCCTGCCTGTGTATGAACAAGGATTTTTACCACATGGGTAGAGCCGGCTCAGGAAAGAATCTTGTATTGCATGAAACAGGCCCTAATTTCTAACCAGGTAACCAAAGTACCAAATGCTCGGCGGCTGCATGGGTAAAGCCTAGTCCTAGCGTATGCAGGTAACCAAACGCCTCCTAAAACACTGGCCAAAGACCCAAACATCTCATCCTGTATTGTTGGTTGCCAAGAGTACCATGCAAAGGAATTATATAGGGCTTGCTCACTTAAACTTTAATGGCTTATTGGATTGTGGGTGTATAGTTGAGGTGCTTGGTTGTAGCCTGCTATCGACTATTATAGTACGTTATACACCATCTGATTTATTGTTTGCTCATTTTGTCCACGGGTGGTCTTCGTCGACCAGGTTGTATACCATCCGCTTTGGTGTTTGCTCATTCTGTCTACGAGTGGTCTTTGTCGACCAGGTTGTATACCATCTGCTTCGGTGCTTGCTCATTCTATCCACGAGTGGTCTTCGTCGGCCGGGCTAAGGTGAAGACTTAGGAGTCGCCTTCTTCTATGGTTTGAAGTTATCGGCCGCCCACCATCTCCATCATCAATCAAGTCGCTGGGTGTTGGATTGACTCACCTCCCAATATGTCCCCTTCGGCAGGCTGTGAAATCCATCTCCTTCTTCACACATTGTCCAGCATCGCCGCACTTACCGTGTAGCGTCGATAAGGACAACATCGTTCACCTACTGTTGTATTTTGCCTATTAGCATAGGGCCACTCATGTTAGGTTTTTTCTCTTGATTCTGCTCTCAACGACATCAAGAACATAATAGGAGGCCTATATCAACACTTAGTTGTTAGCAAGAGGGGTCTCTCTAAGTAAATGTAAATCCCTCGAGTTGTGCCCAAATTATATTTGTTTAATTCTGTATAAACTTACATCGGGATCTCTAATTGATTTAAATTTCATCAAATACATTGAAAATATTTTAAAAATAAAAATATTTACATTTAAAATATTTCTGACCTCCACCTCAAAGATGTCGGGCCAGCATTGGCCTAATATGGGGCCAAATACTATTACGCACCCAAAGACTCTGCTGGAAAAGCATCGGGCTTCTCCACTCTCCCCTATTACTCGCCCGCCCCGTCGTGATTTCTCCTGGTGCGGCTACTGGGTGACCGCCCCCACAGCCGCCCTACGGCAAGGTTCCAGGTCAGTCCTTATCTTCGTGGGTCATTGCCGGCAGACTAGTGGTGAATGCAGTATTAAAATATTGAGTGTACAAACTATTTTTCTTTTTTTTCCTATCACGTCTATAAATAAAATCTTAACATCTATGAAATAAATAATTCACACCTATAAACTCTAAAATTACTTTTATGGAGGTAATCATATGGGTAAAGTTTACGTATGTGTGTTCATATGACTGAGTGCGTGCGTTGTCACCATTTGTGTTTGAACTATACAATTCATAAAAAAATGACACTAAATATGCGATGTTACTTTTATAACTCACTTGGTGACTTGTATATATGAAATGAATACCTAGATCTACACATATATTTATAGTGACAATTTTCTACACTTTTCCATATTTTATAATCTCTCTCATGTTTATTTATTTCTTAGTTTTTTCTCATTATACAAAATATCTAGATCTAGAGTATTCCATGTAGAATCTTGTTTGTATTTATCTATTCTCTGAATATTCTCATGTAAAATATAGAATTATATGGCTTGAAGTAGGATAATTATATCTTATATATAATTAGTGTTTATCTAGAAAGTTTTAGAAGTAGAAGTTTCTTATTGTATAAGATTCTAGGAAGACAAATGAGTCAACCTCCTAACATTATTCTGTTATGAGAATATTTTTGTTCTCTTAATAAAATATTATTTTTCTACTATAGAAGTTATTTCTATTCCTAAAAAATATTCTTTTACAAAAGAAGTATGTAAAAAATGTTGTACCTATAAAAATAACTATTTGCACTTTTAACTAGTGTCAAGTAAGAGTGACAACATTCTTAGTTCATTAATTATACATTATTGTTAATTATATAATATTTTTCTGAATGCATATTTGTTTTTATGATCAAACTATTTATATTCCTATCTTATTATGTCAAGCTTTCTTTTGCTTTGCCTTATATTAACGTTTTTCCTTTCAACTTCTATGCCATTGTTTTTTGTTGGAGTTTTTCTATGGACTTAGCGCCTCTACTTTCTTCGTGCCTTGCTAATGATAAATACTTGTTTAACCGAATTTATTATGGTTTATAAAATGTGACTATTCTAACACACTAAAGTATTTTGTAACCTAACCTTTAACCTTGTTACAAAAAAAAGTCCTTAGAAAATAAATTATAGAATAAAAAAGAGTGCTAGAAAGACTCAACGTAAGATATTGAATTGTTGGTACTCTTTATTAGTTCTTATTGAAGCACAAAAGATAAATTTTTAATGAGTCCATACTAATTTTTTTTTATTATAGTTAGCAATGTTCTTAGTTCATGGAAGCTATTGTTCCATGTTTAGGACAAAAATATTTAATATTCACTTAGGAAGTTATCACAAAGATACAACTATTTTATTTTAGAAAAATGTTGTTATAGATGTTCTCGTGAACGTGGCTTCTAGCTTCAATAAAAAATATTCAATCTTAATAAAATATATAAAATTCTATTTACTCATTATCATAAATATCATTATTATTTGTTTTTATTTAAAATAAATATTGTGCTATCTAACGAGAGTGTCCGAAAATAGATATGATGGAATCAACAAGGAAGACAAAAAAGATAAAAAAAATATTAAAAAACTATCATGTGGTGTTTAGATATTAGAAAATAAGAGATGAGATAAAAAATAAATTAATGGTTATAATTAAATAAAATATAAAAATAGACGGATAAAATAGAGAATCACACACCACATCAAAAGAAAAAAAGGTAACCGAGAGTCGGATAGGTGCTCACCAAGGGGCTCAAGGCCTTCGATTCGATTCTGTTAGCAACGCTTCTTTCTTTCAAAAAAAAGAAAAAGTCTACTTTTACTCCCTTAATTTTTGCGAAAGTCTACTTTTCCTCCCTAAACCCTAAAACCAGGATAAACAATCTCCCTCAACTTTTCAAACCATGCGCTTTTCCTCCCTGAAGTGGTTTTTATGGTGGTTTTGCTACAATGATTCGTGGTTTTATCTTTTATCTTTTTATTTATTTTGGCCAAATTTTTAAAAAAATTATAGTAAATAAAAAAAAAATCATAAAATAGAAAATCTAATTTTGTTAGACTCCACATAAGTAGATCTACACAGTAAATATATAATATATTATGCTTTAGTTTAAAGTTTTTGCTAGTCTTTTTCTTTTTTATTTATTTTGGTGAATCTTTGAAAAATCATAGAAAAATCATAAAATAGAAAATTCAATTTTTTTATCTCCACATGAGTAGGTCTACACAATGAATATATAATATGATATGCTTTAGTGCAACAAAATAGTTATAGAAGCTACATTTATGAATTATTTTAATTAATTATAAAAAAAATATAGATCTATATTAAAATATATCATATTATATGTTTATTTATAGATCTATTCATGTGGAGTCTAAGAAAATTAGATTTTCCTTTTTTTTGATTTTTTGTGATTTACTATGATTTTTTCAAAATTTGAACAAAATAAATAAAAAATAAAAATACTAGCAAAAATTTTGTATTAAAACATACCATATTATATATTCACTATATAGATGTACTCATATGAAGTCCAACAAAATTAGATTTTATATTTTATGATTTTTTTATGATTTACTATGATTTTTCAAAAGTTTAGCCGAAATAAATAAAAAATAAAAAGACAAAACTACTGTTACTGTAGCAAAACCACTGTCAAAACCACTCCAAGGAGGAAAAAAATGCATGGCTTGAAAAGTTGAAGGAGAAATTTGTTTATCCGATTTCGAGGTTTAGAGAGAAAAAGCAGACTTTCGTGAAATTTGGGGCACCTGTCGTCCGGACGCCTTGATGGGCCGGACGTCCGGGCGGGAGCTGGACTGAAAAAAAAAATAAAAAAAACCCGGCCGCCAAAGAAGCCCGTGTTGTCGATGCGACCTGCCTTCCCTCTCGTTCTGTCTGTCTCTCTCGCTCCCCTCTCGTTCTCGGATGACTGACTAGTCGGCCGCCGCCGCCGCCGCCGCCGCCGCCCTAAGCCAGACGCTGAGGCTTTGGTTGATCTTTTCGCCGGCGACGAGCACCCACCAGGTACTCCCACCCCATCTCTTCCCTTTCCTCAGGTACTCCCACCACATCTCTTCCCTTCCCTTATGCTGTGCGAGGCTGAGCACTGGAACCCTAACCTAAAGCTATTTAGCTATTTGATTTGACAAGCCTCCTACATGTACACCCATGTCCCTTCACTGGATCCGCCCCTGAATTGCAAACTCGATTTTTATGCAATTTATTTTGTTGTACATGAGTACACTCATGGTCCTTTTACTTGGTCCGCCCCTGACCGTAGGTTCTACCGTAGATCTCGCTTTAGCTGATTTCTGCCATCTTTTTTTTTTTGTATTTTCTATTATTCGTGTACTTAATTTATGTATTGTTGTAGAAATCCTAGCTGCTTTGAGTATGGAGGCGCTGTTTGGGAGCAATAACCATGGAGGGGACAGGGCCGCTGATTTGGCCTCGCTTATAATTGCCCAGGCTGCCTTGGAGGTGCCAAGGTTACTTGGGCTCCTTGCCATGGTAAAAGTTTCTTCTTTTCTCACGCTGTACAAGAAATCTTGTTAAACTGCAGTAAATCTCTGTGTAGTATCTGTGTTGCTGTATTCTGTAAGGTCAGTAAATCTTGTTTTGTGAGGGGCATTTTTATTTTCCCGACCTGGGGTTTGGGAGGGGTTATGAACTTGTAGTGTTACTGTTATGTATGATAATTCTTGCGAACGGACCTCTAGTCTAGCTAGGTGGTTAGGTGGCTCTAGTAGCACTCCTCGGGTTCTAGGTTCGACTCCTAGTGGGAACAAAATTTAGGCTGGGGTTAAATAAAATCCCCTCATATGTTCCATGCCAAAGCACAGGTATGAGATCTGGTCTTCTTCTTAGCAAAATGCCCAGGGGATCCCCCTGCCCCCCCGGCCTCCCTGGTTGCACTAGGGAATCTGGTATCTTTGTTTTGTTTGCCGTACTATCCTTTGTATGCTCCTGCCATCAGTGCAGTACAGATATGGATACTTGTATGGCTATGGCATCCCCCCCCCCCCCCCCAGAAAAAAAAAAAAATACCAGACAGCTGCCAGAGGATGTAGGAGGCCTGACCATGGCCTTTGTGAAGCAACTGATCCTGTGCCATGGGGTGGAGGATCTCGCTGCTGCCTTTGCTCGGCCATGGAGGAGCTCTCACGTGCGGGTGTAGGGAGGTGTTATGGTGGTTGTGGCCTGTGTATGGTTATGGGAGAAGGGAGGCAGCAGGCGCGGGGAGTCTGAGGGTTATCCGACAAGCTGTTGGTGGGCTGGGCCCTATCAGGCTGACGTATCAGACGAGCCCAAGATACCAGTAAAGAGTATCCAAATTATTGTTGATTTTTTACAAATACTAAGCTGATACGTATCGTCGTATCTACTGCGTATCCATGTTGTATCCATATCGGATATGTATACAATACATGATACATCCCTACTCGGGCATATTGGGGTAATGTAGCGCACTACCACACAATAAGCTGATGCACGCCATGAGTTGGTGTGTTGCTTTTGAGATCTGTACTATCTGTGTTTTAGTTGCTTGGTACTGTAGCTCTTTCCATGGTCCAAATGACTGCATTAGTATGTAACCCAGTCATTATTTTGGAAAGGAGAGCACAATGCATGCTTTGAGATCTGTTTTGTCATGATAAATATTAGTAGCATTATTAATTTGCTCAAAGGGATTTTACTAAAAAGGAAAGTGGTTGCAATTGGTGCTTTTACTGATTTTGAAATTTGTTAACTGTTTGGCATTGAGATGTTGTCGTTTATGTCTTTTCCTTTTCAACAAAAACATCTTGCATTGTCTGTGCACTTTAAATTGGCAAGATACCTCATTTTAGCTAATACTCTGTGTACTGCTTTGATTTTGTTGTCCAGATTCTGCATAATGAAATCTTTACATCTGGTGGAGATCAGAATTTGATTAACAGGTATGCCCCATCTGGTCATTTATTGCCATGGTCATTTATCTTCCTGTCTCCCAAAGCTGAGGATTCTTTATCTCCTTTTCCCAAGGATTCATAGCAAAAGCAAAAATGAAACTGATCTTGAGAACAAAGATGATGGAGAGTCTGATGATGATAATGATGATGAGGGAGACGATGAGGATGCTGAAAACCAAGAAGATGATGGTGGTGACGACGGATCAGGTGACAACGGGAATGAGGAGGAAGACGACGGCGGCGATGATGATGATGATCCTGCAGCCAATGGTGAAGGAGGAAGCGGCGACGATGATGATGGTGGAGAGGATGAAGAGGATGGCGGCGGCGGCGATGATGGGGGCGGTGACAATGACGAAGATGAGGAAGAAGAGGAGGAAGAAGAGGAAGAGGAGGATGACGATGGCGTCCCCCAACCACCTACTAAGAAGAGGAAATGATCAATAGCTGCGAGTGGTTGCTTACATGCAGGAATGCTGCCTGTTCACCCCTGCGCAGCAGTCTACTGTTTAGTGGGTAGGGGTTTTAGCTTGGTCGTGGACAATTCATAGCCTAGTTTGGAAACAAAAAGAAACATTTAATTGTGCATGTACTATTAAACAATTCCTTCAATCATGTATCTCACATTGCTATCAACCCCTGTGATACTCCGATTGGTTTCTAGTTTGTGTTTGCTCCAATTTTGTATTGCAATTTGACAGTGTTCTCGCCCAACCTGATGGTTGGGGTATGTTATGCCTTGCAAGGACAGTAGAATCTGCCAAAGTATTCCGAGTTTAACAGAGAATTGTCAGGTTTGATGTAAGGATTTGGTAATTGTTACATTCCCGGAGAGAACTTCCATTATGTTTTCTTTCTTCATTAATACATGGCTTTGCGTTTTTGCACTACTTTCACTATACGACAGGTTTTCAGCATGCCAGTCGCCAGGCTCGCTGCGTGTCGGAAGTCTCGCAAAATTTATACATCATCTAAGAACATCTTCCAAGAGTCTTTTAAAATTTATGCTTTCTATATCTTTATAACCTTTAAGCTTTTCTACATCTCGAATCATACTCACTCCCCACCCTCTAACCAGTGAAAAATCCATAATAGAGGATATTTATATTTGAATATCCAATTTAAAAGGCTAATTGAAGAGTGTTTTTTCAATCAAAATCTCTATTCCTATAAATTAGAAACGATATAAAGAATCTCTTGGATTTGCTCTAAAGTCATCTAAACCAAACTTTGTCAAAAGCCAACTCTTGCTATTGCATTCAAAAAGTTTCGAAGAACATTCACTCCTGTTTGCTTGCATATTGTTTTGAAACAACAGTTCCAACAAACATCACTTCCATTTTGCATGCATAACGTTTTGAAAAGAGAACAAAATTTCAAGCAAAGACCATGTCAATTGCTGTCAACAGGGAAAAAAAACTGAGATTAATCATCATCATCATAATCATCACCATATCTCTAGAAAGTAGAAACTGATTTAAGTTCCAATGCTTCAATGATTGGCTGGGGTTGATGACTAACGAAGATGGACTCGGTGGCTCGAAGGCCAGAGGAGAATTTATGGGATCAAAACTCAAGACATAGTCGGAACCTGGAGCTAAAAACTCCAAGAAAACGGAAACGAAAATACACAACAGCTCATCAACTGGAGAAGCAAAGCACATGCCGTAGATGCTGTATAGCTGACATACTGCTCTACTCCCCTTGCAAAACTACGGCCTTTATATCCTGCGTCTCTGGCTTAGAGCCATTTGAAGAGAATACCACCATGGGTGGCGAAGAAGGGGGCGAAGACAAGGGATTCAACCGCCATAAGCTTGATGAGGATGTTGAGGGAGGGGCCAGACGTGTCCTTGAGAGGATCCCCAATGGTGTCACCAATGACAGCCGCCTTGTGAGGGTCAGAACCTTTTGGGCCAAGGGTCCTGGCATGCTCTGAAACTCCAGCCTGAGAAAACCAAAGATCAAAGTGTTATAAAAAAAAGGCGTTTTTTCCCTTCAAAAATACTAGCTTTTTAGAGAAGGTAGTATGCAAGTTCAGGCAGGGAAAAGAAGGCCCGGTAAAGTCTGTGTGTAACTTTACCTCAATGTACTTCTTGGCATTGTCCCAGGCACCACCAGTGTTGGATGCAGAAATGGCGATCTGAAAATGGTGAATGTAATAAAGGAAAACTCAAGCAACTATCATACCGAAATTTGAGAGGAACTCCCACCAACCTGAACACCAGAGACAAGGGCACCAGCAAGGACTCCAGAGAGGGTCTCAACGCCAAACAAAATCCCAACGATCAGTGGTGTGAGCATAACAAGAGCACCTGGGGGGATCATCTCCTTGATGGATGCATCCGTTGAGATCTTGACACAAGTAGCATAGTCAGGCTTTGTGGTGCCCTCCATGAGCCCAGGGATGGTGTTGAACTGACGGCGGACTTCCTCCACCATCTTGAGTGCAGCACTGCCTACACTTTTCATGGTCATTGCCGAGAACCAGTATGGGAGCATAGCACCGACAATAAGTCCAATGAATACTTTAGGAGTCAGAACATCAACAGTGGAGATAGCAGCCCGGCTTACAAAGGCACCAAAGAGTGCAAGGGATACCAAGGCTGCGGAGCCAATAGCAAAACCCTGCAAATACAAAACCATGAGAATTTTTCTAGCAAAACTAATTGCATTGAAGGTTTTTAAGGGTGTCCAAGCTCTTAAATGAAAGTGCATGCAAGATTTCAACTAAGTATGGACCCTAACTGGCAATTGCCAATGGAAAAACAGGAAAACTGAAAAATCTTTAGTTCGCTGTGCAATCACATGAAACTCTGATAAGACAAGCACATGTCTACCTTTCCAATTGCAGCAGTGGTGTTTCCTGCAGCATCTAGAGCATCAGTTCTCTCACGAATCCTATGGCTCATCCCAGCCATTTCAGCTATTCCTCCAGCATTATCACTGATAGGGCCATAGGCATCAATAGCAAGGCCTGTGGCAATGGTGCTCAGCATTCCAAGAGCAGCCACAGCAACACCATACATGGCAGCAAAGCTGAAGCTGAGGAAGATACTAAACGCAATAGCAAAGATTGGGATAATGACTGATTTGTAACCCAAAGCAAGCCCAAAAATGACATTAGTGGCAGCTCCAGTTCTGCAGGAATCAGCAACATCTTGTACAGGGCTGGAACACAAAACAACAAATACATCATACATTGGAAGCAAACAAGAAATGCTACCATCATACTCACTGGCAAGAAAAGATTCTAGATACCTGTAGGCATTGCTTGTGTAGTACTCAGTAATAAAACCAATGACTAGGCCAGCCCAGAGACCAACCGCCACGCACAAGAACAATTGCCTGATAAATTTACATTAGAACGAGATTGAAATATAAATTACTTAGCAAAAAAACAAATAATTAGCCAGCACAAAGACCAACTGCAGGACATAAAAATAGTTGCCTGATAAATTTAACACAAAGAAAGATTGTAATATGAACTTTACACTAAAAACTTCAATGGTCAATCAAAAGTTTTGCATACCAGCTTTGCACTGTCTTCTGGGCTCCAAAGTTAAAAATGGTGAAGGTGTATGGAAGACCAAGCCAACTGATGAGCGCAATGCCAATAGTCATCACAACAGTGGATATAATAAGTTGTTTCTTGAGAGCAGGTTCTATTTCACTCACAGCCTTTATCTCCAAGAAATCAGTTGCAAACAGCGTTGTTATGAGACATCCTATAATACCAACAGAGCTGACAAGAAGGGGGTACACCATCGGAGTAAATTCATGGTTGATTCCAAAAGACGAGATCGAGGCCACAACAAGAGCAGCACATGATGATTCAGCATATGAGCCAAAGAGATCTGATCCCATTCCAGCAATATCTCCAACATTATCACCAACATTGTCAGCAATAACCTACAAGCACATGAAGAGATCATTCTTACACCACGGCGCAGACACCAGTCCAAGCAGGATGCTAGCAATAAGCAATGACCAAAAGCAAGTATGAACACTATGCAATTGCAGTGTAGCAAGATAGAACTTAAGAGCTGGAAGTTTTCACAATTCAAGTGAATGAATTCTTACAGCTGGGTTTCTTGGATCGTCCTCAGGGATGTTTCTTTCTACCTTCCCCACAAGGTCAGCACCAACATCAGCAGCCTTGGTATAAATACCACCACCAACGCGGCCGAAAAGAGCCATAGAAGAACCACCAAGGCCATAACCAGTAATAGACTCAAAAAGACCTTCCCAGTCATCACCATAATAAATTCCAAACAAATTGATAGCAATGTAAAGAACCAAAAGACCACTGGCAGCAAGCAGGAAGCCCATAACTGCACCAGATCGGAAGGCAGTAATAAATGCCTTGCCGACACCCTTTCTGGCCTCTAAAGTTGTCCGGGCATTCGCATAAGTAGCGATCTTCATTCCGAGAAAGCCAGAAACCAGTGAGGTGACTGCACCAAGCACAAAAAGCTATAGTACTGAAGATGGCATTAGCAAGGGCAGGCTTGCAAGTCTTGTCCTTGCTATAGTGGCAAGGTTGACTCTTCGTGCTGAATCCCTCGACGGACCCAAGGAAGAGGAATATAAGGATTGCAAAGATGCCCATGAATAATCCAACATACTTGTACTCAGTGAAAAGGAAAGATGTAGCTCCTGTTCACAACAAAGTAAGGAAAAGGATAGTAAAGTGAGCTTAGTAGTTACAGACAGTGTATTAAGGCTTGCTAAATAAAAAATTGAAATGAGCAAATCATACCACAGAACAACATCGACTCTGAAGTAACAAAAAATTTGAGGCTGATGCTATTGAACCCCAAACAATTCTAAAATAAGGCAAGTTCGAGGATTTGCCACCCCATTCTGGTGCTTGAGGATTGCCACTCATTCACCACGTCAGTGATACAAAGGAGCAAAAAAAAAAAAAAAAAAAAAAAAAACTGGAATGGCAAACCTTCTACTCTTATGAAAGAATTGCTACCCCCACTACAAAACAGGCCCAAATGGGAACAGCTCTTTGATCCTATGAGGAAGATAAATTTTGTACAATGTTCTGTCATAAAGATGTGGTTATCATTTATCAAGATAAAACAATTTGTTTTCCTATTTTTAACACACAGAAATTTCATCACAGTAGCATAGCTTCGATTAATCAAACCCATCTTAGGTACTGTAGAGACTATGACTGTGCATATGTTGCTCAATTTATGTGCCATTGTTAGGCATCCTTTAAAAACAAGCCAAATTAAGATTCTAGCGATACCTACTACCAGTTTTCCACTTTTAATGTTGTCACAGTCAGAGGGAGCACAGGGATATGAGTCAACATCAAACCAACTGGAGCAGAGAACTACAGACAAAGGGTAAATAGTGACCAACTGACAACTGCTTTAAGAGCAAATTAGTTCAGTGTTAATTTAAATGAAAACCACGAGGTCCAGTGAAAACTTATCCATCAAGACTAATCTGGTAACTACAACATGACGTAGGCAACTAGTGCTGCAATGGGAAATTGGGAACCAACCAAATCTAATCCACCAAACTTTAAAAATGCCCATGTTAAGTCAGCTTACTTCAAAGGTACTCTTAGCAAATTAGGCAGCAAGTAGTGAATGTCAAAATAGTTCAGTAATTAGAGAAAGAATAGCTCAGTAACTTTTGCTGCAATACTACATGGCCAGTCTCCGGCCCGTTGTGTACAGAAAAGGTCACATTTGACTGACCTATACGATTATTGCTCCCAGATATCATCAGCGATGAATATGGAATATCATCCTATCCTTAATTCAGAAAGATAACTACCACATATTTATTGCTATCATCATATTATTAGATAAGCACTACCACGAATACATCAACAAATAGCTCTGAAATGTTACTGGAAGTCTGGAACACAATACAAAAATGCAATGGTTCTTTCCACGGATGCCTTAAGAGTAACACGGGGAGCCAATGTGGAACTGTTCATCTTATCAGCACTTCCCCGCACATATGCACACGCAAGGATTCAATGAATTATGAAATTACCAAAGCAGCAGGGTGTGGACCATACAAGACGAAGTCTGGAACACAATACAAGACGAAGTTTGGACCGACTACAGTTTTTTTTTTTTTTTTTTTTTTTCTTTTTTTTTTTTTTTTTTTTTGGAAAAGGTCGTCATATTATTAGCAGCATTTAGCTGCAAAGTGCGTGATACAAGTCCACGTGCTGCAGTGATACAAGTCTGGACCGACTACAGTTAACATCAGCTGCAGTGAAGATTGAGTAGGAGGACCACGTGCTGCGACAACCTATCTCTTTATCTGCAACCCGTACTCCTAGACTTCTCAGACTGCAAGAACTTTTTTATCCCTTCATCTGTTACCCCACAGGCAGCTTCTGATCAATTCGACTAAATTATTACGACCAATTTTGACCAAGCCCACACATTCCCAAAAGATACCTCCAAAGGGATATCTAGGTGGACTAGAATTAGCTGTGCCTCCAAGGATTAGGGCTTAATTAAGCTTACTGTAATCTCTGCTGCATAAAGTAGCAACAACAGATAGTTTAATGCCTGTCTACATCCAACTAGCCTGGAACATTAAGCAATATTACATTATTATTAACCATCCCCATACATGAACCCCCACCCCACCATCCCCCCCCCCCCCCCCCCCAAAAAAAAAAATTCTGCAATTAACTTCACCGTCAAAAGAGTAATGGCTTTACTTGTCGTCTGCAAAACAAGTAATCTCCTCCTCTATTAAAGCTAGCAATTGATTAAAAGTCTCCTGTCTAACTCTAAGCAACTTGCGTGTACGCACGACGTTCTCACATCACCGAGCAAGGCAACACATACACATCAGCCGCACTAAATGATTGTATCCACCAACCGTCTCGTCACATAGCAAGCAAGCAAAATTCAAAGTAATTTTTTTTTCAAAAAAATAGTATATGCATATGTGTTAAGGATTTCCCATGAACGATCCTCCTCGAAAATCAAATCCAGAGCATCAACTCGTGCTTAAGCCAATAAGCAAAGCACGTAAGGTTTTCGATCATTTCCAATAGCATCCAACTCAAACAAGGCTAAGATCTTAATCGAAGCACCCAGCAAAACCCCCTCGTATTACCAACTTCAAGCGAAGAGTAAAGGGAGAACGCGCGCGAGTATATGCAATCAGCCAAACACAGAGCCAGCGCTCGGCTTCTCACCTTCGGAGATGGCGCTCTGGATCTCGGCGCACTTGATGACGACGTTGTGGTCGTTGAGCCCCTCTTCCTCCTCGATGAGGTAGTCGCTGGGCCCGCTCTTCACGGCTCCGCCGTCCGCGCGGCGCTCGGGGGTGAGCCGCACCTTGGACACCAGCACCCACTGCACCACCGCGAACGCGATGCCCACGGCCGCCGCGACCGGGATGATCACCTGCGTCGCCAGCTCCGGCAGGATCGCCGCCGCAGCCATCGCCGGAGACTACTCCCAACAGCACTAGGGTTTCCTTTCTCGAAGCTTCGGCCCTCGTTCCCAAGCGCCGGAGAGAAACGGGGAGAGTGATGATACGGGAAGGGAGGAGAGGCGAGCAGAGCCGCGGCCGGGACTTATAAAAGGATGGGAAGGAAGACGAGCGGCAGCGAGGTGTGCAGACTGCAGAGGCGAGTGACTGCGTTGGTAGGTAGGGGAGAAGGGTATTGTCGGGCTTTCAGTTTCTGAAATATTTTGCTATACCTTTTCTTTGTTTTTTTTAAAGAAACTCATTATGATTCTACGCAGAAACACTCTGGATTTTTTTTTCCTTGATGACTAGTAATAATAAAGTAAAAGATCACATAGTCTTTTAGCCAACCTCGTTACTAAATTTTCTAGTTATGGGATCAATGAATTAATTGAAACTTAGATAAAGGGTTACGGTAAACTATCGGTTACACAAAAGGCGTTGCAAGACATTCGGGTAGACATAACTCTTTTTATCTTAATTGAAAGGAAAAACTTTTGCTATCTTAGTTAAAGGTAGAGAAGCTTTTGTCTATGAGAACATAAGGAGATGTTTGCTTTCACACCACCATTCGTCACGCATAATATGGAGTAGTCACCGCCCACCGAAAAAGCGTAAGCTGTTTAGTTCATGTGTCAAATGTTGCACAAAACTTGCCACAAGTGTGGTGTTAAAGCTAGTACCTCACCTTAGGCGGCCTTGTTGTTGTGGTGTGGCTTTCCACCACCAACAACCAAGCGGACTCTAAATCTTACTTTGTATGAATGGTGGTGGATCGGCAAGTAGATGGCGCCTAGGGAGAATAAAGGGGACACAATCATAACTAAGTCACGACAAGACAACATAAGTATTTCCTTTACTGTGGGTGGCGGTGGACCGACAAATAAACGACGCTAAGACAGGATAGAACGAGCGAGAAGACACGGCCATAGTGAAGCCAGGCTAATGCATGACAGTAGGTGTCAAAAAGAAAAAGCGTTAGCATAGAGATTAACATATGATGAAGTTGGTTGGAACAAGAGACAGAGATGTGGTATAATAAAAACACAAAAACGGTATGTTAAAATCACGGTAAGATTATATGGCATTTAGTCGTCGATGTTAGATAAGACCGTTTGCCAAGAGATAGTATTAAAAGTGAAGTACCGCTAAAACACCACAACCAACCGTTCATTTGAAATATAAATATGGCATGCAGAGCGCGGGATTTTAACTTTTTTCATTCTCTCTCCATCACATCAAATTTTTACCCATTACGCATGGAGTATTAAATTTACCACATGCATGGAGTATTAAATTTAAATAAAAAATAACTAATTACACAATTTAGTTGTTAATCACGAGACGAATCTATTGAGCCTAGTTAGTCCACGATTGGACAATATTTGCCACATACAAACGAAACGTACTACGGTTGCAAAGTTAAATTTTTCCACCTTTTTATGCAATCTAAACAAGGCTTAAGACAGAACAATTTTCTTAATTTCTCCTTTCATGTGAACACAACACAACAAGTAAGAAACTTGCCCTCCCATTTCCACTAGGAAACAAGAGGCTCATTGATCCCTCACACACCCCCAAACCCCCCACCACCCCCGCGCCGCGGCACTCAGCCTACCAGTTTCAGTTTCAGCCTGGCCGTCGCAAACAAAATGACAGCACAAGCCCGGCACCGTCAATTTTTGTTTCGTTTCGGCGCGCGACCTCCCTGCTCGACAGTTTTGTTACACGACGACAGCGTGGTCATTAAAACGGCATTAAAGAAAGCAAGATGCTGACGTGCGAGAAAGGCCAGGCCGTTGTATGGGGTTTGGGGTGGCGTGCGGCCGCTCACCTCTTTCCGATTCCAGGCAGGCATGGCCCGTCTTGTCTGGCTCCAGCCTCCTCACAGAAATTAAGGCGCCGTCGCGCCGGCATCACTGGAATCCGACGAGACTGAAGCCGGCCCGCCGCCGTTTAAGCTGGGCCGCCGCTCATCGATCGGACTAGACACCCACCGGCTCGCCGCCGGCCACGTCACGCCTGACACCATGCCCATGCGCTAGCTGCACCGCGTAGCCGTTTCGAATTTCGATCGATCGCCTCCTGCCTGCCGGCTGCCGCCACCTCGATCGAAGCAAAGCCGCCGCCGGATGATCGGAATCATGGTCAAGCAGCGAGATGATTTGCAAGGAATTGGGAAGGTTACTGCAGCAACGATGAACGAAGCACGTGCGATGGTAGTTGGGATCAAATGGAGCCAGATCTCGCAATGATCGCCCAGGCCAAGCGGCGTCAACTCGATCGTGATGTAACCTGAAATTATTAACGTGGGATTGAACAGGGTATAATTCAGCATCACTTGAGCAAAATGACAGTTTTTAGTTCCGATGCGTGGTTCACGTGAATCTGTTTTACTAAACACAAATTAAACAAGGTACCAGCTGGTACTTGTACTACTTAGTGATTTCTTATTTTGTTTTCGTTAGTGATGCTTTCTAATTACAGTGATGTTTGCGCTACAATTTTGGAACCAAACAGCACCTTAGCTTTTCTTCTTCTTCTTTTCTGTTTCACAACGCCATGGTTGTTCTTGTTCAATTGCTCTAATTTTGTTTCACAGCTGGTACCTTGTTTCATCAGCTCGTTCGCGCTTAGTGAGAGGGAGAGAGTTGAGTGAAAATGGCTTTGACATGTGGGTTCTGCTCTTCAAGGCAAGATGATTTTTAATTGACGAGTAGATTTTTTTTTTAGTTTCATCATTTTATAATGATTAGCATGGATGCTCTCTATAATTAATAATAATAAAATTATTTGTACTAGTAGGAATGTCCCGCGCATTCTTTGGTCCCTCATAGAAATATAAAAAAGTTAGACTAAAGATTAAAAGATATATATGTATAAATGCAATGTTGCAAAAAAAAAAAAATATCCATATAGGATCTTGTTTTGAAGAGTTTATTGCGAGAAACACCATGATGCAATTGGATTTTAATTACGATACTTGGTTTAGGTTGCTAAGACTTTTTTTCTATTTCAAAAGAAATAACTAGTGAGAGATAAATGAGGTTTAGTGGGTGAATCGATTTGATGACATCACGTTTCGAGGATTGGACCAATTAGAGGCAAGAGAATTAGTTTAAAGGGTTTAGGCTCATAGAAGTTATAGATTAGTGCATACGGCTTGCTTATCGGACAACCGCAGTAACACTTCAATAATAACACCAAACTATCTGGTCCCACGAGCACAGTATAAGAACTAAAACACACACCTATAATAGTACTCAATGTTCCACCGCGAACCGATTTCCGCAATTCAAATGGTTTAACAGCGTATTTTCTCTTTGAAAAGTTGACATGTCTTTTTTATTTGAATAGTTGACATGGTCCCTTCTCGTGTTTACAAGCTTGGATTAGACAATAGGGCACGCTAAAACCGTACACGTGTAAAAATGGCCGACAACACGAGAGGAGAAAACGCACGCGACGTTGACAGTTTGTGGTTTAGCGGCTGTGATCGGGACAGATGCTGCGGCTACCGCTGTAGCAACTGTTGTGGAATCGCAGCTGAAGCAATCTGAAATTCTCGACTGAGCAGTGTGTCAAGAATTTCGATCATGCTATCATGCGTAGAATATTTATTGTCGTTCATCCCTAGCTGCTACTGTTAGCTGTACTATGCTCATCATCGTCCTATTCGTTTGAACTTAAAAGTTGTTTCAGCTTTTATTAAAAGATTTTTTCTCAAGGAAATTATTTTAGTTTATCGGTAGAACATAAGTTTCTAAGCCGAATAGCTTGCATGATTGCAATCAGCGTTGTCATATTCTTAATAATGGAGAATATCACAAAGAGATCAATTCTCACAGGCAGGAAAGCACAAATCACATGTACCAAATATACCCTTGATATTTATTTCCTATCACAATCGGTAAGACACATTTTAGTTTTATTATCCTAAACTAAATCTTAAAATTTTGACTATGTTTATAGAAAAATAATTTAATATCTACAATACCATTTAAATATATTGTACAACTATATTGGCCTAGTGATTTCGAATAAAAACCTAGTGAATTTAATAAAATCAATTGATGTTTGTGGATTCCTATAAATTTAGCTAAAATTAGAGAAGAAATGACCTAATTCTAGAACAAACGGGTATCGGTTTCCAAATTCTAATAGGTGCAATATTAAGAGCTCTTTAGCAAATCGAGTGACATGTTTGCATACATGCTAGAGATGAAGTGTTAGGCACATTAATGAGATATTCTTTCCCTACCTTGTTAACTACTCATCCCTTTAATTATTTTTTCTGTAGTTAGTGCAGTGATATGCAAGTATTAGAACACACATTCATGATTCTATTCACCAAAGTAAAATTGATGGCTGATAAGGTCTTGCGGCCACTCTCGACTTTTTCCCTCTAAAAAGGAGACGAAGGCGACATGATTTTGAAAAATTAATTCATGGCATGACTAAACGAAAAAAAGTTTAATGTTCTTCAGGGCGATGAAAACTACATGTCGACAGTTCAAACCCAACAACCTTTTTTGCTGAAACCACCAATGTGTTACCACTAGACAACTTTTTGCATTGAATCAATTCAATCTTGTTGTTACTGTCTAAGTACATTACACAGTATAAAGTAAAAATATTTGATTTGTCATCGCAATTACTCAAGAACAAACGTCATTTTAACCCATTTTCATAGCAGAGACCCCCAGAAGGCGATTTAGCAACAAACCCATCAATCTTAAACCCCTATTTATTATACTGTGAAATTAAAGTGCACAGCAAGTCTGAAAGAATCAGCTAACAGCACATCTGAATTCTGAATTGGCCACCTTTTAGTTTGTTTCCTCCTCCTGTCCTCCATGTACCTAGCTCCTATATAGACAACTGAGTGGGCTTCCTTTTTTGTCACATGTCCTCTCAGTCTCATTTGGCGAAGAACATATTCCAAGATAAATAAAAAGGTATACATTACAAATAGATGAGCTTTCTTAGAATGCGCAAATTCCGTTGCTATGTATGTGTGGAGCTATGTATGTGTGGATAGCTTGCATCCAACGCTACAACAGGTATCTTCGTCTGGACCAACAAGGATCGGAGCACTGAGCATATATATGAGTTTTTTTTCCCCAATCATATATGACAGAGAATTTCGGTATCTGCCAATAATTTCAAACCGTGGCTTCAAAACATACTTGTGTGTTTTTGAAGTGGAGGAAACTGCTGTCTGTTGGAAAAAAATAGGTGCCATACAGTGTGGATAACTGGATAAGCAGTTTCAGATCACAAAGTCCATTCAGGCCACAATAAATTCAGGCATAATTCCCTCCAAAAGAAAAATCAGGCATAACATGTCATCCTGGTATCCTGCCAGCACTTGTGCTTCTCTAGTAGTAGGAAAAACGAGTGCTGTGCAGCCTATATGCAAGGCAAAAAAAGAGAGAGAACAAAAACGAGCATCTACACGCATATCCTACGTGCTTGTGATCCTCTGAATGGAGCTTATCGTTTTCAGACTCCAAGGTGTGATCTGGCTCTGATACAGATTGATAGATGCCCTGTTCCTGCTTTACAGTCTCCATGCTGCCATTGGTCCTCTTATCTCTTTCAGGCCGTTGCAGGACACAGGTTCCTATGGTTATGGCTTTAGTATGGGGTAGCCCTGCCATGTAGATAGATATGATTTGCTCAGGGATTGAATGGACCACCGTTTGGTAGTTGGTACTGTGGTATTATTGTTTGGTTTGTTCTCTTGTCTAGTAGAATAAGACAGTTTTCTGTTTTCATGTGTGTGCATGGCTCTATATGCTGCCATGTCAGGAGATCAGGAGAGATATTATACAGCTGCTCAATTGGTGGCAGACGTTGGTTGTCTAGTTGTTCAGTCCTATTCGACTTTATCGATCTCTCAGAAAAAAAAGTTCTCAACTGAAACTTAGATAATTGATTTAACTCTGGCTCCTCCGAAAATAACTATCTCTAGTTAGTACTAAGAAGTCACAAATCCTGTCTCCTCCTTCCCCAGTATAAAACAGCTTTGACTCCTCTTAAACTTCGTTACTGAGGCCATTTTCTACACTGCCGTTTGATACAACTCCTACAGGAGCCGAAGCCAGAGCTGCTCCTGGAGCCGTACAAAACGACAGCTAAACTAAAGCTTTGTCTCTTGAGCCATAGAGGAGGAGTAGTTCAGATGGGTGCCATCGATTTGGGCATCAGCCAGTGTGATACGGAAGAATTCTTCTTGAACTGTAGGGTCCAAAATCCCTGTCTATTTTGGCCTTGTTTACCGTCCATGTCAAACTCTGCTTACTGCTAACGTAACTCATTACTTGGCTATTTTTGACAAGGCAAAGGCGGTCGCTATCAGATTACATGAATTGATGATACCTGGCTTACAAGGAACATACTATCTGACCTAGGACCCTAGATCCAAGTCAAATTTGTTCTCATGTGTGTGGTTATAACTCGTTAATTGACACCAAGGTTAAGCAGAACATTCTTTTTCCATATAAGTAATTAACTGAAAACAGCTGAAACGTACTCGTCGAGCCGTGTACGCTCCAGCCTTGTTGTGCAGCCATCAGTTCCAGCTGCCATTTAGAGAAAAAAAAACCTAAAAACTAATTCAGCCGCCAGAATGATCTGAAAACTCAGCAGAAGTTGGTAAACATTCATTGACGATAAATGGTTCATGAGCCATGACACTTCGAAAGTAGAGAAATTTGCTGAACTTGTCAGAATTCAGAACAGCACTAGGTGTGTTGGTCTGGTCAGAAGTGCCACGCGTGTTAATTCTTAATCAGAGCAACCAACCATTGGTGTCACCTACTGTTGATACGATGCTTGGATCTTACACTGAAAGAAAGCTGATCAAAGAACTTGGGTGGCGGCTATTCTGGCATTTTTAGATGCTACTTTATCTTTATTCAGGAGAGCAACGGCGCCCATTCTAATTTGCAGGAGAATTTGTGCTTGCACCATGTCAGAATCGTGATCGAAGAATAAGTTTGCCTTTGTTAGGTATTGATAGAGCTGAGGTTTGCTATCTGGTTGAGATGAAATATTCGGATGAGTCATCGCTGATGATGGATGGAATCGATTGGTCAAGAATTTTCAATCAAATACCTAAAGATATTCCTAGATCATTCATTCCTCACTTTTCCTAAAGAATTGGTTTTTATTCAAGATAACACAGAGTGACCAAGAATTAAAAAAAAAGAGACTGATAAGATCTCAGGACTAATAGATTCTTCACCTATCTCTGCGTGGCAAACGTGATTAACTCCAGGCGTTTTATTCGTTGTGTTTAGATCGATAGTAGAAAATAGAGTTAAATACACCAGAGGTCCATTAACTTGTAAGCAAGTTTTAGTTAGGTCCATCAACTTAGAAAGTGGTTTTTTGGGTCCGTCAACTTGTAAACATGTTTCAGTTAGGTCCATCAACTTACAAGTTAGATCTATCAACTTAGAAAGTGACTTTTTAGGTCCATAAACTTTGTATGACGTATCGTTTAGGTCCATATCGCTCCACATGGACTTCTTGCGCTGACGTGGTCTGCTAATTTGTCCATCTGAAACAGCCGTTGACCGTTTATTTTGTCAAACACGTTATGAGCGAACGAGCAAGTGTCGCCTCGCAAATGCGGGAGCATGAGCAAGCCGTCGTGAGCACGCAGCGTAGCCCGGCTAAGCGGTGCCATGGCCGCGAAAGCATGAGTAGGCTGCCTTGGCCGCGCCCGGCGCCAGCACCCCCCACGCCCACGACCATGAGGGCGCTTTGGCGAGCCCCCCGCCACCGCCAAGGCCACCGCGGGACACACGAGCAAGTCGCCCGCGGCCCCTGGGGCTGGTGGGCGATCGCGCGCCATCCTGTGCTTGGAGTTCACGACAAATACGAGCACCAAGAACACTTGCCTACCCATGTGCATAGGATGGCCCGCGTGGCCACGGCGGCGCATGTCTGTGTGGCCGTGGCGGCCTGCTTGTGCGTCTTTGAGGTCGTGGTGGCAAACAACGCCGCCTGGTGGTCGCATCGGCCTGCACGTCCGTTTGGCGCGACAAGCTGTTTCTTCTCATACTCGCATCGGTGGAGGTGGTGCCTGCTGGTGTGCCCATAAGGTATTTGATGAAATGAAGGTCAATAACCGCCTTCGGATGGATAAGTCGGCGGGCTGCTATGTCAAAACAAGGAAACCCATGGGACGGATATGGACCTAAGTGATACGGTATACAAATTTTATGGACCAAAAAAAGCCTTTTCTAAGTTGATGGACCTAATTGATACTCCTTACAAGTTAATGGACCCCAAAAGTCACTTTTTAAGTTGATGGACCTAACGAAACTTACTTACAAGTTAATGGACCTCTAGTGCATTTAACTCTAGAAAATATATAGAATCCTTATCTTTTTCCTTAAACATCATGAGGACCACACCAGCTTTGTGCAATATGGGAAAAGATTTGGTGCGTCCTTGTCAGATGCATTCATCTGTTCTGCTTTATCATTAGCATGGGCTCTCGTCACTTTTTGATTGAGTAGCTGGCATTTGGGAACAGTGCCAAGGATAACAATGCTGCCTTGAGTAAACTAGCAGTCGACACCCATGAGGTTTCAGGTTACGGAGCTTGCAAAGGCGTATCTGAAGAAATAACATCATGTCAGTGAAGTAGGATAAAGAAAAAATGTCATTGAAGCTGTGGATGAGCTGATGATCAGTATCACAAAAGCCAAAAAGAGGTTTTAGTTTGAAAGCTAACAACAGGAGTTTCCAGAAATGAATCAACGATGAGTGGACAAAACTTCATAAATTTCAATTAAAATATAGGTAAAACACTCTGCGATTTTATTACCTTTTTTTGCTAAAAAAATTGGACTCTAGAGAGCATTCCTGTTCTTTTCAGAAAGACTTGAGTTTCAATAATCATCACGAGACATGCTAGAAAAAAAATAAACTCTAGGAATTCTTATAGATTCAGAAAAAATTACTCATCAGTTTAGTAGACTGTAATAATCATTGATAATAATAGATACTGGATCTATTATGTTATCTGTTATAAGAGAAAATATAACATCAAAATATCAATACTGAGTATAATCTAAAAAGTAACACCTAAATTTACATCTTTATTATTTACCTACCGTTATAATAGAAAATTTGCATATAATTACTATTTTTTCATTATTGAAAAAACTAAAATGTTCCCTCAAATCTACATCTAATACCAGTATATGCTATAATGAAAATTGTCTAAATAACATGAATTAGGCCTATGTCCCTAAATTATCTACTTCTATGAATATTAATATATAAAAATTTCCTATAGCATACATATATGTACCATAATGTATATTAAGCACAACCTGTATTCACTAGCAATAAATATGTATGTTATGTTTTCAACGATCATTAAAAACAAGCCCGCACACAGTGATACAAACACTAAGCTCCCCGCTAAGATACGTTGCTGTGGCCTAAGATATGTTGTTGTCTGGCAATCTAGGTAGCAACTAATATGAGCAAAAAAATAAAATAAAATAAAATAAAAAATAAAAACTAGACTCATATCATTACGAGATATGGTGCAATGTGAGCCATCATAGTTTTAAGCTAAACTTTGAATTAAATGCATAATAAATAAGTCGAGGCAGAGGGGAGAAAAAGTTATGGGTATAGATGAAAAATAAAATATTTTGATAAGTTTATCACAACCAGAAATATCAAGTATTTATATATAATATATGCATATTGTGTTAGGATATGAACAAAAAAAAAAAAAAAAAAAAATGTGTATAGATGAGTAACTTTTATTGATTACAGGTATTAAACATGGAGCTACACGGGTTGATGCCATTATTGCTAAGAAATTTTAAAACTAGTTTTTTTAAAAAAAAAAATTAAACAGCGAAATTGATGAAGAGGAGGAGAAAACAAAGGCACTGCTGGTGGGGCTGGCCGCTGACTCCGGTGGCGACCCAGTTGGCGCGCAAGCTGGATGAGTCTGTACAACGGCTCGTATTTGCTGGATCATGTGTGTGGCAGGCTGGATGAGATTATTTGGTACCACTTCTCTAGTGTCCAGTCCAGACGAATCTTTTTTTTTATTCTATTTCTATTGTTTTTTTTGACAAATTCTATTTCTATTGTTAACTATTCGGATCTGAAAGTAAAGATTAGAACAGAACATTTGGGTTAACCATTGTGGGCCCTAGAAAGGTCTTTTTATAAAAGATGGCCTTGGAAGCACATTAGTAAGGAGCCCACTGGGCCGTGATTTCGCTTCTGTCAAATTAATTATTATTTTTGCAACAGCACTGTTGTGCCTATGCTTATACTAATTACGTTTGATGATGCTATTAGAATTTTTAAATTCAAACATTGCAAAATTTAACCGAAGGTTATTCAAAATATATGTAATGTTCCAAAAGATTCATACATCGCATGTCTTTCAGTAATACAACACTGTTTCATACAATCAACGAAGCCCACATGATTACGCGATCATTGGATGCGTCCAAAAATAGTACCCGCCCAAACATCTTTCGCTGAAAATGATGGCAATAAAGAGCACAAATCAAATCATAAAAAAACCTAGTCGAACCAGAAACTTCTTATATACAACTAAAACAAACAATTTCTGTGATACCACTAGAATATTACCATAAAACTCATCTCTAAATTGACCATCCCATTTGAATTAAAAATAGTTATGTCACAATTGCCACTACAATGTTTCCTTGTTGTCTACTCACTCCATTATGAGACACCTTTCCTTCTCTCTACTTTTTTTTTTTTTTTGGTACATAACAATTCCAACGCCTTTTTTTATTATGTTTTTTTTTAATAACTTGGCTATTTCTCCTCACCTCCTCCTCCTCTCCTTTCCTTCCTCCCTCCGCCTCGCCTCACAACTCTCCCATTCCGCCCCCCGATCTCGCCGGATTCTCCTCGCCGGCGGCGGCGATGGCGGGCAACGATAATTGGATCAACAGCTACCTCGACGCCATCCTAGACGCCGGAAAGGCCGCCATCGGCGGCGACCGGCCCTCCCTTCTCCTCCGCGAGCGCGGCCATTTCTCCCCCGCGCGCTACTTCGTCGAGGAGGTCATCACCGGGTACGACGAGACCGACCTCTACAAGACATGGCTACGCGTACGTCCGTTGCCGATGCGGCCACCGCCAATTCCACCTCTTATCTTCCCTTGTTGCTGTTGCTGTGATTCCGTTACCGATCTGGGCGTGCCGGTGTCTGTAGGCGAACGCCATGCGGAGCCCGCAGGAGAGGAACACGCGGCTCGAGAACATGACGTGGAGGATCTGGAACCTTGCAAGGAAGAAGAAGGAGGTAAGCTCGGTTCTTCCTCCGGTTGCTTCTCTGCTTGGACTGTGATGGACTGCTAATCATTTGACGTTGGATGACGTTTGCCGCGACTATTCTGCCTAGAGGTTGCTGATTACCTGTGCTGGTTAGATTAGATCGCCCGATGCTCTTGCTTTCCCTTTCTTAGAGGCTTAGAACGAGGCACTGCACTTGCTAGGTGACGTTTGGACGCAATCAGATCAGCTAGTCAAGATACACCAGCTAAACTCTATATTGACTTGCGAGAGGAGTTGTTTTCAGACGGCATTGGCCTCTGATACAGCTTTGGCGTTGTAGTTTGCCAGTCTTTCCTAAGTTTTTTCAGCTGCTGCCCCCTTTATTTCTAGTCACTGACTCACTGTTAGCTTGTAAGTAAATGGGTTTCACTTGTCCAGTAGCTGGACCAACTGTGACAGATGCTGGGAACAAGGGAATTTCATGAATGAAGCATGTAAATGACTTTCACTTGTCCAGTAGCTGGACCAATTGTGACAGATGCTGGGAACAAAGGAATTTCATGAATGTCCACTACCCACTAGCTGACTAGCTGAGCCACTGGGAGTATGCTGACACTGCATATCGATTTCAGCATCTTTTTTTTAAAATCTATTCCAAAGCCCTCCATCGCTATTATTCTGTCCTCAAGATGCCGCACATTCTGTTTGACTAATAGTTCCTCTGTCATAGAGTTAAAGCACTTTTGCACATTATTCTTAGTCTACCTCTGATTTACAACTTGAGCCCAGGTTTTACATTTTACCTCGTTGGTAACTATGTAAGACCTATCACTGTTTTAGTTGTAGCACTTACTAGGTTTCCTCTATATTAAAGAGCACAAATGTCCTGATTCTTCTGCTTCTGGGCAGTATTGGAACTGTATCTTTTATCTTTCTAATTTTGTCCTCTATTTTTCAAATACATATTGTATATGCAGTTTGAGAAAGAAGAAGCTTGTCGTATGTCAAAACGCCAGCCAGAAACTGAGAAAACACGAGCTGATGCTACTGCAGATATGTCTGAAGATCTCTTTGAAGGAGAAAAGGGAGAAGATGCTGGCGATCCATCTGTTGCATATGGGGACAGCACCACAGGGAGCTCGCCGAAGACAAGTTCAATTGACAAACTATACATAGTATTGATCAGGTATAGAGGATATTCCTTCCAAATCGTTTTTAAGTAGGGAGCATGGCAGAAATGACTCTTTTATTTTTCTTGTCGGCATTTGACGAGGCACACATGTTTTTTTTTGCCCTAACAATTGCTTACATCTTATGGTGTTTCCCTACTGTCATGTGTTGGTGGAAAGGCAAATGAATTGCTCAGGCATATTGGCATCTAGCTATTATTGCAATGTGAAATGTGTAATTTGAAACTCATCACTGGCATATATCCTTTGTTAATCTGTCTGCGCTTTGTATGTCAGTCTACATGGTCTGGTCCGTGGTGAGAATATGGAGCTTGGCCGAGATTCAGATACGGGTGGTCAGGTAATCTTGCTGCACTCAGCTAATTAGTACACCAACTTCTATTGACCTGTATACATGCACATTGTGATCTAGTATATTGCTCACTTCCAATACTTGCCAACTCAAATATGACTTGATAATTTATTTCGCAATAAAACTTCATACACTCCTGTTTTTTTTTTTTAACTCAAATTTTGCTGATGGATATATCTTAATGGGAGTTCAAGTATGTTCTATAAAATACTCAGCTATTGTCATCTAATTATAATTAGATACTTTTTCTTCTGCACAAGAATTTCTAGTATTTTACTCTCTCAAAAACATTTAGACCTTTTGTCATTAATTTTAGTACTTGATAGATCACGGTCCCTTCCTCCATTATAAATGAACATACCCTACAAAGCTATAACACATTTACATTTATAATTTTTCATCTGATATTTCTCATCCCACCTAGTAAAAGTTCAGATGAGTGCATATAATTTTATTTTGACATTTTGTAGGTCAAATATGTGGTTGAACTTGCTAAAGCACTAAGTTCATCTCCTGGAGTTTACCGGGTTGATCTGCTAACAAGACAAATCTTAGCACCAAATTTTGACCGTAGTTATGGTGAACCTGCAGAATTGTTGGTTTCAACAAGTGGTAAAAATTCTAAACAAGAAAAAAAGGAGAAAATAGTGGCGCATATATAATTCGAATACCGTTTGGTCCAAAAGATAAGTATCTACCTAAAGAACATCTATGGCCTTTCATTCAAGAATTTGTTGATGGTGCACTCAGCCATATTGTGAGGATGTCAAAAGCCATAGGTGAAGAAACTGGCCGTGGGCATCCAGTATGGCCTGCTGTGATTCATGGGCATTATGCCAGTGCAGGAATTGCTGCTGCGTTACTTTCTGGAGCACTTAACCTTCCTATGGCGTTCACAGGACATTTTCTTGGGAAAGATAAATTGGAAGGGCTTCTCAAACAAGGAAGACAAACTAGGGAACAGATAAATATGACATACAAAATAATGTGCCGAATTGAGGCAGAGGAGCTATCTCTTGATGCATCTGAGATTGTCATTGCAAGCACTAGGCAAGAAATAGAAGAGCAGTGGAACTTGTATGATGGTTTTGAGGTTATACTTGCAAGGAAGCTCCGAGCAAGAGTTAAACGTGGTGCTAATTGTTATGGCCGTTTTATGCCTCGTATGGTTGTAAGTATACACATTCTACTACCCTTGTGGTAACTTTGATCATTGCAAGTATTCTGCCTAGGCAATTGGTGCAAGATGTAATTGCACCAATATCTATTGTGACTTTGATTTGATCTTATTCTCTATTCATGGATTTTGCAGATAATTCCTCCTGGAGTTGAATTTGGTCACATTATTCACGATTTTGATACGGATGGTGATGAAGAGAATCCATCCCCAGCATCCGAGGATCCACCTATTTGGTCTCAGGTCACTGCATATTCTTTATCATAGTACACAAGGGCTCACTAAATAGTTAATGAAGTATAATGAAGTATTTACTCAGTAGTTAATGTGTGGATGGTTTATTTTTATCTGTTAAATAGCATTCAAATTTCAAACACTGACTATACATCTACACAACTGATGGCAGATAATGCGCTTCTTTACAAATCCTAGGAAGCCTATGATTCTAGCTGTTGCTCGCCCTTATCCTGAGAAGAATATCACTACGCTTGTAAAAGCATTTGGTGAATGTCGGCCACTAAGGGAGCTTGCAAACCTTGTAAGATCGATATTAGTTGTCCTGATGTTCTTTATTTTCTCCCATTTTGTTACAGCACCATAGCTACGACACTGAGAATTGAATGATATTGACTTTTGTGCTTACCTTTGAATTTGTGCTGTAGACATTGATAATGGGTAACCGTGAAGCTATATCTAAGATGCACAATATGAGCGCTGCTGTCTTGACATCAGTGCTTACATTGATTGATGAATATGACCTGTATGGTCAAGTGGCATACCCCAAGCATCATAAGCACTCGGAAGTTCCTGACATTTATCGTTTAGCCGCAAGAACAAAGGTATTTCCTTCCCCCTTTTTACTACTTATCTATCTGGTTCTAGCATATAAAGTTGTACATTTGAGACCTACATAAAACATTCAAGTAAAAGGGAAGATCGCTTTATTTCGTGAACTGGAAGCCATAATTTATTTAATACTACTTTGGTTTGCTGAACTCTTACCACATTAGTACTTATGTTGCTTCACTATACACACTTACATGCTGGTCATATGTCGATCTTTCTGCAGGGCGCTTTTGTAAATGTAGCTTACTTGAACAATTTGGAGTTACTCTGATAGAGGTCAGAATTTGAGGTTCCAATTTACTGTCGCTGCTATTACTCTTTTATATGTATCCAAATTATAACCAATTGTTATATCCATGTGCAGGCTGCTATGAATGGTTTGCCTATAATTGCGACAAAAAATGGAGCCCCTGTTGAAATTAATCAGGTGTGCTTTCCTTCTGTTATTCCACTCATACATGTACTTTGCTTTTGAAAAATATGTTAACTAATGGCAAAACATCACTATTGGTTTTCTGGTTGATGCTAATTCAGGTCCTGAACAATGGTCTCCTTGTTGATCCGCACGATCAGAATGCCATTGCGGATGCGCTATATAAACTTCTTTCTGACAAACAACTTTGGTCAAGGTGCAGAGAGAATGGACTGACAAATATTCACCAATTCTCGTGGCCTGAACATTGCAAGAATTACCTATCAAGGATATTAACTCTTGGCCCAAGGTCTCCTGCTATTGGTAACAGAGAGGAGCGGAACAATACGCCTATTTCAGGAAGGAGACATATCATTTTTATTTCTGTAGACTCTGTTAACAAGGAAGATCTAGTCAGGATAATCAGAAATGCTATTGAGGTCATACATACACAAAACATGTCGGCTTCAACTGGTTTTGTGCTGTCAACTTCGCTGACAATATCAGAGATACATTCACTGCTACTATCTGGAGGCATGCTTCCCACTGATTTTGATGCTTTCATCTGCAGCAGTGGGAGTAACATTTACTATCCTTCATATTCCGGTGAAATGTCAAACAACTCCAAGATTACATTTGCATTAGATCAAAATCACCAGTCACATATTGAGTATCGTTGGGGAGGAGAAGGGCTAAGGAAATATCTTGTGAAGTGGGCCACTTCAGTGGTAGAAAGAAAGGGTAGAACAGAGAGGCAAATTATTTTTGAAGATCCAGAACACTCTTCAGCCTATTGTCTTGCATTTAGAGTGGTTAATCCCAATCATGTAAGCCTTTTATATTTTCCAGCCATATGTACATTCTAGAATCTTTAGCGTGCATTGTGTGTTCCTTCAATTAAAGCATTACCATATATTCTCTTTCATAATGTTTGACACGGTTATTTTTCTTACTGTAGCTTCCTCCTTTAAAGGAGTTGAGGAAGTTGATGAGAATTCAATCTCTCCGTTGCAATGCATTGTATAACCACAGCGCTACCAGATTATCTGTTGTCCCTATCCACGCATCACGGTCTCAGGCTCTAAGGTTTGTCAATGTTTGTTTACGTTTATTCTTCTTCTTGCTGACTTCAGTTACTAGTTTATATTTCTTTAACATATAGTTCCAGCAGTTTAGGCTGCCTACTAATCTGATTAGTAATACCATGAATGTGTATTTGTCTGAGCAAAACATTAGGGGTTTGCCTGGAAGACTAGCATGCTAGAAATTCATGATATAGGCTATAAACTTGGTCTCAAATCCCTGCTTAGTTAAAGCGGTCCTAAATGTTGAATTTTTTCCTAATAGAGAAGGGTGAAGCCTTACAATCAATTACTAACAACTATATTGTGTTCAAATGCCCTGAATATAGTTCATTTTGACATGAAATTACTCTGTTTTCATGAAAGATATTGCGCCCCCCCCCCTCCTTCTTTTTTTGCATAATTGTTTTTTACTAGATATTCATTTGATTAAAGTTAAAAGAAGTGTTAGTATTCTATCCCAAAATGATACTGTGGATCTTGTCATTAATTCATTATGACTTGAACCCAAGTACCTAACTTAGTTGATTTGCGGGTTGGTTTCCCATTTTGTCATACTCCAGTCATCTTTTCACATGCACCTGTCTTAAGTTGATAGAAGTTAGGTTTTTTTATTATTTTTATGAATGGTTAACGTGGAGGCAGTGCATCGCCACCAGAATTGCATTTGATATAGCATGGCACAACTGTAAAATGAACAACCTTGTTTTAAGCTTATATTTGTAACCATGTGGATCATATTTCTCATTCATTAGGTAACAGTATTGCATTTGATATAGCATGGCACAACTGTAAAATGAACAACCTTGTTTTAAGCTTATATTTGTAACCCTATGGATCATGTTTCTCGTTCATTAGGTACTTGTGTATACGCTGGGGGATAGAGGTGCCAAATGTTGCAGTCCTTGTGGGTGAAAGCGGCGATTCAGACTACGAGGAACTGCTGGGGGGTCTCCATAGGACCATTATCCTGAAGGGTGAATTCAACATCCCTGCAAACAGGATCCACACGGTGAGGAGATACCCCTTGCAGGATGTCGTCGCCCTCGACAGCTCAAACATCATCGGTGTTGAGGGTTACACCACAGATGACTTGAAGTCTGCTCTGCAGCGGATGGGTATAATCACACAATAACACCTCCGGAGCTTCTGTTTCCACACCCAAGCGAATAGAAAATGAAAGGAACGAAAGGCGACGACAAACCAAGTGCAACTGTTTCCATGCTCCATGGAAATGCCGATTTTGCTTGTAGGCTGTAGAGGTTGTGTTTGTGTGTATGTACACGCACGTGGTGGTGGTCTATTCTTAAGCTGTGAATAACTGCCGTACTTTGTTTGTAATATCTCAAAATTTTGAAGTGACTACACTGCAACCAAAGAGGAAACAGGTTCACATATTGATAAACTGGGGAAAAAACCGAATGCAAAAAGGGACAACAAAAATGGTTTGGAACGGCAGTGTTCCATGGTAAGGTGTACTGTCGCTGTGCCTGGAAAATGGACGGCTCCTCTGTTCATCATCGCTTGTCTTGTCTGGCTAGCTGGTTATTGCTTGTGCCACATCAGCTGTTTTTCCTGTTTTTTTTTTTTTTTGTTTTTGGATAAGAAACGAAGTATATTAAAAGGTTAAAAACATTTTTTTTATTCAAAAAAGGAGGGAGAAAGGCTCCCAGCAAGACACAGAAAGAAAACTAAAGGGGCACATAGGAGGAACATGTGCTGAATTTGAACAGTAAAAGCTGGAAACTAAACCAGCGGGGTATCTTGCTCTCGAAGCTAGACTATGTGCTGTAACATTTAAATCCCTACTAATCTTGAGCACCTGATTGGAGAAGTTCAGAGTTTGGAGTAGAAATTCAGCAGTAAAAGGTTTAACACTCCAGGATACTGCACGGTTTTGGCTGTCATTTAGAAACTTCACTGTCATCTCGTTGTCGGAGAGGAAACTTACTTCCTGCAGATTGAGATGCTTTGCGATTCTTGCAGCAAGAGAAGGAGCTGCAGCTTCAGCCATAGTCACTGAGGAAACCTGCATAATTTGTGCCTGAACATACAGAGAGAGCTTTGAAGATGGAAAGAATAAAGAAAGCTCCAATTCCTCTGACCTTAAACTGTTTGTACCATCTTCTGGACTGTTGGGCGGTGGCTGCATCTACAAAGCGCCTTGCATCTGGAAAAGAGCAGGAATGGTCCTGTTGACTTGTGACTGAACATGCACAGCATGTCGCCGTCAGCTACCTTGGTCACGTACCTGGAGTTCGGAGACTGGAGAGAGCGAAGCCCCCTTGACCACGGCCGCCGTGAACACGTGCACGCTGAATTTGTTAATAGAACACAGAGTGGGTAGCTTCATGGATTGCATTTTATAGCAGATGAAACAAGACTTTCTTATGATCATGAATCATGATGGAAGCTTGGTGGCTGCTGTGGTCCCTTGTATGTCAGTAGTCAGTTTAGCTGATAAGATTGCCTAGTGAATTACATCTCAGTTATAAAACAAGTAGCTGTCATGGTCAGTATACTTAAGCATATTGCCTGACAGAAGATTTTCTATTCATTGTTACACCATTACACGACGAGGACACGAGGTCCAACATAACTACCGAGCACAACATTCCATTTTCTATGCTCTACAACCTACAGCTGCCGATCTTTAAAAAAAAATTGCAATCTACAGCTGCCGCGTGCTCTTGCTTCTGCTCGCCGCGCGCTACCAACCTACGCGCCGGCCTTGAGGACGAGACCGATCTGCCGCATGACGCTGGGACGGCCATACTCGGCGATGCAGAGACGCTGCAGGTCCCGCCGGTGGATGCTCTGCTCAGGGAGCGCCGCCCTCTCCATCTCCATCAGCTGTCGGCGAACGTTCGCCTTGTAGATCAGGCCGCGCATGCAGTAGACGTTCTTGGTGGGCGCGGCACGCTGGACGTCTTGGGCCTTCTTTTCCTCACCACTCTGCGCCGTCCCTGATGCCGGCTCCGACGGTGGCAGGCCGCCACTGATGTCGGCGTACTCTTCATCCTGCTGCTCCCGAACGACTTCGCCTTGGCTCTCCTCGGCGAACTTGTCGATCTCACCATGGGCATCGGCCTTGCCGAACTGCTTCCTCTCTTCTGGTGACATCCGCGGCGCCTGTATCTGCTTCTGCTCCTGCTCCTGCTCCACCGGAGTTGAAATCTTCATCCGCTTCGCTGAAGGCGCATTGCGTCCACCATCCTTGATTGGCTTCGGTCGCTGCTTGGAGGCCAAGAACCGATCTTTCTTGCCGGCGGTTGAAGTTGGTGCGCCGCCCTTGCATGCCCCACGGCGGGATATAAGCTCTGCTTTCTTGAGGATACCACGCAAGGCATCGAGCTCGGACGCCAGGCGCTTTTGTAGGAGCTCCTGGTCCCGGGAAGACGTCTCGCCGCCGACGGTCAAAACCTCCATGTCGGTGGTGGTCGCGAAGCTGTTGCGTTCACGGGTCATCTTGGCGAGGCAAGTCGACAAGTCTCGTGCCGACGCGGCACGCGGACGCTCACTGGCATCAGAAGGGGCAGCTGCGGTTGCGGAGCGACGAGGGACGCCGCCGGCGAAGGGGCGAACGGCAGGCGACGGGACGAACATGATACTCCGCAACCGCAGAGCAAGAAAACGGGGCTCTCCTCTCTAGGTGCTACCGCCGGTGCGAACCTTAGCCGCGGCCTGCCCAAGGGATGGAGAGAAAGCAGTGGATGGATGGATGGATCGAGGAGGATGGTGGTGGGTACTTATGGCCTTCGAGTCGAACTCGATCATAGGATCGCCGGAAAGCAGTCGGAGACGAAAACGAAGCTTCTGAATTGGCTGCGGTATTAAATGCTCGCGATACAGATCGCCGGGAATTCGAGTCGGACTCGTTGGATCGCCGAACGGCCGAAGAAATAGGAAAATTGAAGCGACTTGGTGTCGGAGACGAAGAACAAGCTTCGGAATTGACTGCTCAGCTGCTCTGCATCCGGCTCCGTCTCTGTCAGTTGACAGTTGACAGACAGGAATCCTAGTTCGAAAGGCTCGCCATCGATCGTCTTCAGGCGCGCTCAATAAAAATTAAAAACGCACCAGGATCTGGCCTGCAGCTTCTTCTCGACACCGAAGCAACGAACCACTTGCAGTGCGTTCCATGGCGACTATGGCTCGCAGTCGCAGTCGCACCCTGCCCGCCGCGTTCGTGCCACTGCTGCTCGTCGTGGTTACCCCGTGCCACGCACACGCAAGGCCGACGCCGCAACCGGCAGCGAAAGAGAAGGCGGTTGTAGACGGCATGACTGCCATCTACAACTTCGGCGACTAACTGTAGGACACCGGGAACCTGCTCCGCGAAGGCGCCGCCGGCATGCTGCAGCACACCACGGAACCTGCTGAAACCGTAGCTTTTTTGGGGGGTGAATCTCGATCCCTCGTTTTAGTTCAATTCCTTGTACAGGTTGGATTCTCTTTTTGTCCTGGTGCCTATATGCTCGCCTTGGTTTGGCCAGAGACCTCATGAGTGTCCGATGTAAGCTACCATTGTTCATACACCCTTCTTTTTTGATCTTATTTCCCCCAGTTCGGCGGAACGGCTGCGCCACCGCGATGAACTGCTTGGCCATGGCTGCCGCCGTGGCTAGCCATGCTACGGTGCTCTGCACGCCTCTCCGTCACCTCCATAGCATTATCACACGCTTATCCTAGACCCGGATGTTCCAAGGCCGCCGTCGAGGACCCAACCGGCCGGCAAAGCCACCAAGTGCCGCGCAGCCTGCTGCTCTGTGCGTCGTGTACAGCAGCTCCCTCCAGGGACTTTCTTGTTGTAAAGACAATAAACTTCAGGGTGCTGGATGCGAAGCTTGTCTCTTTTGCAATATAGTGCTTCATACTGTGACGCAAATGTCTAGAAGAATGCGGAGTTATTCGTGAAATTGGCAGCTGCCTCTACTTTAGTACTTACTCCCTCCGTCCCAATATAGTGGACGTTTGAGGGTTCAAAAAAAATTTCAAAATGCAAGACGTTTTAGGTCCGGCAGCGCTAGTAGTAGTAGACGAGTACAGCATCCGTCATTTCAATCAATTTGCTGTCGTCCACTACATGGAATAAAAAAGTTTAAAAAAAGCAAGCGATGCGAGCGGATGGTGAACCTCCCCTGGCTGAATGTGTCTGTACATGCATTTAACGCATTATAAAATAAGATGATGAACCTCCCCTCGCTGCACAGTCTGGACATGTAATGATTGAAAATATAGGGGCAGGCAGGTCATTTAGCTGTGGCCTTGGTAACTTCGCTGCTCTCTCCGACGTCCATTATATTGGGACAGAGGGAGTATAGCTTTTTATTTTTCTAAAAATGCTGAGAACTTCTAAATTCTAAATGAAAATGCATAAGTGTCTAAAAATTATAAAACTAATTTACTTAGACTCCTGATAACATGAAATTTATATTAGAGTAAAATAAATCACCTAGTTCTTACTGTTTTCAGGTCTGCAATTAAATAATGGGAATACACATTTATATGCTTTTATGCTGTTGCTATAAAAACTGAATCAGCACTCATATGTGTTATGTGTATATGCTGTTTTGGTGTATAGTTAGACCACATAAATTCACAAGTAGGCTAAACGTGTATAAACCTTTCTTTTGGTAAAAATTCTAGCATCGGACGTGCTACTGTTTTGCTCCTAAAAATGTTAAGTAATTCTGCTCGGTAAATTTTGTAGCCCCTAGATAGATCATATGAATATCCTGTAAACTATTTTCATTTTAGGCAGCTTATTTAGATATAAATACATGCATCCTTGCTTTAGAAAACTTTGTCTCTATATTTTTTATACGTACAGATCTGCTGGTAGTGTGTTCTGGCTTCTTGAGAATGATCTGTAGGGCTAGGTTGTTAGTTGTTTTAATAGATTAATTAGTGTATTACGTTATTCTTGTCTTAGGTAGTTGCTTTATTTCCTCTGTTCTGTGTTGTTAATTGACTATTGTTCCTGTTGTTATCTCTCTCTTTTTTTTTTTTTTTGCGACTATTGTTCCTGTTGTTATCTGGTTGGTGTGTTCCTACTTTGTTGTATTTCTCTGCTGCTGCGTTTAGTCGTCTTTTAATTATTGCGTCATCCTTGCATGCATAGAACCTGATCCGACAGAGCCAGTGACCATTGATGAGCTTCGTTGTATTCCTGTACTGCTGGGTTTAGTCGTCTTTTTAATTATTGCATCATCCTTGCATGCATATAGAGCTCGAATCGATAGAGCCGGTGACCACCGGCGAACTCGAGTACAAGGAGATCCTCGTGCAGGAAGAGACCCAGGAGCTGCTAATTGACTCTGCTGACACTGAGCTTAGACAAGCCCTGGTGCATAACCTCTAATTTTATAAATTCACCGTATATATTTGTGCATTACGTTTCAGGAATTCTTTGAAACCCACATGCATAAATACTATCCAATGAGTCCTAATTTACATGTTCGATAAGCTGTTCTGCTTAGGACCCATCGGTAGCCTGAGTGATCCGTTGTTGCTGACGATAAGTCATTTTATTATTCACATGGAAATTGTAGAAAGTAATTGGTGACCGGGCAGGAAACATGAAAAATTGTTGGGATACCATGGGTGCAGTAGGATAGGGTCATGGGTATAAGATCTCGTCTTAGATGCACGATTTTCCTCTGAGTCGATTAAGAACATATTCGTTGTTCGGATACCGATCGAGTTTTGAATGTCCCCATTAACACCCATGTTTTTGCATTATTTGAACTTTTTAGATCTTTATTACAACAAGCTAAAACCTTGATTAGTTTATTTTCTACAAAACCGTATTTAAAAACTTCTTTGGAAAACCATTGTATAAAAAATTCACCATGTGCATTAATGTTTGGAACGATTGTTGAATTGTGAGGTTGCCATGAATGATTGTTTGCCTTGAAATGTTTGATTGCTTGTATGGTTGCTTGAATGCTTTTCTAGAATTTATTTTGGCACCAAAATATGTTTTCTTGATCTCCCTTCAAAATCCCTCGACGCTTCCCCATCCTTGCAAAATCTTCCTTGGCTCACTCCCTCTGGCGCCGACCGCCGCCGTCCTCTGGGCATGGCATGCCGCCGTGGAGCAAAGGATGCACGAGAAGAGCACGATCGAATCCGTGCCGTGTGGCCCCGCCCCCGGAGGACCGACCGGGCACGTGAGCAGGGCAGGCAAGCTAGAAAAAGGCGAGAAAGAGGCCGTGGTCGGCGAAACGGAGAGAAAAGAAAAGAAAAATATAATCCGGATAACGCCGGGGCATCGACGAGGAGGAAAAGAAGGAGAACTCGAGGACGAAGGATCCGCTGCGACGGATGTCGACGTGTGCAAGATACTACCAAATTCATTCATTCCCCACAGCGCATCGAGAGGTCTCCTAAAGTCCAAGTTTCCTCCTCCAAACGAGGCTGAGAAGCGTGAGCTACGATGATGCCTCTAGCTAGGAAGATCCAACGAGCAAGTTAAGGCACCAACTTGTCCTTGCCCAGCAGCTGAGGGACGGAATCCAACAAAGTTTTAATTCTAGGTTTTGGTTTGAATGGCTACCACACTTTTATTACCAAGGTGGTTGTCGCCAAGGTCAGCTTAAGATGTTCCACACATATACACCGATAGTCAAACTTTATAATGTTTGGTCAACAACTTTCAACAGTTGTAATACAATTTTGATCCTATTAGACATGTTAGTAAGCAAATGTGTTATAAAAACCGTAAGTTTATAATAACAAATAATATAATATAATATAAGATAAATGAATGATCAAAGTGTATTTTAAGAGATCATGTCATGTTAAACCACGTTTTCTAAACTAGATCGAAGGAGTACTCCTTCGGTTCAAGAGACTATTGTGTCTGTATTCATCTTCTAGAAAAAAATCTGTGCTAAAATAAGTACGCCATAAACATATGTTTTATGAAAAAATTAATAGAACTAATTTGATAATATATTTCTAAGTTAGAAAGTATGACTTAATACAAATATAAAATTAACTATACTTTCAAACAGTATGAGCATATGTGAACCTAGTAGTAGCCATATTATGAGATCATGTTGCCTGGAATCAGACATCTTATAACTAAAATAACACTGAATATGTGAGAATAAAGACATTTTTTTTTTTTTCTATCTACCATCATGTCGATCCAAGAAACACAATTGCTCAAAAAAAAAAAAAAAAAAAAAAAAAAGAAAGAGAGACAGTACAAGAGACACTTGGCAGCATCTGAATGCTATAGGCACATTGCAGAATTTTTGGACCAAATTATCATTACCCTTTATTAGTGCCTGCGTAGACATTCATTCCATAAAAGTTTACAACAGCCAAACAAAAGCCCAAAATGAAGCAACGACACCTGTGAAAAACACACCAAATCGGCAAACGTCGCAACGTCCATATATAAAACAGCCGTGACGTGATCCCCAAAGACAGAGCAGCCCAAGCAAGCCCAGCACCGCAATCGACCCGTCCGCAAGACAGAACCAACCAACCAAGCTATTCCCCTCCCCCATCTCCGGACCAGCGCCGCCGCCGCCGCCGCCAAGTCTCCGGCTTTTCACGGACACCTCCGGCGCGCCTCCCCGAGCCCAAACCCAAGCCCCATCCCGCCGTGGATCGCCGCGTGAGGAGGGGCGCGTCGGCCGGACCCCCGCGGGCCAGATGGTGTCCGGCGCCGGAGGGGCGAGTAGCGCGATTGGCGGCCACGAACGGATCGGCGGCGGCGCGGCGTGCCGGAGGTCGGGGCGGGGGCCACCATGTCTGCGGTAGTGTGCGGCAAGAGGTCCTCCTCCATCTTCGGCGACGAGCTTGTACCTTCCCCTTCCTCCCCTCCGTCCCCTTCCCACCACCACCACCCCGCCAAGCGCCGCTGCTCCCCGTCCCGCCGGAGGGAGGGTCTTCTCCACCAACTCCTCACGCTCTTCCCCGACATGGACCCCCAGGTTCGTCTTCTGCGCTTTACTCATTTGTTTTTTGTTTACAAAAAAATTCTGGTGGGACGTTGCATTTGCACACGGGAAGGTGGCTCGGTTCATAGTCGTGCTGAAAATTTAGATTTTACAGGGATCAGATTCAGTTGCTCAGAAGTGTAGATCAGATGAAGCTGCTCCTGCTAATTCGTTTGGTGAACCTAATTACTGTTTGACGTGAGATTGTAGTGTATCCGGATGTGAAGAACCCTCCTTTCATGCAGTGGTTTCTCAGTTGATGTTTGCCATTAAGGATTATTATATAAGTTATAGTGCTTTTCTGCTGAAACAGGCTGTCGCTCAAAAGTTATGTTTTTTATGCACAATTGTTTTGTCATACGAGTTTGGGTTGTTGTGATGCATTACAATGAACAGTGGCGGAGGACGGTTTATTTTAAGGTATGGCGGCAGGTTCGCTTCAGCCGTCAGCACATCGACTAGGTCTAAGCGATTCACAGCCTTTAGGAGTGGGAGCCATCGGCCAAGAGGCCATGCGCAGATGCGTTGAAATCAGCATCTCTGGCCAAAGGAAAAAAAACATGAGCATTGAACAAGGTGACGCTGCTCTGCCTGTGCTGATTGTGTGATCCAGCGTTCGTAAAGCAGCTCGATGATGCTGTGGCTGTGGGTTACACCGTGGGCCGGGTCATGACCTGTTGTTTCCGCTTGTATGAGAAACCGTTGGGTGATGACCTGCTGTGTCCTCTTGTGCGAGAAATCAATGAAGCTCTATGCTCGTTGTCTTTCTCAGCCTCATCTACTTTGTGGTTTTCCTTTTTCTTGCGTTTCTCTGCTCATACAGAAGGACGGCAGGTCAAAGTTGGGCATTCACGGCAGAGTCAAGGTATGGCGAGTGCCACACCTCGCCATACCGAGTGCTCCACCCCTGATGAGGAACCTGTACTCATGTTTTTCACTTAAATGAAGGGTGAATCTGGTCATTTATCAAACAGCAACTGTAGGAGTACTGGCATGTGAAGGTTGTAGACTTGTAGTGCATGCAACTTGTTCAGCCTCTGCTATAGCGAAGCTGGAATTTTTCATTTTGAGCACATGCTGTTTGCTTATATACACTACGGCAGTATTATATCAATCTTCATTTAGTTTCTATGCCTATTGAGAATAACCCACCAAGAAGCTTGTTCTAACTTCTGAGCATTTCAGCATGTTGCATGTCACCAATTTTGGAAGTGTCCAGTTCTAAGTAGGTATTAGATTAGCTGATGCCTTTTTGGTTACTCTGTTTGCTTGAAGCACTGATGGGTTCACTGGTTTTAGGAAGATCTTTTTCATATTCTTGTGTCACATTTGCTTCTTGCACTTAGCAGTGTGCTATGATGTTATTTGTTGTGCAATTAAAGTTTCACTACATTATCTATTTTCAAAATTAAAATGCTGCTGTCAGTTATACAAGTTCAATGTAACTATGTATCTAGATCAATATTGTTTGATGCTAATCATAATTCTTCTTGTTGCATATTTAGCTCGTCTTGGTAGATATATCTGTCATAGCTTGATGTTCTTGATTTTCATTGGTATAGTTCTCATTTTCAAATTTATTTCAGTTGCTTGAAAAAGCTCTTGAGGCCTCTGGAGATGATTTGGACTCTGCAATAAAGAGATTAAATGAGCTGCGCCTGGAATCAGCTGGGGCTATTCTATCTGCCACTGTTTGCGAATCTGAGAAGGGCATATCATCAGCTCTTACGTTATCGGCTGAAGGTATGTACATTATATTTCATCTGGGAGTAGTTGCATACCGAATAAAGTGTAGCATATATTAGTTATGATTACACATTTCTATTATTGGTAAGAATTTTGTTAAGTTATTGCTGCTACGAATGTCAACATTTGCCTGATGGTGTATAAACAATGTTGAGCAATGACATCAATGATGCATATTGTTTTACCAATATTACAGATTATGACTGTTTGTTGTCAGCCCTGAATACTCACTGTTATTGGAAAATGTATACTTATGCAGCAGTGAATTCTTGTAAACTGCATATGCTAACTAAAGCTAAGCTATGCAGCTCTGTCATCTGTGTTCTCAATTGGCCTATGTTTCAATTTCCCCCTTTTTTCCATGGGCATTACTTAAGCATTTATTAGTAGTATATCTATCATTTAGTGGCCAACTTATATTGTATACATGAATTCTCTATTTTGTGAATCAAATTTGAAATACCGACTTTATCCCATCTTGGACAGGTACCGCCAGTAATGGCCATTTGGACTTAGCTACTGAAAACCCATCTGCAACTGATAACTCTCAGACAAATCATCATAGCTCTGAATGGGTTGAGCTATTTGTCAGAGAGATGATGAGCTCCTCCGACATAGATGATGCACGAGCTCGTGCATCCAGGGCTTTGGAGGTGTTTGAAAAATCCATCATGGACCGAGTTGGAGCTGAAGCAATGCAGAATTTGCATAGGGTACTATAGCATGCATCACATGCCATTTTGATCTTAGGATTTGTTCTCCTTGGGAAGCTTAAATAGTTATGCTTTTTTACCCTCCATAGGAAAATGTGATGCTAAAGGAGCAACTGGCAGTAATTCTCCGAGAGAATGCTGTTCTGAAGCGGGGCGTTGCGATACAGCATGAACGCCAAAAAGAGTTCGATGTGAGGACTCAGGAAGTCGACAGCCTGAAACAGTTGGTATTGCAGTATCAGGAGCAGCTAAAAACTCTTGAGGTACTCACTCCCGTTCATCACCCTTGTGATTCTGATTGATATGTATTCTACAAGAGGGTAAATTGATTCATGATTTGATGCAGATAAATAATTATGCACTTAGAGTGCATTTGAAGCAAGCTCAGCAGAACAATTCCATGCCTGGACGTTTCCCGCCTGATGTCTTCTAATGTTTGTCATGGCTCGGCAGAATAATCATGTACCTATTAAGATATTTGAAGTGAGGGAGAGGGATCCGCTTATTTCTACTGCAACAAGTAGACTCAGGACCTTGAGTTCGACTCAAATGCTGCATGTACCATTATACACCATCATTGGAGATAGGCACTGATAAAGCATCGACATCAAGGTTGAAACATGTCGTGCACCTGGAAGCTGGAAGTTCATGAAGTAGCATCTAGCATGTTAGGTTGGCAGTGCACTAGGTCCTTGCAGCCTGCTTGTAATAATGGCTCTTGCAGAGGAAGCTCGGATGAAGTTATATTGGCTGTATGTGTTTGAAGTGTAAGAACTGATATATTGTATGTAAGCTCAAGACACAGAACAAAACAATGTTTAAATTGTTTTTTTCACACACCAAGCTGGAATTATTTATTTTTATTGTACACTAAGGTTGTAAAAGAAATTCATGTTCATCTTTACACAGAGAACTTAAGTATTTTACCAAAGCCAAACAATGTGTTTCATGTACTTATTTGTAAATTCAGACACAGCACGAATGCAACTACATGCGTAAAGCACACATAGCAAGTAAAATAGCTATGACTATCATACATGTGGCGGCACACGGACAACTGGAAGCAGGTAAAGGTCGCGCTTCCTTCGGTTGGTGATGCCCATCTCCTCCGTCATGTCCAGTTCGCTTGGCAGCATCCCACCAGGCAACTTCCAGTCAAAATGGTACAAGAGTGCAGCAAGCGCGAGCTCCATGCTTCCCTGCGCAAACGCCATGCCAGGGCACATCCTCCGGCCTGCCCCAAACGGCGTGAATTCAAAGTCTGTGCCCTTGAAATCAATTGTACCAGCCTCAAATCGCTCCGGTTTGAATGTCGCGGCATCGTCCCAGTATTTGGGATCCCTGCTGATCGCCCAAACATTCACAAACACAGTGGTTCCCTTGGGCACATCATACCCCATGATCTTACATGATTCTCCACATTCCCTTGGGAGAAGCAATGGCACCACTGGATGCATCCTCAGGGTCTCTTTGATGATGAGCTTGATGTACTTCAAGTGGACCAAGTCATCTTCAGTCACCCTTGTCTTCCCATGGAGCTTTTCGCGTACCTCGGCTTGTGCCCTTTCCATCACTTTTGGGTTGCGTATAAGCTCTGACATGGCCCATTGGAGTGTGCTTCCAGAGGTCTCACTCCCAGCTCCGAAAAGGTCCTGCATACAAATTCAAGCAAGCAACAAGAGAATGAACGCAACATCCATGAACTCATGAATTAATCACATAGATCATTGTGAACCAGAACCAAGCAACAAGAGAATTAAGCCGGCTGATTTGGTGTGAGAGAAAGAATAATGTTGGAATGACTGATAAGTTGAAGCGAACGGGGATCATGAACCAAAACCTTCCACAGACATGCATGCAGTAGCACTTTAGCAGTAGCAGTAGTGGTTAATTACCAGAATGATAGCTTTGACCATTCCCATGGTGAGTGGCACCTCCAGGCCACCTTCCTTCTGTATCCTCAGAAGCACATCCAACAGATCCTCCTTCACGATGCCCTGATCTGCTGCCGTCGCCATGGCTGCCCTCCGCTCCCCGTGCTTTTTGATGGCGTAGTCCATCAGCTCGAACATCTTGCGGTGGTTCACCGCCGCCCGACGAGCCGTGCCGCCGATGAGGCTCGCCAGCCTCGACGACGGGAACAGGTCGCCGAGGCTGAACCCGGTGGTGATCTTGACTCCCTCCGCGATGTTCTCCAGGAACTCCTCCCGCCTCTCAAACCGGTCGCCGACCATGGAGCGGACGGCCATGTCGTTCGTGAGCTCGGCGATCCTCTGGCTGAGGTTCACGGCCTCGCCTGCCGGCGGCGACGGCGAAGCCGACGCCGACGCCGCGATGGCGGCCACGAGGCGGCCGACCTCCTCCTCCCGGACGCTGCGGAACGACTGCACGCGGCGCGCGCTGAGCAGCTCCAGGATGCTGATCTTGCGGAGCTGCCGCCACAGCGCGCCGTAGCGCGCGAACACCAGGCCCTCGCCGTCCGCCGTCAGGACCTTCATCGTCGGGCTCAACGGGCGCGTGGCGAAGCTGATGTCGTGCGTCTTCATGATCTCGCACGCGGCGGCCGGCGACGACGCGACGACGACGGGAACCTCCCCGAGCTTGAGGTAGATGAGGGGCGCCTTGAGCCGGCGCGCGATGTCAGCCATGGCACGGTGGGGCAGCGGGCTGACGAGCAGGTGGTGGAGGCTGCCGATCACCGGCAGCCGCCATGGGCCAGGCGGAAGGTTCAGGCCATTGTCGTCGTCACGCCTCTTGAGCTTGAGGAGCAAGAGAGGGAGGAAAGCAGCCAAGAAGAGGCATATGTAGTACGTGAGCGAATCCATGATGACCTGCGTCGAGGATGCTTGGAATGGTAATTCCTGTGAATTATATAGTTGGAGCGAGGCACTTATAACATCGGGGTTTTGCTTAGTCGGTGCTTAACAAATGGCAAGAAAATTTGCATCGTAATAAGTAGCTCCCTTGGCGGCATGCGTGTGGTCGTCTTGTTCTTTCCACCGCGGCCATTACAAAGTTCCAGGTAGAAAATTTCCTCAACACAGAGCGCTGTGCAGTCCGCCAGTGCAACTGTTGATATATGTCTACTCCCTCCGTCTCAAAGTTTTTGTCGCTTTTATTTTTTAGAAATAAATACTATTAATTTTTAAATAATAAGTATCATCGATTAGTATCATAATTAGTATTATTGAAAAGATAATTAAATCTAGATTTTAACAAATTGATTTAGAAATATAAATATTATACGTATTTTCTATAAATCAAATTGGCGCACACCCAAAACAATGCAGAGAGAGAGTGTTTTTTTTTTTAAAAGGCAGAGAGAGTATACTCCCGGCCCAATTAAAGCCCGGCATGGGTTTCGCGGAACGGCGCTCAATGTCGCCGCCGGCCTGTCGCCGTCGTAGGGGATCACTCACGCGCCAGCGTGCCGGCCGCGCCGGCGTGGTGCACGTCATCACCGGTTGCAGCGTTCTTGCACGCGCGTCTGTAGCTAACGGACCCTTCGTAGAGTTTATCCGGTTGGCCGGCGGCCGGCGGCACTTGGATTTGGATACGGAAGATGACACCGACTATCCACGTAAGCATTTGGCCACTGATCATGCGTGGCGATGGCGACCCGCGACCGCACGGCAGCGCATCCACTAGCACTAGCGCCGCCGCCGTCTCGCAGCTTAATCCGGGTCCGAACCTTGCGTTCAAGTAACGCGCTAGCGGCGACCCTGGCAGCTCGACGAGCGACGCCGTGACCATACCGCGCCAGCGCGCCGGCGCGCGGGCTGCAATGCCAAAGCGGCATCTCGTGTGGACGGCGGCAATGCCGAGTTGTCCACACTGAAAACTGCTCTGTTTTGTACGTACACTCGACGCACCTGCGATACACACACACACACACACCCCTGTGTTCCTCCGTTCACGCCTCTTTATGTACCAGCACGGCAGCACCAGGGCCACGCACCACGAGACGGACTCCAGGCGACTGCGCATGGAGCAAGCGTCGCACTACCTCTGCCTCTTCGTGGTTCTACTCCTACCTCTCCTGCTCCTCAGGCGCCTACTCAGGCGGAGGCGCGACGGCGACAGCGCCGGCGACGGCAGCGTCCGGCTGCCGCCGGGCCCATGGCGGCTACCGGTGATCGGCAGCCTACACCACCTCGTGGGCAAGCCGCTGGTGCACCGCGCGTTCGCCGACCTCGCGCGCCGCCTGGGCGACGCGCCGCTCATGTACCTCAAGCTCGGCGAGGTCCCCGTCGTGGTGGCCACGTCGAGGGACGCCGCGCGCGAGGTCCTGCGGACGCACGACGTCACGTTCGCGACGCGGCCGTGGAGCCCCACGATGCGGATCATGATGCAGGACGGGGAAGGCCTGGTGTTCGCGCGCTACGGCGACCACTGGCGCCAGCTCCGGAAGATCTGCGTCGTCGAGCTCCTCAGCGCGCGCCGCGTCCACTCGTTCCGCCACGTCCGGGAGGACGAGGTGGCGCGCCTCGTCGCCGCGGTCGCCGCCGCCGCCGCCACGACGGGCGAGCCCGTCAACGTCAGCCACCGTATCGCCGTGCTCGTCGCCGATTCGGCCGTGCGCGCCATGATCGGGGACAGGTTCAACAGGCGGGACGAGTTCTTGGTGTCCATGGAGGAGGGTCTCAAGCTTGTCTCCGGGTTTAACCTTGGTGACCTGTTCCCGTCATCGCCGTTCGTGAACTTCCTCAGCGGAACGGCACGGCGAGCGCATGCGAATCACCGGAAGAACTTTGAGCTCATGGAGTGCGCCATCAAGCAGCACGAGGAAAGGAGAGCCCTTGCAGCGGCGAACGGCACCGCTGTCAAGGAGGAAGAAGAGGACCTGGTGGACGTGCTCTTGAGGATACAAAAGGAAGGCGGCAGCCTCGACATGCCTCTCACAATGGGAATCATCAAAGCCGTTATCCTTGTAAGTGCATATAATATACCATCATAACAAGAGTTTATCATTTTTGTTTACATTTTGTTTATCATGAATGTTTCTTGAAATTTATTTTAAATATATGTAGGACCTGTTCAGCGCTGGAAGTGAGACATCAGCAACTACATTGGAGTGGGCAATGGCGGAGCTTATGAGGTGCCCGGATGTGATGAAGAAAGCGCAAGCCGAGCTACGTGACAACCTTAATGGTAAGCCGAAAGTGACCGAAGATGACTTGGTACAGATGAAGTACTTGAAGCTCATCATCAAGGAAACACTGAGGTTGCATCCGGCAGCGCCATTGCTTCTCCCAAGGGAAGCAAGGGAGTCGTGCAAGATCCTTGGGTATGACGTGCCGAAGGGCACCATGGTGTTCGTGAACGCGTGGGCAATTGGTAGGGATCCTAAGTATTGGGATGATGCCGAAGAGTTTAAGCTGGAGCGATTTGAGTGTAGCACAATCGACTTCAAGGGCATGGATTTTGAGTACATACCATTTGGTGCTGGTAGAAGAATATGCCCTGGGATGATGTTTGCGCAGTCGAATATAGAACTCGCACTGGCAGCGCTGCTCTACCACTTTGACTGGAAGCTCGAAGATGGGCTCAAGCCAAGTGAGCTGGACATGACTGAGGACATAGGCATCACTGTTCGAAAGAAGAACGACTTGCTTCTGCATCCCATCGTTCGTGTGCCCCACCAATCAGCACAATAGTTGCTTCAAGCATTGTAGTAGTATTTGCTTATATGATCCATATGTGCAATTTGAACTCATAAAGTTATCTTATCTCATCCACCAATAAATAGGGAAGAACTGTGTTGTGGACTCCAATTGAAAGCAATACGGTCTATTATTGAAAATAAGTTGTTTGAGGCATGTTAAAATAATAACACTCGCACCACAAACCACAAAAAGAAACCACGAAATTGTGTGCTCGAACTAATCTATAATAATATGCCAAACATATAAAAATTGATGACTCCAACTCCATGGACGCCCATATATATTCAATCTGCCATGTTTCTATTGATCAATCTCCTCTCATGTGAGAGCATATTTTACATGGATAGAATGGAAGTCCATAATGGTTCCAAAATGTCGACATCAAATTGATCAATGACAATACAACATATAGATAACTAGGTGTCAAGTTGTTTGGGCCGGGCTATCAAGGTACGTTGTAAGGAAAATGACACCTAGCTAGGGCCATTAAGTGATTTTGGTGATGAAGTGACAATATGATCATTTGGGCTAATTAATGTTGTGCGTTATTATACAATGTATTAGTCATATGCATGGATGCAACGATGAACTTGGGCAAGGCTACGATGGTGATCATCATGTGATCATTGATGTGTAGCTCCAGCCAATCTCTTATATTCCATGCTCGTTTTATATGCTAACCTCCCTGCCAAATCAAAAGCCTCGGCTTTGTGTAATGGCGCCAAGCCGTCGCCGTCGTCGTCGAGCTAGCTGATCTCTCTGCGCTGCCGGCCGCGGATGCGTGCATGTACCACCACATATATGCTGCCCGTGTGTTGTGGCGTGGTTCACGCCATCGATTGCAGCGCTGTCGCACGCTCGTTCGTTGCTAGCGGATCGGACCAGAGCTTTTGTAGAGTTCATTCATCCGGTTGTTGGCCGCATGCACTTGGATTTAGTTGGATGCGTATAGCACTTTACTCACTCGGGTCCGGTCTGGTCCACGCGTCATCAGCTGACTGTTTGGGTCGCGGCCAACAGCCAAGAACCCCAGCTGTGTGTCTGTGTCGTCGCGGTGACCGGCGAGTGCACGGCACATCCGTTAGTTGGCACGGGCTTGCAGCTTATTAATCTGGAGGCGAAACTTGCGTACCAGCAACGAGCGGCGCCGCGGCGGGCGCAGCGCAACGACGACGACGCGACCATGCGCTAGCTGCGCGGGCTGCAACGCCAAAGCGGCTGGCATCTCGTGTGGACGACGGCAGTGCCCAGTTGCGATTGTCCACACTGAAAGCTACTCTCTTTTGTATGCTCGCGTCTGGACTACAGTTGTCCGTTCAGTTCACGCCTCTTACCTTTATATATCTACGTACGTACTAGCACAGCACCTGCCAGCTGCCACCAAACACTCCAGTCGAGCAGCGTCCAAAAGTTTGCAAAAGCAAGGCATAGTAGACTAGTGCTGCACCACTGCCGCCGCATGGAGCAAGCATCGTACTACCTGTGCCTCCTCCTGGCTCTGCTCCTACCTCTCCTGCTCCTCAGGCTGCTAAGGAAACACGACGGCGGCGGCGGCGGGGTCCGGCTGCCGCCGGGCCCGTGGCGGCTGCCGGTGATCGGCTGCCTGCACCACCTCGTGGGCAAGCCGCACGTGCACCGCGCGCTGGCCGACCTCGCGCGCCGCCTCGACGACGCGCCGCTCATGTACCTGAGGCTCGGCGAGGTCCCCGTCGTGGTGGCCACCTCCCGGGACGCCGCGCGCGAGGTGCTGCGGACGAACGACGCCGCGTTCGCGACGCGGCCGTGGAGCCCCACGCTGAGGGTCATGATGCGGGACCTGGACGGGCTGGGCCTGGTGTTCGCGCGCTACGGCGACCACTGGCGCCAGCTCCGGAAGATCTGCGTCGTCGAGCTGCTCAGCGCCCGCCGCGTCCACTCGTTCCGCCACGTCCGGGAGGACGAGGTGGCGCGCCTCGTCGCCGACGTCGCCGCCGCCGCCGCCACCACGACGGGCGGCGAGCCCGTCAACGTCAGCCGCCGGATCGCCGAGCTCGTCGCGGATTCGGCGGTGCGTGCCATGATCGGGGATAGGTTCGACAGGCGGGACGAGTTCTTGGTGTCGCTCGCGGAGGGGCTCAGGCTTGTCACCGGGTTCAACCTGGGCGACATGTTCCCGTCGGCGCCGTTTGTCAGCTTCCTCAGCGGCACGGCACGGCTAGCGCATGCGAATCAACGGAAGAACTTTGAGCTCATGGATTGCGCCATCAGGCAACACGAGGAAAGGAGAGCCCTAGCGGCGGCGAACGGCATCGCTGTCCAGGAGGAAGAAGAGGACCTGGTGGACGTGCTCTTGAGGATACAAAAGGAAGGCGGGCTTGACATGCCTCTCACAATGGGAACGATCAAAGCCGTTATCCTTGTAAGTGATGTACTGATGTATATAGTATATAAGCTAGGGTTTGGTTTATCATGCTTGTTTCCATTTTGCTTATCATGCATGTTTAATTTCTTGAAATTTTGCATATATATTATACGTAGGACTTGTTTATCGCTGGAAGCGAGACATCGGCAACTACACTAGAGTGGGCCATGGCAGAGCTCATGAGGTACCCTGATGTGATGAAGAAAGCACAAGCGGAGCTACGTGACAATCTTAATGGTAAGCCGAAAGTGACTGAAGATGACTTGGTAAAGATCAAATACTTGAAGCTCATCATCAAGGAAACATTGAGGCTGCATCCGGCGGCACCATTGCTTGTCCCAAGGGAGGCTAGGGAGTCATGCAAGATTCTTGGGTATGATGTGCCAAAGGGAACCACTGTGTTCGTGAACGCGTGGGCGATTGGTAGGGATCCCAAGTATTGGAATGATTCCGAAGAGTTTAAGCCAGAGCGATTTGAGTGTGGCACGATCGATTTCAAGGGAATGGACTTTGAGTACATACCATTTGGTGCTGGTAGAAGGATATGTCCTGGGATGGTGTTTGCACAGTCAAATATAGAACTCGCACTAGCGGCCCTGCTCTACCACTTTGATTGGAAGCTCGAAGAGGGGCTGAAGCCAAGTGAGCTGGACATGACTGAGGACATAGGCCTCACTGTCGGAAAGAAGAACGACTTACTTCTGCATCCCATGGTTCGAGTGCCTCACGAATAAGCGCGTTAGTTGCTTCAAGCATTATAGTATCTGTGTGTATATATGATTCATATATGTGCAATTTGAAACTTATATGTAAGCAAGTTGTCTTATATCATCTACTAATGATTGTAGGGAAACACCGTGTCGTGGTATCAAATACAAAGCCATATATATATGGTTTTTTATTGAAAATAAGTTGTTTTGGGCACGTGAAAATAATAACACTCACTACAAACCGCAAAAATAATCCGCGCTATTGTGTGCTAGAACATATCTATAACAATATGCTGAGTAAACAAATATCATTCGTAACGCACACTCCAACTCCGTCCGCCAGGGATGCCCATGTACAATCTACCATATTTCTATTGATCATTATTCCCCTCATTTGAGCATATTTTACGTTGATGGAATGGAACAAAGTCCAATTGGTGCAAAAATGTTGACATGAAAATGATCAATGGCAATATATATGTGACATAAGGAAATAATATACATAGCACCACTAGAAACTAAAAATCCATATTGGTATAGCCTTCACAGAAAAATTATAATTATCCTGTCAGGTAGGCAGCTGATAGAAAAATTAGTATTTCACTGTGTGTTGTATACACCGACGGAGATTTTTTTTTTTTTTGTTAGTAAGACAATTTTTTGTCGGATTTTAGTAACACACAAGAAACAGAAAATTACTGGCTCTGTAAGAGGGGGGGAAGAGGAGACCAAGGCATCACCAGTTCACCACGGGCTCATCCAAAAGGAACACAAGAAACTGTTTCGAGACCAAGGCACCCTAAACCTCCTTAAAATCACTTAAGAGTATCTCCAAGAGTTTGCCAAAAATTACTTGGCAAATCTTGTGATTTGGCAACTTCTTAAAGCCAACTAAAAAAACACACTCTCTCCAAGAGGTTGGTATTTTGGATTTGGTAAAATGAAAAGTGAGGGTCTGTCTACTCACCATCCGGATGTTCCATCGAGTCCTGTCAACCGGATAAAACAAAAGGACAAAATAACCAGAAAATGGAAGCTAAGGTAACCTGTTGTTTTTTGTTTGTAAAACAACCGGCTATACCAAAACACAAAAACAACCATATTCTAACTAACATAGTTGTCCGGTTGTTTTAATTCAGTAAAATAACCAGATTTCGTTTGCAACAGCCCACCAAACAAAAAAAGGAATCTCGACCAACCCACCAAAAAAAAGCCCAAACAAACCGGCTATAAAGAAAAAAAGCCCAAACAACATATAAAGCCCAAAAGAAAGAAAACGGACCTTCAAACAGTAAAGCCCATAATACAGAAAATAAAGCCCAAATAAAGAAAAATGACTTATAAATAGAAAAAACAAAAACCAGAATAAGACGAGGGGCAAAAGGCAAAATCTGCTATTCTTGCAACACAAGAAGATCTGTTCAGAATAGCTGCCGCCGATCCAGGACATCACCACATGCAAAACAGATCTCAGCAAAAAAAAAGTGGGGAGGGGAGGGAACAAGAAGACGTCAACAGCATGGAACCTCCAGATCCATCCAGAAGTATCCAACTGCTAGCAAAGGTAAGCAACAAACAACAATAAACACACCTTCCTCCACTCCCATATGCATGCAGAAAATTTGATTCTACATATTTATGAAAAATAAACAATATTATGACTAATAAGACTAACAGACCTGTGCCTTGATCCAGAGGACTGATGTGGGTGAGACAAGGAATATAACAGCATCAGCAGGACCAAATCAACTCCAGGTAACTATCTGTTAAAAAAAGTCTACAGCAATGCTACAATTCAATGACTCCACAAATAGCTCTCTTAAAAAAACTGTAACTAACTATGCACAAAACTGTATTTCAGGAAGAAGTAGAGAATGCATTCAGGGGGAGACAAACAACAAAGACATTACAAGATCAGCATAAGCAGGTAATCCTAGGGAAATTATAATTAAACAAAATTAATGAAAAAATTCCTTCTAATATTGTATCAAAACTATATTTCTAATAAAACCTTTCTAAAAAAGCAGGTTGTATTATTGTATCAAAAACATATTTCTAATAAAACCTTTCTAAAATGTAGGTACAAATCCAATTCACTCAAAACAATCCCACCTTTGAAGCAGCTTGGAGGCCACAAATGAACCAATGGCAGAAATCACTCGCGATGATTAATAGCTTCCAGGTAATAAAAAAACAAAAGTAATATGATTTTCAATTTCTCTCTCTAAAAACATCTTCAAAATGTAAAAACTTGTTTATAGATGTATAAGTAATTAAATTCAAACATCATGAATGCAGGGTGGGCTGAGGGCAACAAGCAATGACAAGTTTCTGCATATGCCGTACCTAGGAACAAATGAACTCCAGACAACCAATACAAACCCTGCAATAGGCCAATGCCATGATGACTTCGGGCTGCAAAACAACCACCAGGTATGAAAAAAATAAACAAAGAGGGATTATGAATTTCTTACAAAATAAATGAACTGTACAACAGATATATGAAGGCTTGTCAAGACAATCAACAAGTAAAACAGCAAACAATTATGCTTATGATCTTGGTTTCAACAATGAAGAATCAGATTTGATCAGTTCAAGTGCACACATCTTTCAATGCAATAGTAGCGGCAAGGTGAGGACAAAACAACCACACCACCCCCACCCCCCAATTCTTTTAAAAATATATAAAAAACTTGTTCAAAGCAATAGATATTGCTTTGCTGCAAAAAAATGACTGATAAAAAAATGCATGTAAAACAGGAAAGCTTGACAGGGCTGCTAATGGAACAAATCAAGAACTCCCAAGAAGAGATTTACTCGGTAAAAAGGAAAATAAAGCAACAAAAATATGTTTCATATATGCTTCCCATTATTATACTTCAAAATTACTCAAAGGTAAAATATGTTTCAGCTATCCCAGGAGATGCAGGGCTCATACACAACCATGCTACTTGGTCCGCAACTGCCTCCTCAGGTAAAGCATATTTTTTAGGTGACAAAATGTTTCTATTGTATAATTTCTCTGCAAGGAGACTTCATATATGCTTTCTATTATTATACTCCAAAATTACTCAAAGGTAAAATATGTTTCAGCTATCCCAGGAGATGCAGGGCTCATACACAACCATGCTACTTGGTCCGCAACTGCCTCAGGTAAAGCATATTTTTTAGGTGACAAATTATAGATATCAAACTGGTCCTTGATTGCTTATTCTAACTAACAACAAATTTATGTCAGGTGCCTCTAAATGATAGGATGAGTAGCCCTGGAAGGAACTCAGAATACATTTCAAATGATTATCTGGTATGACTACAATTTGCACCTAAGTTGTCTCACTTTTTAGGCTATTTTGAGCAAAAATCTTGATAAAACAGTAAAAAAATAGCAAAGATATACAAAAAAAGCCTAGACTTCTTCCTAAAAATAGTTTTGTTGCAGGTGCCTCAAAACGACATGAGCAGTAGTCCAGGAAGGAACAAAGACTACAGTTACTCAGAGAATTTTTATGAGGTAACAATACAATTTTAACATATTTCTACAAAAGAAAGAACAAAATTATGTTAGGAAAAATGAAAAAATGACTGACAAAAGAACCCCATTTTTAAGGTAAATCAACTAAGCAACTGGGAGGGAGGATACTTATCAGAGCCTGAAGAAGACCCATGGAAGAATAGAATCATTGAAGCCATGAACCTCCAGGAGATAGGAGAAACAACAAGTATCCAAGAAACATCTGTAACATTGTCAGACAACACGGTGCAAACAGTAAACATGGCAGCTCAAGAGACCAACAATGCAGAAACAAATGGAAGCCAAGAGCTTACAGAACAGGAGATTGATGAGTTCATCGCTGCAGAAGAAGTAGCAGCTTCTGCGGGTAATAATGCAGACATCAACAGTAAATACACACCTCAGTTGGGGATGGAATTTAAGACAAAAGAAGCTGCTCAGCACTTTTTCAACTTCTATGCATACATAGCATGCTTTGCAACAGCAGTAGTGCGTGTATTCAGGACTGGTAGCAAGAAAAAGAACCAAGAAGTAACAAAAATCACAGTTAATTGCAACAAGTATGGACAAAATAAAAGACCAAAGACAATAGAACAGCAAGAGGCAGCAGGTGACGGTGAAATTGGGAAGAAGAAAGGACCCAAGAGGAAAACAACTATAGTAGAAAAAACAGACTGTAAGTGTGTTATGGTTGCCAAAGAAGTAGGACAGGTCTGGAAGATTATCAGACTAGACTTAGATCATAACCATGAGCTGCAGCCTGGGAAACATTTCAATGGCCGCAAGTACTTGACTGAGATGGAGAAAACACTAATAAGAACATTGAATGAGTGCAACATACCAACAAGGAAGATGGTTTCCATACTGTCCAATATTAGAGGAGGACCAACAGCGCTTCCTGTGAAGAAGAAAGATATTAGCAACATGAGGACAAAAATAAATAGAGAGGTCAAAGGCTCTGATATGACTAAGCTATTGGATAGCTTCAGAAATAGAAAAGCTGAAGACCCGAGTTTCTTCTATAAATTTGTGTTGGATGAAGAAAGCAGAGTAAAAAACATTTTTTGGAGACATGGATCATCACTTAAGTATTATGAAGAATATGGTGATTGTTTCAGTTTTGACACAACGCATATGACCAACAAGTACAGGCTACCGTTTGCGCCATTCGTGGGGATAACTGGACATGGTCAAAGTTGTCTCTTTGGGTGTGCATTCATACAAGATGAAACAACGGAGACATTCAAATGGGTCTTTGAAACGTTTCTGGAATCAATGGGAGGAAAGCACCCTAGGTCAATCATTACAGACCAGGACAAAGCAATGAAAGCAGCCATTCTAGAAGTGTTCCCAAGGACAAGACACAGAAACTGCTTGTTTCACATAAAAAACAAATGCTACACAAAAAACCTCAAAGTCTTTGCAAAACACAAAGGCCTCTATGAAACATTTGAAGACACAGTCAACAATTGTGTATCAGAAAGCGAGTTCGAGTACTTGTGGGTCAAGATGATTGAAGACAAAAAATTACAGAACAACAAGTACTTCACAAGGATGTGGGAGACAAAGGAAAGATTCATCCCAGTGTACTTCAAACATGATTTCTTCCCCTTTATCCAATCAACATCAAGAAGTGAGGCTATGAATGCAAGATTCAAGGACAATGTTGGCCCGACCTATAGTATTAACAGCTTCTTTGCAGAATACCAACGCATGATTGAGACAATAGATAGGGCTGAGAATGAAGAGGACCACTACAGTGTACAGAAAAGGCAAAAGGACCTAATGTTTGGGTATACATTTGAGATACAAGCAGAGAAACTATACAATAGAAATATTTATAAAAAATTCCAGATTCAACTCAAAGCTACATCAACATTAGCTTGCAAGGAAATTGAAGATGGCAAAGAATTTGAAGTGTGGCAGAGAAGAAACCAAGTTCAGACACAGGAAAGGATACGAAAGTACACTGTAAAAACAAAAAACACAGAAGAAGGAGGGGAATTTAGTTGCCTGTGCGCAAAATTTGACAAGGATGGAATACTCTGCTCGCACATCCTCAAAGTGATGATTGAAAAAGAAATCAACGAGATACCAGACAATTATATCATAGATAGATGGAGAAAAAAAGGACTAAGAATGCTGAACCAAAGAATAGAAGAAGAAACAATTCAAACAAGTTCGCTGCTAAGGTTCAATATGCTATCAAGAGCATCTACAGTTCTTAATTCTAAGGCATCTGAAAAGGAACAAGCAACAGAGTACTTGATGTCAGAAATGCAAAGAATTGACTTAGAACTTGAAAAAATGCTAGCATCCGAAACAGCTTCCACCTCTCGAGATGAAGTGGTCTCACATGAACAGGAGCAAATAGCAGAGGCAATGGATGCTGCCCTGAGTGATGCTGAGAATGTAATTGAGGATCCAGAAACAACAAGAAAAAGGGGAAGGCCAGCAAAGCCAAAAAGAATGAAGACTGTGATAGAAGAAGCAAGGGAAAAAATGAAGCAAAATGAAAACAAGAAGAAAAAGAAAGTAACAACAAATGAAGGCAAAGGTAAAAACGAAAATGTCATTATTCATACAAAATCAACTATTAAAGTTTTCCATACATGATTAGACTATTATGAAAATTAAAAAAAAAATCCATGCAGGATCACAGGTCAAGCCAAAGCCAAAAAGGATGAAGAAGACAGCAAACATCAACGATGCAGGAGACAAATAATGCAACAAGACAAAGCAAGCAATAGCGGGGTGGCTGATCATGTGCATTTATGAGTTCATGATGTGTGGGGTATTAGATAGAGGCAATTCGTGTTATGGATAGTAGAAATTATGAAACATCAAGAATGGATGTTTATTTATTTTTGGTCATTTTCAATGTACAAATAGCAAGACTTACTATTGTCTCTACCTACAACATTACAAACTTTAAAGAATACAAACTTTTATTCTGCTCCATTCTTTGAATGAAAACTTTTAGAGGTAATATGTGAGCAAAGGAGCTTTTGGTGCAAAAAGTTAGAAAATAACCATGGAGTATTTCAAATTAAAAATGAGCCAATTCACAGATGGAAAAATGCTCCCCCTTTGAAAGCAAGCTTTTAATCTAAGCCCCAAAAAAATACAAAAAAAAAGGCAGCACATGATATAATGAATATTTTGGAAAGAATAAACACTATAATCATACTAGATAAATGATTGGAGATTCAAAAACAATTTGGCAGCCTTCTTACCTGAACAATGCAGAGGGTTGTAGAGGTAACAGGGTCTCAAAAATAAGAACCAGGGGGAGGGGCGGCTCCAACAAAAAATATTGGCACTGCCATTCATGTCTTGGCTCCCTAGGCATTTCAGCTTGGCAACATGTTAATATAAAAAGGAGATGCCGAAAACGTGCAGCCAAGTAAGCTGTGTAACCACTAACAGCAGGCATTACAGTCAGGACCAAAAAAGGTGTGCCGTTAGTTGTGAAGTTAAACTAAAAAAAGTATAACAAATAGTGCAGAAAAAAAATCCCCCTCCTCCTTTAACAGGGCTTGGGACCTGCTATGATGGGCTAATAAAAGGAAGCCCACACATAGGCGGAGTTAAAATTTTTTTTAAGAATAATAAAACAAAAATGCGTTATGAGTTCATGATATGACATATTAGGCATTAAGAGTACATGCAAAAGAATGAAAATAACTATTTTGGCTCTATGATATGGAAGATGGTGGAAAAAAATTATTACCTTCCTGAACAACCAACCCAACCTACCCCTGGTTTACACATTTCACCAAAAAAAGAACCTCTCTATGATATATCATACAAAGTCCAACAGTGAAAAAAAGGAGCGTAAACAAAAAAAAGAGAAAAAAACTAAGCACAAACACGTGGATTGATCCCCTGCAGGAAAAAAACAAAATTAAAAAAACAAAAGATGAAAATAAATAAAAAAACAATTTATGTAACAACCTGTTGGAAAAAATGGATTACAGTGGACTTATTGACTGTATTCGCTGGACTGAAGAATATATCAACAGCAAGCTTCACCCTTATGTTTGCAATATCAGAATGGTCAAACAAATCCCTTTAGGTCGATCTCATTATCCCAAAGTTCCATGAACTTGACAGCGAAGACACCACAATCAACACTGAAAGAGAAACGAAAAAGAAAGAAAAAAATAAAATGGCACCTAGAGAAAGCAAATGCAAAAAGATTAAAGAAGCTTACACATTAGTCTGCTTTGGTACTGGAGGATAAAAGACTCTGAAATCATCAAAACTTGTATATCCTTCAGCATACTGATGCCAGCACTCCTTAAAAGAGTTTATCTAGGGGAGGAGCAAAAAATGATAAAAAACCAAAATATGAAAAAAAAACTAATCACTTACAAGCTTCAAACTAGCCACTTACAAGCTTCAATCTAGCTTCCTTTTGAAACGTGGAATTCCAATCATAGTACGAGTCGAGAAAGACAAACATCTTATTCCTCAAATCAACAAGAAACACAAACCAGTGCTTCTTAATGATAACTGGAAAGCGAGCTAAAAGCATAGACAATTAATAAAACAAAAATAAAAAAGGGAAAAAGGAAAAAGCAAACAACAACAAACCTTATGTGATAAATGAAGACGATAGGCAGAATTGGCACCGAGAAATGATTTCTCAACTGTCCTTGTATCATCGAGAGAGTTGTAGGTGTAAAGAGAACCCTAAACATTTAAAAAAAGAGAGCTAAACATAGTGATAAGGAACAATGATATAAACTCAAAATAGTTCAAAAAAAAAAATAAGACTTACCCCAACTTTTGGATAGAAAAAGTGTTTTTTAGACTGTCGGGGATGAACAGTCTCAAAAAAATATCGGCAAATACCAGAAACAAAGAAACTGTCAACTATACCGCCGGGCTCCAATGACTCACCCAATGAGCAATATTTCACAGTGGTCAGCGTAGAGAACTCAACTGCCTTAAGACTGAAAGACAAGAGTTTGAAAACAAAAAAAATCATAATTGCATCAACAAAGAAAAAGAATCAGTACCCGCGCCACTGACTGTGAGCAAGACCACAAATAACATTGTAGTAACGAAACTCTTCATCAGTTATAGGAAACCTCTGTACAGATCCTGTCCTGATCCCATGTCTAGCTTCAGCAAGGTTTGGTCTATCAGAAGACATACTAAATGCAAATCTCAAGGGTTTATCACCTTGCATCTAAAAGGAAAAAAGCCCATGAAAAACATAAAGCTTATAAGTTAAAAAGGTAAAAAAGATGCATCTACTTCAGATGATCTATGGATCAAAAAAAGGACTACAAAAAACTTACTGCTGGTTCTACAAAAGCTTCTTTAACAGAAACTTCATCATTTATAGGAAACCTCTGTACAGATCCTGTCCGGATCCCATATTTAGCTTCAGTAAGGTTTGGTCTATCAGAAGACATACTGAATGCAGATCTCAAGGGTTTATCACCTTGCATCTAAAAGAAAAAAAGCCCATGAAAAACATGAAGTTTATAAGCTAAAAAGGTAAAAAAAGATGCTTCCAGTTCAGATGATCTGCGGATAAAAAAAGGATGACAAAAAACTTACTGCTGGTTCTGCAAAAGCTTCTTCAACAGAAACAGAGTTGTCAAGCATTTTTTCACCCACATTAGACATATGGTTTGCAAGGGCTTCAACCTTAGATTCCTTATTAGTAATTGGAGAATTAACTACATAAGAAGGAAAAAAGCAAATCAAAATAAAAAAGTAGGTACAAAAAGAAAAATAAAAAAGGAATCAACAAACATACGATTGCCATGACACATAACCAAGGGGGTATTGAGGACCAATATTTGCTTGTTCGTTTTCAAACCATTTAGAAAATCTGAAGCTTCTTTGGAGTTCTGGAGAATAAAAGACAAAAATTAAGACCTGATAAAACAGAGAAGCTAGAACAAAGCTTAAGAAAAAGAGCGGAAACCTGAGGGTGAGGACTGAATAAAACAGGAACAGGGGAGTGGCCGCTATTCTGGGCTGCGATAGGCTCAAGATTTGAAGAACTTGGGAAATTCGTATGATGCTGGGATGCTTCACCACTATGAGTGTTCTGTTGCTGGATACAGTGTGTTTCTTGACCATTAACAAAAGAATTCCCATGAATACCTGTAACAAAGAAACAAATTACATATAAAAAAAAAAGAAAAAATAACAAAAATAATGACAAAAAATAAAAAGAAAAGATCTGATTATACCAGAAAGAGAAGAGTTCACATTCTTTGAAGTGCCTGCGTCGTCATTGATTCGAATCCTTCTGCATTTGTTGACTGTTGGGGACCCAACACCACTAAGCCTAGTTAATTGCTGAGAGCGATGCACTGGGGGGTCGTTGCCAACTGCATTTATATGAAAATATGAGAAAACAAAAAAAATATAGAAAGAAAAGGAAAATAGAACAATCAAACTTGAATTACCATTACCTCCGGCTACAGCAACACCAGTAGGAGGCTCCATGTTTTCTTTTTGGGTGTTGTTGATACGTGCAGCATCAGATAGTATCTGAAGAACACTAAACACCAAGCTCTCAGTCGGCATCCTGCAGGAGCTACATTTTCCATGTGTGTTATCATCAACAAGCTTGCATAAGTCATAAACAACCTAACGAGACAAAAAAAATTAGTCAAGTCCTCTGTAATATATAAAAAAGGAAGACAAAAAAATCAAAGCAAAAAAAAAATTACATTATCAGGTAACTGATCACCAAAATAATACTTGATATCATTCCTGAATGGTGATGAATCAGCTAAAGCCTTAACTTCTCCATTGCCTTGTTGAGCAGGATCATGAAGATTTTTATTCTAAAAAAATCAATTCATAAAAAAATTTGTAAAGACATAATACAAAGACTAAACAATTATATCAAAGACTATGTGGGAAACATGCATACAAGACTATATGGGAAACATGCATACATACAGAAACATAAAAAGGTAAACTAAAACATAAAAAGAAGAAACCTTGGCCTCACAAAAACCAACAAACTCCTCCAAAAGATGAACATTAGCAGATGAGAGAACAACCTGAGAAAAAAAAAAAAAAAAGGTCAAAACGAGCTGCTAAAAAAAGCTCAAGAAAAATAAATACACATACATTTCTAGTAATACAGCCACTTGGCCGAGCAGGTCGTTCACTAACATTCCCACCGTGATTATTGTCCTGTAGCACACGATTACCGAAACGAAAGTTGCCAATACTAGCCATGCAAAATCTGAAAACACAGGAAATGAGATCATTAACAAAAAAAAAAAGGGAGACAAAGCTCCCTTGCTTTTGCTCCAAGACTAAGAAAGCCAAAATCAAGAACAACCAGTTATCAGGTCATCTAGTTAAAACAACCATCACATTTCAAAATTTGTTTTGTCCTAGTGGCGCAAATGCTGTAGATCCTAAAACAGGAATATTTGAACAGTGAATTACCTAGGTTGGCAATAGCATGATTTTTGCATCTTAATTAGGAAAAAAGTGCAAAGTCTCACATCTTACAACAAAATTTACTATCAGGGTGTCTCATAGCACCATGTTAAAACGGAGAAACAAGACATATTACAGGGATAGCACTATAGCAACATCATATTGGTTGCCCAGCTTGCACCATACTGAATTTACTTCTGGATTTCATGTATCTTTGTTTCTGATAATGACCCTATAGATCCCAGTCGGTAGAACTAGAAATGTCTACCTATATTTCTGTTATCCTCTTTGCTTGCCCTTAATAGGTGAGCTTCTGTTAGGACAGCCTTAACTCGATACTACACTGCAATGAATCTCTGAATATCTGAAACAATGAATCTCTGAAAACAACTAAATTACCTAAATAAATCTCCTATGAATAAATCTTTGAATCTGAATCTATGAATAATAATGGAAAAAGAAACCTCTAAAATAGCAATGAATCTCAGAATACAACTAAACTACCTATGAATGAATAATAAATCTAAAAACACATTGAATATCACAATCTCTGAATAAAAAAAATAACACTACCTAAGAATCTACACAGAACATCTGAATATATGAAGAATACATAAATAATACCACTTAATCTCTTAATAAAAATGAAACTAATAGTACCTCTGAATCTACAATGAACCCCTCAATCTCTAAAGAATACAGAAATAATAACACTGAGTCTCTGAATATCTAAAATAAAACTCAAACTAATAATACCTCTGAATCTCTAAATTACGTGGACTCCTCTTTTTGGTAGAAACTAGTATGCACACTAATAGTAGCTGCCTTCAATTTCCAATTCATAGATCAAAGCAAATCACGGCAAACGACACACAGAGACAGAAACAGACCACACCAATCAAATCAGCTTGCTGCTCTTTCCAAAACCTGAGAGACGGACAACCAACGCGAGAAACAAGCACTGAGCACAGGACAAGCAAACAAAGGCACACAGCGGACAAGCCGGCGGAAGGGAGCAACGTCTGGTCCTACTCACACTAGAACACGACCAAGCTGGACATCGGACTCTAGGAGAAATTCTCAAACGGATGCCTCCTATTCGATATGCTCAGAACAACAAGAGCAGGTGCTGCGCTCTGTGCAGGTAGTGAGATGAGAAAACCAGATTCCCAGGTGCTCAACGCGGCTACGGAGATTGGCTTGGAATTGAACAGCACTGAATCTGAATCGCACCGGTGCCCCCAAGCACCTAAAATCGGACCCCCAGCTCCGCCGGAACAAACAAACAGACTAAACCTGCCGTCTCCCAAAACCCACACCTCCACCCAAACCACATAACTTGCTTACCCTAGAAATCGAATTGACATTCGTGAAGAACAAAACTAGAACAGAAACAGACAACGCCAGAACCCAGAGGAGAGCACATCAAACAATGGAGGACTTAGGGGAACTTAGCTCGCCGGAAACCTCGTCGTCGCTGGTCGCAGGCCGCCGGACGCCGGTCGCCGCAAAGGCGAGTCGCCACTCAGGACCCGGACGCCCCGCGGCCTAGCCCCTCAACACGGAGACGAAGAGAAATGCGAATGGGATAAAGGAAATAACGGAAACAATAACTTTTGGGCGGCTAAGCATAAAAATTAAAATAGTGCTGGACCCACATATCACAACCCGCCGGGGAAAAAAGCACAAAACTCCAAGACGAGATCCAGCGAACAGAAACAACTCACGTGACAAGAATCGACGGACACGGATCCGGTTGTTTGATGGAACAGAAACAACCGGCCATTCTTTAGCATTTCTGAATGAAAAAAGAAGGCCCACTTCTCTTTTTTTCTCCGGCCGGTTTCTGTTTCACGAGCGAAGCCACGCGCGACGCGCGAAGGGTTCCTCCACACGCGAAGCCACCGCCGCAGTTTCATTCTTTCGCACGAAGGGTTCCTCCCAGCGAGCACCTACCGGCCATCTCCTTCTCTCATCAGCCGATCAGCAGCAGGACCTTCAAGGTACGGCGTTCTTGATTCAGTACTCGCCGTTTAGGAATCATGCCTGTCAAGAGACGATCCCTTGTTCGAAGACACACCATGGCCATCTTGTCCATTCAGAAGAATTTCCAACAAGAAAGCATCTCCTTCCATCTCCATGAATCTAAAAAAATGGGAAAAAAAAGAATGCCCGTCAAGAATCCATAGGCAACCCTATTCGTAACAGCATCAGACAATCCTGATCAACGGCAGTAGCTGAACCCTAGCTAGACTATCAGTACCAACAGCGGAGGCCTCTTGACTAGCCCTAGGAGATGCCGAACGCAGGAAATAGAGGAAGGCATGGAGATCGATGGGAAATAGAGGAAGGACGTACCTGATCGCAAGAACCGGCAGACGACAACCTTCAGGAACTTCTCGTCACGACGGCGGCCGGGCTTGGCGCAGGATCTTCTCGTCACGACAGAGACATCGCTGGGGGATGCTGACCTCTTCTCCCCAACCCTAGCCCCGACGGGCCCCCTCCGCCGCCGCCGCCGGCGCCGGCCGCCACCTTGGCGCCGGCACCTCCCTCCTCCCCCCGTCCCCACCTGCCTCCCCTCCCTCCTCTTGTGCCATCTCGCCATGCGGGCCGCGCTCGCCGCTCCCGGCCATGCCGCCCCGCCCCGAGCCGGGCCGCCGCCCCCGGCTTGAGCCCGCCGGATCCGGCGGCTTCGCTGCGGTGGTGGCCCGGCGGCCCCCTCCAGCGTCTGGGAACGCGAGGGAGCCGGCGCTTCGGCTCGGCCTCCCCACCTTCGGGAAGCGCCGGCGGGTCGCCGCGCGCCGCTGCCCGCCCACCCCTCGACTCCGTGGGCTGGCGCCGCCCGCCGGAAACGCGGCTGCCGCCCGCGCCGCCGCCTGGCGGGCGCCGGTGCCTCCCACGCCGCCGGCCGAGCACCCCTGCCACAGCGACCTCACCCTCCCACGCCGCCCCCAGTGCCCGCCACCTGCCTGACGCCGCGCCACAACCGCCCGGCACCGCCGCCGCTGCCAGCGATGGCCACGTCGGGCTCCCTCAACCGCGACCTGCCGTGGAGCGGCGCGGAACCCCCGAAGGCAGAATCGGACCATCGCCACCTCCCTCGGCACCCACGGCTCCCCCGCCACCAGCCGGACGCCCCACCTCGCCGCCGCTCTCCGGCCCGCCATGGAGTCCCCGTCGGCAAGCGTCGCGCCCCCTCGCGCGGCGGGCCCCTCTCACGGATGCCGCCCCCTTCTTCCCCGCACCATCCGGTCGTTCCAAGGCGGCAAGGTGGGACGACGGCTGCTTCACGGACTGCTCCGACGACGACGACGACCTCCTCATCGAGCCGGAAGAGCCCCACCGCAGGGCGGCACGCCTGACAGCCCCCACGGCGCCAACGCAGAGCTCGGTCATCTTGGCTGGGGCCCTCTCGCCGCAGCAGGGTGGCGGGGGAGGCTTGGCGACCGGTGTCACCAGGTGACGCCGCCGTGGCCCCCCCCGCCCTCGCGCCGGAGGGCTGGGCGCCCAAAGCGCCGACGTCCACGCCCGCCCCGAGGACGGCGGCGGCGGCCAGTGGGGAAAGCCGCCCAGCCGCATGCCGCCGACAACCGATGGCCCCAGCTCGGGTGCCGGTGCACCAGCGGCCTGGGCCCACCCGGAGCGCCTCAGGCCCGGACAAGGGCGGGTGGCGTGTCGTCCCTTCCGCAGCACCCGGCTCGATTGGCGGCCGCGTCTGGCCACATCGGCAGGGACAGCACTATCCCACCGGGTGGAGGACCCGAACTGCGTCCGCGGGAAGTGCAGGATCAGCTGCTCAACTGCCTCTCGCCGCTCACCGCGTAGCCACCGCGGGGAGGCCCCCGCGCCGCTTCAATGTAGAGGCATCAACCGCTTCGCAGTGGGCGCATGCGGCCGCCGCCCGCCGCCCGGGCCGGGGCGGGTCGACGGCCGTTTCGTCTGCCGGCGCCGGGCGGCTCGGGGACCCCCTGTGGCGCTCGAGGGAGCGACGCCCCGCGCCACCGCCCTCGCTAGACCCGCCACTGGACGCCGGCGGAGGAAAGCGGGACGCCGGCACCGTCAGGCCGTGGAGGCGAGTCTGTTTCTCCGTGGTTGTCCGGACACGCTGCGGCCCCTCCGACATCCCGCTTGAGGACGTCCGCGCGGCCATCGCCTCGGCTGCCGGCCTTGCGGCCGAGCGAAGTCGTCATCCGCCACTTCGGCATGGAGCCCCGACTGCGGCTCCACCGCCACGCGAAGATGCCTGGATGGGGCGACGACGTGATGACCACCGGCGGTGACCGCTACCGGAGCTCGCCTTGTCAGCCCACGGGCGGGACGCACCTGCATGTCGAGTAGTCTCAGCGACACCTGCCTCCGCGCCTGCCACCTTGGCCGTAGCGGCCGCCGGCGAAGCGCCAGCCCAGCCGGCGAGGCGCCCGCCCCCCCTATCACGCCTCATCCCAGCGGTGTGCCGCCGCCCGAGTTCCACCGAGACAAAACGGCGCCACCGTGGGCGCCCGGGCGCCACAGCCCCAGGCAGAGGGCCTCAAGCGGGCGCTCCCCTAGAACACCGGCCCAGCGACCCAAGGCGCCAACGGCTCCCGGGGCGGGCCGAACACCGCCTCGGCCGCGCCCCAGAGCGCGCCCATGTCGGCGTCCACCGCCCAGGCCGCCGGCCGTGGAGCCTACTGGCGTCGCTTCCCGCATGTCCCCCGGACCATCGATCAACCCGCTGGGAGGCCCGGCCTGGCAACTCGAGCCTCGGAGGCGGATGCGCCTGCCACGGAAGCACCTCCCCCCCTGCCACAGGAAGCCTCCGCCCCTGGATCACCTTTGCCGGGCGCGGTCCTGAGAGCCAGATCCAAAAGGTGCAGCCGACGCCAGGCGGGCGACGCCCCGACCCTCTCGCCACCGCCCGGGTTCGAGCCGCAGTGCACGCACCCGCCTCACCCCGGCAGGCCTCTCCAGGAGGAGCCTCCAACTGGAGCGGCTCCGCGGGTCAGAGGACCTCCACTGGTCTTCGCCTTAGGAAGTTCCAGCAGCGTATCGTGCGCAAGAACGCCTCGCCTTTGCTGCCGTTGCCGCCAATCTCTCAGGCATCGCCGCAGCCCCCGTTGCCGAAGCGGAGCCGAGAATCGCCGAGCAACCCCCTCGCCGAGGGTGCCAGCTTCAAGCGCGGGGAGATCTCGCCATGAAGCGCTTTGGGCTTCCTCGAGGAAGGCGCGGCCCGAGCCAACACGGCGGCGAAGAAGGCATACGACGGCATCTTCGTTGACAAGCTCTCCGCATCGCACGCCGAGGCCATAAGGGTGCTCTTCGCCGACCCGTCCAGTCCATCGCGGCAGAGGAGACGTGGTGGCTCACACGCCTAGGTGACCTCGAGGCTGAGGCGGCCGACCTTTGTTGTCTATTTCGCGAGTAATAGCATCTAGGCTCGGCGCTTAGGGGAGAGAGCAATTTATACTACATGTAATCCCCAAGCACACCGTTTGAACAATGTACTAAAAAACTCCTTTCTTAATTACAAAGATGCGCAAATCTTTTGCGTATTCGAGAAAAAAAGAAAAAAAACGACAGAGACATCGCTTGGCGCAGGAACTGATCGCGAGGAGGAAGCCGGGCTTGGCTCCGCTGGATCGGATCGCGATATAGGAGGCCGGGCTTGGCGTGGGAACGAGACGCGGAACTGTCCACGCGCGCGCGGGAAATCAGGCGGCGATGGGCGGGCTCTCGCGATGCGAAGTGGAATAAGCGCGCGTAAAGATACACGTGCGGAGAGGATGGATGGCAAGTTCCTAAAAATACGAAGTTCATTTGCCAATCTGTTGGAGAGTAAATTTTTTTGTTTTGCTAAATTTTCAAGGATACCAAACTTATTTAGCAAACTCTTGGAGATGCTATCACAAAAATCAGGCGGGGTAAACCTGTGGGGAGGAATTAAGACCATGTGAAAACCACGCAGGAACGGGTGCTCAAATGAATATTAAGCTCAGAAAGCCCATGTGTAATATTTTGTGAGTTAATGGGGAGATTGACCAAGTGCATATTTTTAAAGAGTTACGATATAAAAATTATTGAAGGACTATTTTTTCATAAAAAAACAAATTAGGGATTGTTTAGCCTATTTGGTAGGGCTCTTTCTCAACTCTAAATTATCCGGGAGATGCCTACCAAACGTTTTGTAGGACGAACCGTTTTTAGTAAAAAAACAAAGGTCGGAGCCCTCCTCCAAAATAGCTCTAGCTACTTCAAAGGTGCCCTCTTGTAGCTCATCCAAAACTGTTTCGGCTTATCCGAAGAAGACCCTTTGGAGGAAGAGCAACTCTAGCCATAACCCCTAAAACAAAGCCCTTACTTTTGTTTGAGGGCTTTCCTTATTTTTGAAGGCTCTAATTTGTAGTCCGCACTCAAATTTGACAGAGCTCCTACGACTAAGGACCAGAGAAAATATACGAGAGCTCCCTCAAATTTGAGTGCTCCAGTAGAGGAAATTTGAGTGCTCTAGTAGAGGCCTGCTGGAGTAAGTTTTTTTCGGCCTTCAAAAGTAGGTGAGTGCTTAAGTAGTAGGTCTGCGGAGGACACTTTAAGGATCAGAGCTTTTGCATCGGCTAATGGGGGTTGTGTTGATATTTTTTCTTTCAAATATGCAAGAGCATTGCGCATTGTATTAAAAAGAGTTTTTTTAGAGCGGATTCGTACTCCTCCTAGGCAGGCATAGACCAATCAGGCTACCCCACTTGCATACAACATACTATACAACTAAAATACTCGCGACATTATAACCACTAGACCCGTCCAGTAGAAGGGCAAACAAGACACCTAAAGAAACGAAGCCGGCAAGCAGCCATCTATTCCCTTTGGTAACTACCGCAACTACTACGTACCTGCGCCACCGTAGCTATTGTCACTTTGAAGACTCGTGCGTTGCGCTCTTTCCAAACAGTCATGCAATGAGAGCAAGTATTATGGAGGGCTGCAAGAAGGCTAAATGCAGGTGGAGGAGAGTGGAGAAGAGAGAGAGGAGAAGTGGGCTGTAAGTTTACAGTCAGCTTAGACACAAGAACCAAGAAAACATATGAAAGAGACAAGTGGACCATTATCTTAAGTAGAAAGCTAAACCATTATATGAGTGGGCTAAGAGATGGTTTGTAAAGATCTATACAACCAGCAACAGATTATATTATTAGACTTGCTCTAAGCAGAACCAAGGAGTCAAAAGCAGGGCACTTGGTGTTGTCCAGTCTACTACGCTGATGGGGCCACCATGTCTCCAGCGTATCATCCCCAAGTGGGCGACAAGTCGTGGAGGCCTAGGTGCTGCAAGAAGGAGAACCAAACTTGTCGAGCGAACACCCATCCCAAAAAGAAGATGGCTGATCGTTTCCGCTTGTTGGTCGCACGGGATGCATGTGGCGCAGTCCTGCAACCCATGCATGCCTCCAACGCCGCTCAGCCGTCCAGATGCGTATGTGCAGGGCGAGCTAAACGAATATTTTAACCTTCGGAAGTGACTTCTTTCTCCATAGCTCTTAGCTCCCAACAGTTCCAAGGAGAAAACAAAGAAAACCCGATATGTGGAGGAAGCCAAGTATAAACCATCCAGTGACCACTTCCAAATGAAGCGGTCAGTCTGCGCCGCCGCCTGCTGGAGAGAACGACCTCGTCGACGAGTTCCCAAACTTTGATGTAGTCACAAAGCACTTGAGTAGTGGTGGCGTGGCGCCCCAGATATCTCTGACCCAGCACCTGTTGAGTAAAGCGTCCCTGACCGATCGTTGCCTACCGGGCCGAGATATGACGGCGAACAAGCTCGGCGCTATGATCGAATCGATATATAGTGGCGACTGAATAGAGTTTTAAATTACAAGAGAAACGCTCTGCCGGGGAACAAATGGACCAAACAGAGAAACAGGGCCTGAGTACGGACAATTGTGTTCATATTTGTGGTTGCTTGTTAATGTATTCCTGTTTGTGAGTACTGCACTCGATAAAGTTTTATTCTATCTTTGTCCCATCAAACTATGATGATGGAACTCTTATCTCACGGATGCGCCAAACATACATCATCGCATCGCGGATGGCTTCGTATTAATCGCCACACGGAAATCACAGGAAACAACCTTGTCGTCTCCCCTTGTGTGTCGCTATATATATATATACACATATATGCTTCGTCCATTCCAAGCTTATACTCCACTATATCTCTGATCATAGCATAGTCCTCGGATCACGGATCAGCTAGCTGTCCATTGAGTCCATTCTCTGATGGCCACCGAACCCATGCCCGAGCAGCTCGGGTCCATGTACATGTGGTTCTTCTTGCTGGCGGCTCTCCTGTTCCCCCTCGTACTCATGAAGCTCCAGAAGCGTGACAACGATGGCTTGAGACTGCCGCCAGGTCCGTGGCAGCTGCCGGTGATCGGCAGCCTCCACCACCTCCTCCTCCGCGGCCCGCTCGCCCACCGCGCCATGGCCGACATCGCGCGGCAGCTCAACAACGCGCCCCTCATCTACCTAAGGCTCGGGGAGGTGCCCGTGGTGGTGGCGTCGTCGCCGGACGCCGCGCGGGAGCTCATGAAGACGCACGACGTCAACTTCGCCACGCGGCCATGGAGCCCCACCATCACGGCCATGAAGACCGACGGGGAAGGGCTGGTGTTCGCGCGCTACGGCGCGCTGTGGCGGCAGCTCCGCAGGATCAGCGTCCTGGAGCTCCTCAGCGCCCGCCGCGTCCACTCGTTCCGCCGCGTCCGGGAGGAGGAGGTCGGCCGCCTCGTGGCCGCCATCGCGGCGTCGGCGTCGTCGGTGTCCGGTGGCCAGGCTGCTGCCGTCAACGTCAGCGAGCGGATCGCCGTGCTCGTCGCGGACTCCGCGGTCCGCTCCATGATCGGCGGCCGGTTTGACAGGCGGGAGGAGTTCCTGGAGAATCTCGCAGAGGGGCTGAGGATCGCGGCGGGCTTCGGCGTCGGTGACCTGTTCCCGTCGTCGAGGCTCGCGAGCTTGGTTGCTGGCGCTACGCGTCGTCGGGCGGTGGCGAACCACCGCAAGCAGTTCGAGCTCATGGACCGTGCCATCAGACAGCACGAGGAGCGGAGGGCAGCGGCCATGGCCGCCGCGGCTGCAGACGGCGCGGGCGCCGGCGCCGTTCATGTGGAGGACCTAGTGGACGTGCTCCTGCGGATTCAGAGAGAAGGTGGCCTCGACGTGCCTCTCACCATGGGGCTCATCAAGGCTGTCATCCTTGTAAGTAACTATACTACTATATATTCATATATAAATATATATATAAATCAATTATATGTCATTCATCCATATTGTTCATGTGCATGACGTACAATGGTCCCTAGGACCTTTTCGGTGCCGGGAGCGAGACATCGGCGAACACACTGCAATGGGCGATGTCAGAGCTGGTCAGGAACCCTAGAGTGATGCAGAAGGCACAAGCCGAGGTGCGTGGCCACCTGCAAGGAAAGCCGGCGGTGACCGAAGCCGACCTCGCCGACCTGAACTACATCAAGCTCGTCATCAAAGAGACGCTAAGGCTGCATCCGGTGGTGCCGTTGCTCCTGCCAAGAGAGTGCAGAGAGTCACGCAACGTCATGGGGTACGACATACCAAAGGGAGCCACGGTGTTCGTGAACGTCTGGGCGATCAGCAGGGATCCCAGGTACTGGGACGACGCCGAGACGTTCAAGCCAGAGCGGTTCGAGGCGGCGGCCGTTGATTTCAAGGGCGCCGACTTCGAGTTCACGCCGTTCGGCGCGGGGCGCAGGATGTGCCCCGGCATGGCGTTCGCGCAGGCCAGCATGGAGCTGCCGCTCGCCGCGCTGCTGTACCACTTCGACTGGAGTCTCCCCGGTGGGGAATTGCCGAGCGAGCTGGACATGACGGAGGAGATGGGGATCACCATACGGAGGAAGCATGATCTTTACCTGCACCCAGTTGTTCGTGTTCTTCCTCCACCGCGGCAAGGTACTTCAGCCTAGCTATGAAAATGTGATGGAGTTGCATGATTGTTGTTCATGTGTAGTGCATCGGTACAGCGCTCACTGTTGTGTTTCTTTGTAAAACTAAAGTTACTATTACAAAAAAAAAAAAGGATCTTCCCACTGATTTATGAAGCGGCAGCGACGAGCCATCGCCTGTGTTAATGGGAAATGGCTACCTCTAAAATGCCTGTTAATGGGAAATGACCGTCTCTAAAAATGTCTGTTACTGAGAATGGCCCCCCTCTAAATGCGGGATAATCGGGCCGTCACCTCCATTCATGGGAAAGGACCACCTCTAAAAATGTTTGTTAACGGAAATGGCCCCCTCTAAAAATGTTTTTCGTAGTAATGGTCATGGGATATGATATAGGCGGCACTGTATAGGTGAATGTTTGGGTGATCCACAGGGATCTCAAATATTGGGACGATGCTGGATTGTTCGATTCAAGGGCAAAGATTTTGAGCTTGCACCACTTGGATCCATCTCCCGGGTTTTTGACTGCGGAACATACTTGCTGAACTCCAATGCCACTTTGACAAGTGTGCAATAATTGATAAAATACATGAGAAAAAAAAATCAGCAAGTGCGCTACAGCTACAATTGAGAAACATACATGAGATTAAAAAGAATCCGCACCAACATAACACGCCAGGGTAGGAGAAGACTTTTCTAACCTCGGTACCCTTTCTTTGCTGCTGACAGTAATGATCCATAATACAATAGCCAGCTGATGACGCACTTCTTCAAGCACTCAAAAAGGAAAAAAAAAAAAAAAAAAGGAATATTTCCAAGGTTTGCAGAAGTATGATGTAAGAACCTGAGGTCTAGTAACACAACCATCATCCTTTTAACCAAGCTGAACAATCTTTTCTTTTCTTTCTCTTCCTTTTGGTGATGCCCCATCCATGAACCAAAAGAACATAAACAAATCCTGAGCCCCAAAAGAAGAAACGCAGGTAACAATTTCAGCAGTGTCATTCCAATTGCTATGCATAATATTCACGATGCAGACATATGTTCAGTTATGATGCTATGGTTCCTCAGCATCCTTCATTTGAGCACTAGCAATAAGCTTTTCTGTCAAAGAGAATAGCTCAACAATCTCCTTTTTAGCTTCAAGAATCACATTAATTTTCCTTTGTGGTTCCATTTTAGAAGCATCTTCACTTATGTTTGAAATTTGAGATGCTACCAAATTGGTACCAGAATCAGTTCTACCACTTTTCAAGAATTCCTTAGTCACATTCGCAAGCCTCTTCAACATAGTACTAGCAGCTAGTGCCTCGACCTCCACAGACTCCATTTCATTCTTTTGGAGCTCCAATTCTCCCACAACATTGTCTTCGGTTGCCTCATCAGCAACGCTGGACGGTCTCCTGATGTCATAGGGCTCTATGGATAACTCTTCCAACTTGTCTAGTTCCTTGTCCCTGACATCTAACCTTCCAACCACTGCTTTCAACTCTCGATCTTTGGCATCAAGCGCTTTATAAGCAGCACTCAGATCCATGTCCTTTTGTCGCAAGGATTCTTTTAACATGTCTATGTCAGCCTTCAATTGGCTATGTTTATGCAAATTCAACTCAAGTGCTGTACTTGTGCTTAAAATTTCATCATCCAGCAAGTTATAAATGTCAAGTTCTTCACCTTCGACAGAACCTATAAGATTGCCAGTAAGCGCAACTATCTTTTGCACCACAGATTCAGCTTGGGAGCGTCCTAGTCTCATCTTATCCAATTCATCTTGCATTGATTGTATGCATTGCTCTTTATCCTGTAATTCACTTCTAACTTGAACTAGTTGATCCTCCTTGCTATTTATCAGCTGCTGAAGTTCAACAACCTCACTGTTAACTTCATCAAGTTTTCTTTGTGTCTCCAGAAGCTCCAAATCCTTCTCTTGAACAGCAAATTGTATGGAATCCACCTTCAATTTCATATCTTCGACTTCATGTCTGGCCTCTAACAACTCAGTCTCTTTTGTTTCAACAAGCTTTTGTGAATTGAAGTAATCCTTCTCCTTCTGAACTAGCTCCTCTTGAAGCAAGTCTACTTCCTTAGTTTTCTGTTCCAAGCTCTCCCTTTCTTTGGTTAACATAGCCTCTAGGGACTCAACCTTCTTTGTTTCTTCAAGTAACTGAGATTCAAGTTCACTACAACGAGATTGTACAGCACTGAGCTCATTTGTCTTTCCTTGAATCTCCAGCTGAGCAGCTTCCAAATCCCGGGTATAAGAAATAATCAATGCCTTTTGGTCTGTGAGTTCCTGCACTTGGATACTCAACTGTGCTGCTTGATCTTCGACTTGCTTGCGCGAGAAAGTGAAAGCCTCTTTCGAAGCTATTAGTTCAGAACGCACAGCATCTAGCAAAGACCTCACCCGTCTGAAGTCATTGATTGTACTCTTGATATTATTCTTATCCTTGGATGCCATTTGCGCCAGTTCCTTTAACTCTTGCTGTGCTGCAATCCAACCTGAATTCTGCTTCTCAAGTTCCTGTTCTGCAACTTGCAGTTTCTCTTCATTAGCTTTTCGTCAATTCATTTAATCTCTCAACCTCAGTTTCCTTTCTCTTAATTTCAGTTTGAAGCTCCCTAATTGTTGCTTCTTGACGTGCAATGGCCTGATTAGCTACAAGAAGCTCTTGTTCCTTGGACTCGATCTCTGAACGCAGCAAGGCTGCTTCATCATTCTTCTTCAGCATCTCCTGTTTAAGCTTATCCACTTCAATAACCTTCTTAGAGAGTGCATCTTGTGAACTGACAATTTTTTTGTCTTGTTCCTCGACCATAACCTTCAGATTATTGATCTGTCGTACTTGTAGAGTCAAATCCCTACTCGCCTTCATCAGTGCTTTCTCCATTTCGTGTTGCCTCGAATATGCTTTGATGATGTCTTCCTCCCTCTGATCGAGGTCCTGCTTTGTCTGGTTCAGCCTTGACCTATCTATAGAGACTTTCTTCTCCGCATCACGAAGATCCCTCTCTTTCTTCCTCAGGTTTGATAAGGCAGCCTCAAATTCAGTCTTCAGGACCTCAATGCTCATGCTCAGCTCCCTATCCTGAGAAGCGCTTGGATCTAGACTCTTTGTCTTGGCGAACAGACGCTCCAATAGTTCTCTCGTGGGCTCTGTTCCATTGTCACCGTCAGTGATATCTGATCTAGAACTTTTAGATCTGATCAAATGAGGTGAGCATTTCGCATGTTGAGCCTGGACCGCCGCCAGAAAGCCCACCTTCTGCCTGAACAAAACCTGAGATGTTGCAGCAAACAATGCATGGGAGGACTATTAGGATAATGCACATGAACAGGCTTTTAACTAAAACAGTTCAAATGCACTACAGAAAATCAACAACTCTCTTTTACTCTACGAATTTTGGTAATGGATTTGATTAATCTGAAATGTACACGAACCAACCACCATAAAATCAACTCCGGCAAAGATAAAGATACCAACAGATACGAGTTCACAATCCGAGATTCACCTTTTATTTATCTTCAGTTAAACACAGCTAAATAAGTTCACGAGACCGCAATTTGGTGGGCATCCAAGAACACAATCGCCACTGAGCTCAGCAACCCGATACCATGACACCAAATCGTGATTATTGATCAGAAGCAGTGAAGGTAAAAAGAATGCTCACGTGGGTGGCGGCGCGCAGAGGCGGCGAAGCGGTGCGGACCGCGGCGGCGGCGGCCGCCCCCCGCCGCCGGCGAGGAGGTGGAGGAGAGGGGCATGGCCGCGGAACATGGGGCGAGGGGGTCGCGGCCGCCCGGGCGCGATCAGATTGGTGGCGACCTGCGCGTTCGCGGATTCCGGCGAGGCCAGGCCAGGCGAAAGCGGCGGCTGCAGAGGGATGAGGTGGTGGAACCGGGGAGCTCCTGGCCGCGTGTGGAGTGCAGCGCCAGCGCAGGTGGACGGATGCGATCACGCGAGGAGCACGAGAGACTTCTGTTTTCTTTTTCTGAGAAAATTGTCTTTTTCTCACCTTTTTCCTTTCTCTGAGAAAAGAAAATAGCCTTTTTGTCGTCCATTTTTTATCCATCGGCTATAAAGCTGTATTTTGGTCCTCTTATAACCCTTAATTAAACCAGTAGACTCTGGATGCTTTTATATGCTATGGCGCCACCTCAACTGTGAAAAAATAAATTGAACTCTGTTGATATTTCTTACAGATAATAAAGTTGAAATAAAATTCGTAAGACCCCGGGTCCTAAGGCTCCAAGCTTTCCATCATGTGAACCCATCTCATAGCTAACTCATGTTTGCACCATAAAATCAGTAAGATCTAAGTAGTTGAGTGAACGCGAGATGTCAAGTCACTATGATGCTGCGAAGGATTCATACCTCTCGTGACATTTGATGTTTTTTAGGATGTCATATGGCAGATTTCTAAGCTAGGTTACATGGATAGAGTTTTAGAAAATTTATTTTGTCTTACAAAAATATAAATAAACTAGTTGTAGGTTTTTTTAAAAAATAGCACATTCTATCGAGGAAGGAAGATATCAAGTACAAGGATGACAAAATCAAGACCGTAGAGGACCGAGCGGTTGGCTAGCTCCGACGGTGTTCGGGCTGCCCACCCGCGTTCGAGCGCTGGCCGGCGCGAGTGTCTCACCCGCGGTTCCCTAGATAATTTCTGGTGCCTCACACGGATGTACCACCACTGTCAGATCTCTCAGTCGTGGTTCATTGCCTAGGTATAGGATGTAGTTCTAGCTTACACGTTTAGGAGTGTGTGTGAGTGGGTTGCGTGCGTGTAGTGTGTGTTAAGTGCGTAAGTTCAGACACTACAGCTTGTACTTTGTAAGGATGAGACAATAAAAAAAAAAAAAAGACCGTAAAAATACATGGAGGAATTCTAGTAGCAAGCTAAGGACCTAGAAGTGAAAGCCTTAATATGAGTATTTCCTCTAGCTTTGTTTCTTTGGATTAGTTCTTTTGCTATGTTGTTTCAGATTAGCGCAGGTTTTTGAATTGTGAGTCTGATTGGTTGACTACCAAATTTTTACCACACCAAAAATTTGGTAAGCTATAGTTTTGGCTAGAATTTGGTTGGTTCCCAAAATTTGCTAACAGCTTACATTTAACTTGCCAAATCTTTGACAATATTTTTGCTTTAGTTTTGGCTTACCAAATTTTTGGCGTGAAAAATTTTGGAAGTCAACCAATCGAACTCTATACCTTGTAAGTTGGCAACCTCGGTAAGAATGTGTGGTTTGCATTTAAACTATATGATTACTGTCACATTTCCTATAAAAACTGAATTTACCTAAAAGAGAGAGCAAGAACACCACAGTCATCCATCAAATGTTTGTGCTGATTCGAATAAAATGAAAGCCTATGCTATTATTTCCTATCAGGTGGGGGTGAGAAAAGCATCAGAATCAAATACGAACTAAGTATTCAAACATAATGTTAGTGGCAGGTATTTGGTGCTTTGTCAAACTTTGCCACACAACATTTATGAGTTTGACTTGTCACAAGGCCCTTCTATTTTTCAAATCGATCCCTTATTCAAGTCTAATATATTTTTTAAAAAAAGACGCAAGGTCTTTCAATAAATGTCCTGTTCAATTGCCTTATAAGTCAAGCTTATCGGCCAATTTTTCTCTCATAGCAAACTAGTCGGCTTGTCTTATCACCTGACTTATGTGACCAAATTTAACACTCTTTTTACAACATGATGCGCCGCTATTGCTAATCTTAGTTACATACTCCCTCGGTCTTAAAAAAGAGTGTCATTTTTGACTTTCGAGGACATTGCGTTTGACTATTCGTTTTATTTAAAAATATGTATATTATTAAAGTATCTATAATGATAAAATAAGTCATTATATAAAATTTTTTGAATAATACGAATGGGCAAACACAAATGTAAAAAGTCAAAAACCAACATTTTTTAAGGACGGAGGGAGTACTTCGCTTCATATTCCAAGGCGCATTCTAAGGAATCCAAGAAGTAGCAAACTGCCTGAAATCAATGAATCTGTGGCGTCTGAAACTTGAAAGACTAAAATTATGGCTTGTCCTCAAACTTGTGGTGGTGTGTCATTCCAGGTCTCCAAATTCAAAAACCCATTAGTCGGTCCTCAAGCTCTATTCGGTTTTCATATTCATTCCCGAACTTTAAGAGTTTATTAGAGATTGGGATGACACACTCCTACAAGTTCGAGGACTTTACTCAACTCGAAATTATCATAATAACATTCCACGCAGCAAAATAATTGAATAATATATTCTCAAAAAATAATTTGAATAATCTGGACGGGTGATAGATTGTATAACTGAAGACTTGAGAGATGGGCTTTCCAGTTTCACGGCAGGAAATCATCTGAAAGGACTTTTGGGCTTCGGGTCCAGCCTGCCTGTTGTTCAGCTTCGGCCCAGTCGCCAAGACAACGAATGGATCGGGCCATTAGCCCATTACCTCCTCCTCCTCGGCACAGCAGTTCAGAAGCGGCAAGCGGCCGCCGAACCCGCCCGTGCCGCCGTGCGCCTAAACGAAGAAGCCCTACTACACCTTGCGGCGGCGCCGGCATGGCGATTCGCATCCCCGCTCACTGTTACTGGCCGCCGCCGGGCAGCTCTCTCAGCACGGACGATACAACGCCGGTGGCGATGCGACACGGGCTGGATCCGAGCACGATGTGCCTCTACCAGAACACCGTGCTCGGGTTCATCTACTCCTACCTCCCTAAACCGCCGGTCTCCGCCGCCCCCATTCTCTCCTGCGCCGCCGCCGCCGAGGAGGACGGAGGAGTCGATCGCATCAGCGGCCTCCCCGACGATCTCCTCCGCCGCATCCTCGTCCGCCTCCCCGCCAAGGACGGGGCCCGCACCGCCGTGCTCTCCACGCGCTGGCGCGGACTCTGGCTCTCGTCGCCGCTCGTCCTCGCCGACACGCACTTCCTCCCCCCGGGGGGGCGAGGGCCGCCCCCGCGACCCGGCGCCGTCACGCGCGCCGTGCGCCGCGCCGTCTCCGCCGCTCTCCGCGCGCACCCCGGGCCGTTCCCTTCGTCAGCCTCTCCTGCCAGTTCATCAAAGCCGTCGATGCGGACCGCGCCGTGCTCGCTCGCTGGTTCCAGTTCCTCGCCACCAAGGGCGTAGAGGAGCTCGCCTTCGTTAACCGTCCCTCGCCCTTCGCCGGCCTGCGCCTCCCCGCCGCGCTCTTCAGCTGTGCCTCCCTCCGCCGCCTCTACCTCGGCGCTTGGAGGTTCGTCGACACCACCACCCTCCCGCGCGGTGCCTCCTTCCCGAGGCTTCAGGAGCTAGTCCTTGGTGCTATTGCGCTGGAGGACTGCGACCTCGATTTCCTGCTCGCCGCTAGCCCCGTGCTTGAGAACCTCGCCATTGTTGGAAGTGTGGAGAAGTTGCGCGCCCGTATTACCAGCTGTAGCCTACGCTGCGCACAGTTCTGCCTACTCCATGTCGAAGAAGTGGCGATAGTGGATTGCCAATCACTTGAGCGTTGCTTCATCTGGAGGTGCCCTAGCCAGCGTTACAAAGTTAAGATTGGCCACGCGCCGCAGTTGAGCATATTGGGTTATTTGGAACCTGGTGTACACATGCTGGAGATTGGCAACACTGTCATCAAGGTCATAATTTCCCTCTTTCTATCTGTTAATACTTGACATACAATATCTACTTATTGGTTCCTAACATGGTGTCTGAATCTGTTGTTTTGTTCACTGCAGCCGGGAACAAAGCCAAGTCCAAAAACTACAGTTCCTAGCGTGCAGATGTTGGCGCTCCATCTGAATTTCGGGGTCCACAATGAGGTGAAGATGCTGCCAAGCTTCCTGAAGTGCTTTCCCAACATCGAGACGCTATGCATTGAGGTAACTTTACCCCCTTTTCATTTGACCTTTTCATTGTTATCACTTATTTATTCACCACTTTGTAGCACTATGATATTGTTGCATATATATATTTTTTCTTTTTTCCAACACGGACGAACCAAATTTCATTATGGATAGTGGATAGTAACGAAATTATAGAGTTTCATGCCATCTGACAAGTTTAAGACCCAAAAACCTCATATTGCCCTCCAGACCGACCACAAAGGGCTCAGCCAGTGGAAAAAACAAAAACCGCCAGGGTCTATGCCACCCCAGAAAGAAAACCAAGGTCTAGACAGCTGCAACAGAAGCTACCACTAAACCTATTTTGACTTATTACAAGCCAGAGAGGGCTGCTACAGAACACAGGTCAGCGGCGTCTGTCTTCCTTTCCAGCAAACCACTAAATCATTCCAATCTTGATGATCACTTGCGATTCACCTCCCTCTTGCTGGACTTTTTGGTGAAAGTGTAAAGCCACTGACTTCAGTGTTCCATCTGAGTCGCGATCTCTTGCTTCTAGAGCCCTGCCCAATATATCAGAACAGAACAAATCAAACAGATAATCTCAGTAGGCGCTTTAGCCCTTTTCCTCTCAAAGCAAATAGAGTTTCTTGTTCTCCAAATGGCCTTGCAAACTGCAGCCAAACCAACCATGTGAACTTTTTTCCTTTGTGGGAGGACCCGTTTCACCCAGCTCCAATATTGGTAGAAAGAGGAAGGTCTGACAGATATTCCAAAAATACAGGCCAGTGTACTCCACACATATTTGATAACAGGGCACTAAAAGAAAAGATGCACAACAGATTCTTTCTCAGTGCAAAAGGCGCCAGAATCATCACCTTTTCATTTTCTTTTGTGAGGTTATCCTTTATCAGTATTGCATTTTGTGAAGTAAGTCATTTGAAGAATTTTATTTTTATTATAGATGCAACTTGGCCTTCCAGTTCTGTTTATTGTTTGCAACCATGGTTTGAGGCATCGCCTAGGCGTTGAGGTGTACCCAAGCGCTGCAGGACGCCATAGGGTTTTAGTTACGCCATATCGCCTAAAAGGTGCCTTGGCGTCCAGGCGCACCCCCAACGCCACAGGACGCCACAACACCTCAAAAACCATGATTCAAAAACCATGGAAACCAGACTCTTGGCCACAACACAATTCTGCTGGTTTGTTAATGCTTTGGACGTTGTGCCGACACTGTTTCTCTCTTGAAAACGATTTCTCCAAGTTTTTCTTCTCTTTCTTCATTAAATCTATTGCCACATCAGATTTTTTTTTGCTTATGTGGCAAGGTATAATGCTATAGAAACTATACTGGTTTCAGGGTTGGGACTGCCCTTATAGGCCATTTTCCAATCGTGCAGCTAAAAGTGTCTGCGTATTCCATAGATTTATTAGCATTGCATCTAACCATTCTTGCTTCACTTTTAGAAAAAATAATTTTAAGACCAGACATGGATTCATATAGATACAACAGGAACTTGAGATTAGTTTTTTTTTTTTTTGAGTGAAACAGGAGGGGCTTGCCCCTACTGGATTTTATTGAAATTAAAAACAGGGGGCTACAAAAAGGACAAAGGGAGCTTAAGAAACTAAAAATGAAATAAAGAAGATAAACCAAGCTACCGAGATCAGACTAGATTGTTTAACCATAATTGTATTGAGGGGAAGTTGCTTGTTCTTTGCTATCTTGAATGCACAAAATTGTGTCATCTGCGTATTGCAGAATTCCAACACCATTATTCACATTTCCTGGCACTAGGCCTGTCAAAAGCTTTGTTTTCCTGTGCAGAATTGATCATTTTTGCAAGGGTATCTGTCACTATATTATTGAACGAAAAGGGCGAAAGACGGTTTCCTTGTCTTACCCCTTTCCAGGTAGTAAAGTATGAGCCATAATTATTATTAACTTTGACACTAAGTTCCAGATGTCATGACCGTTGCAATCCGTCACACCAATGATTGTGAAAACCCCTTTGTCTGAGACAAGAAAGAAGGAAGTCCTGGTTAATTTTATCATACGCTTTTCTTAAATCCAATTTAAGCACGAGACCCTCTCTTTTTCTGTTTTTTTGTATCATTAGGATTTCATGCAGGACCATCACTCCATCCGTAATGTTTCTTTCTTTGATAAACCTAGTTTGGCATTTATCAATAGTTTTGTTCATGACTTTCTCCAACCTACTATTAAGAGTTTTGGTGAAGATTTTGTAAATGACATTGATCTGACATATAGGTCTGTATTATTAGATTTTGTTCGCATTCTTGATTTTGGGAAGTAGGGTAAATACCCCGTAGTTTATTCTCCCAGTGGCCAATTTATTTTCATGAAACTCCATGAACATTGAATGTATGTCATCTCAAATGAATTCCCAACAGTGTTGATAAAATGCAATAGCCTATATGATCAGGGCCAGGCCCAGGGGCATGCTTTTTTCCATTGAGTAGCTGGCTTCTTTAGTTTTCTCCACAGTATAAGGTTCAATCAACTCATTTCTGTTTCAGTAATCTTCTCAGTAGGTGCCCAACAATTAGGGTCCATGAGGACTTGGGTTTTCTGGTAGATCCAAACAGGTTTTTATAATATTGTCGCATGCTCGTCTATTTTATCATCCCCCAGAATGTCACCATTATTGTTGCATATATGGCTGCAGTCGGTGCAAACGGAAGGACTCACCAGCAACCTAAGTCTCAAGTTCTGGCAGGAGGCTGGACCAATCAAGTGTATCCAGTCATGCCTCAAGACGCTGACGTTTCGTGACTTCCATGGGGATGAAAGTGAATTTGCTTTCCTTCTATTCATTGCTGAAAATGCTCCTGTATTGGAGAAGATGAATATCGTGATGGAACTTCGAAAACCTTCTAAACCAGAAGAGCTGGCCTCAAAGATGTTGGCGTTGGACAATGCAAAATGGGCAAGCGGCAGCAACAAAGTTGGGTACAGGTTTTCCCGACTTGGTGAGGAGGAGCCAGCCTTTGGAGTATGAAATTAGCGTTTGATTTTGGATGTAATGATCCTTTTCTCTGCCATTGAGTTTAGAACCCAGACAGTTAATAAACAGTTAAATTAGACACTACATGCTAATGTCCCACTGTTCTGCAGTTGTTTTTACCAATGTCTAAATTAGAGATATTGCAACTAGTTGTATTGTATTAACTTAAGTTTATAACTGCTATATGGATGCTAAGTGAGTGTCAATTTACACTCCTTTTGTTTACTACATTTGAACTGTTTCTTTGTCTTGTTGCTGTTTTCCCATACAGAAGATGACTGACATTTAGTTAGTTGTATTAGCGTAGTAACTGTGCCAGAACTGTACCTTGTACCTCTTTTGCAGTTATGTACTGCCCAGCTGTTATGGGCACCGATAGTCTCATATGATCATGTCAGGCGTGGCTCAATCGTTCTTGTTTAGTTGTTCCTTGAGCACTAGCATGCTTTCTTCCAGCTTCTGATCCTTTCCTGAGAGAGGGAAAGGTGGGTGAACTGGCATGCTTAACAGGTGGTCATTTCAGCAGGAGCCGGCTACTAGCCCTGCCCTCTGTGGACTGTTTTGTTTGCAAACTTATCGCAGTGCTTGTGCCTGAAGAAATCAATCTTGCATTTTTAGTGACGATCATTGCGAAAGAAGCGCTTAACAAAAAAAAGGTGAAAGTACTGATAATCATACATGATGAAAACCTAAAAATTACATATTATGGACTTGCACACAAATCATTAATGGACTGAAGTAGCTGAACGCTAACCGCAGTGCAGTGAACAGCTTGCTAGATAGAATCAGGCCCGATTTACAGAATTTTACAAGCCAATAGAACCATGCTAACACGAAGAGATGACAGCACATAGGAGAACTGGGTAAGGAAGCTCCCAAAATAACTTGCTAACAGCAAGGAATAACCACAAAATACACTGATTAAACACATTTCTCCCAAGGCAGGGAGCTCAGGGCACCTACTGACAATACCACTACACATCACACTACCTTGCCGAGGGAACTGTCTCACTTGAATCAACTGCCTCCTCTATCGCATCTGCTTTGGGACTCCTCTCCTCGGTGGCGCTATCCGAGCTATCAGGTCCAGATGAGCCCTGGAATGAGCTATCAGGCTTGAACAGATCATCATTCTCCAGGTTGGAAAGCTTCTCAGCAGATTCTCCTTTGAGCAGCTCAACGACTTCAGACATTATAGGTCTCTGCTCTGGTTTGTCCTGAGAACAGGCGAGCCCAACAAGGACCATTCGCTTCAGCTCATCCTCGACAAAGCTATCCTTGAGCTTTGGATCAGCAATTTCCTTGAACTTTTTGTCACGAACTAGAGGAAGAGCCCACTCGGTTATGGTTCGCTTTGTGGTGGGGTTAAGCTTCTCAACTGGCTTCTTCCCACTGGCAAGCTCTAGGAGCATAATTCCAAAACTGAAGACGTCGCAGCTTTCAGAGGCCTTCCCAAGCATTGCATACTCTGGTGCAAGATAACCGAGTGTTCCTTTGACCTTTGTGGTGACATGCGTTGCACCATCTGGAATTAGCTTGGCAAACCCAAAGTCAGCAACCCGAGCTTGGAAATTCGAATCCAGGAGAACATTGCTCGCCTTGACATCTCTACGAATGATATGCGGCATCGCATAGTGATGCAGATAACTACAAGAAGAAAGAATTTTTTAATAATAAGGTTGCTGCAGTTTGGTAAGCACGAATGGTGTTGTTAGGATAAACATGAACAATGATGTTTGTGTGTCTTACGCAATCCCTTCTGCAGAATCGACGGCGATCTTCATTCTTCTTTCCCAATTGAGATTGCACTCTGCTGCGTGCTGTCCATGAAGTTGGGAGTGTATGCTCAGGTTTGGCATATAATCATAGACTATCAAGCGTTCCTGGCCTTCAGCGCAATATCCACGCAAGCTTAAAAGGCTCTTGTGCCTCACTCGTGCCAAAATCTCCACCTCAACAGCAAATTCTTTTTCAGCTTTGTTGCTCCAACTCTTGAGCCTCTTCACGGCAATCTGTTAAGACACAATCATCAACATGAGGAGGTTCGTTGATGGTTGTCCTGCTCTTACCAAAAATTCAAAAAAAAAAATGCCAGTTGCTTTCGTTAAAAAAATGCCACTCACCAGAAGCTAACACTACAGCACAAAAAAAAAAAAAAAAAAAAGTTGCGCACACTGTGACACAGTAGAACACAAAGATTCTTCCGGTTGTTCAAGAGAAAAGACCGCACCTGTGATCCGTCCCAGAGCTGGCCCCAATAGACACTGCCAAACCCACCCTCGCCGAGCTTGTTATCATAATTGAAATTGTTGGTTGCCGACTGAAGCTCCTTGAGTGAGAAGATCCGCCACGTCGTGTCCTTCTTCTTCTTCTTCCTACCATGTTGAGCCCTCAGATGTGAGTACTCATTACATATTTATCATTCAACGGAGTACTGTACTGGACTAATAATAACCCACAGAAATACACATCAAGCTCACACGATTATCTCACATCTCTCATCCTTTGTCGATAACAAAATCAATTGCCACAGTCAGTTCCCCCAAAATCCCAGTCTACAACAGTGACACACAAACCAAATAAGGAGAACATAAAAAGAAAAAAAAAACTGCTACCATTTGACCATCCCCACTTCTCCGATTCTCCCCCAAAATCCGAGCACAACCCAAACTCAAACCCCCAAACCCACACCGAGACCTCAGTTGCAAGACCAAAAAACAAAAAACAAAAATCGCCGCCGGGCACGGCTAGTCTGCCACCGGAGCCACTCACCCGTCCGACCGCTTGCAGAAGCAGGAAGCCCACCCCATCGCCTTCAGCGCCTCCAGAGTTTCTGACCAGCCGGCGCGTCCCCAGCTAGATCACCTGACACACCCCGCGGCCAGACGCTCACCCGCCGCTCCGCCGCCTTCTCTCGAGCCTCGACGCCGGCGGGACAGCACAGGGAGGAGAGGACCCCGGAGCCGGAGGAGGAGGAGAGGGCGGGGTCTTCCCGTGGGGCCTGAGCTGTGTCTATGTCTGTGCTGTGCGTGTGTCGGCTGAGCGCACCACCACTTCCCCACTAGCGTACGCAAAGCCAGGCGGGGTACAGGTAGCCGGGGGGGCCGCGCGGTCCGCTCACCCGCGGGGTCCCGAGCCGCCGAGGCTGCCTGGCCCACGTGTCGCCGCGCGGTTGGCTGGTTTTGAACCGGCCGCGGTAACGGTCGGGTCTGAACCGGCGGGGTAACGTCACGCGGCGGGTGACGGGTCGCGGTCGGGACGGCCACTGACGTGCGGGCCCGCGCGGTGAACTGGCACTGGCGTGCGGGCCCCGCGCGGCGGGTATTTAGAAAACCTGGCTGCGGTTGGGCCGTTGGCGATTGGCGTGGGGCGTAGTGGCTGTTGGGCGATGGCTACGTTTGACCGAAAGAAAAGGATATCCGGGAAGACTTGGCTGCGATGAGTACAACTTGGTATGGTATGGGGCGTACCGTGTACAGTATACTAGTATTATACTGTTCGTATGTAACAAAATTCATGTGAGTTCTCCGATGGATTGGTGAACAGCTTGCTGTTCTTGACCGTCTCAACGAGCCACCTCGTTGGAATTTTTCATGAGAGACTTGTTCACGATACACGAGGATTCGCCAAAGGAGGTAATTATAAGTCATATATATATAATATTAGGGTTTGTGATATTTTTTGTGACTTTAGGGTTTGTGATTTGGCCTTCTTCTATGTTTAAAAGAGAAATGTCCAAATTACTCTTGGTAACCTCATAAAACTAATTTGATATGACATCTTAGTTATTTTCGATGTTCTAATTTATCCCTTAAAACCTATTTCTTTTATTTCTCTATGCGCAAGTTGAGTTTTAAATTGTATGTGGAAAAAAAAATAAGACAAAATTTGTTGACGGGTAAATTGGACCAGCTAATATCGTTAGCAGAAGTAAATCAAACTAAGTGTTAATTTATGAGGTCATCTAGACTTATATTTTTTCTTTATATAAATATAAATACTTATAAGTATTAATTTCGGAATGATAATACAACTTACCTTGCGTTGGCTTACACATCATTACACCTACAATTTTTACTCATGATACCTACATTTTTAACTCATGCTAGCGTGCAGAGCAAACAAAACCTAACACTGGTAAATAGTGAGTTAATATCGCCTTTGCTTGTCAATTCGACTTTTCCCACGCAAAGCAAAAATGGGCAATGAAAAGAACAGCAAAAAAGAAGCAAGTGTCCCACACTAAATCCAGCCTTCGGCGTCACTAGCAGCAATAATTAACAATAATAGTAGTACAATGCAAAGAACTCTTGTCGGCCCCATCTTAGGTGCTACACACACAAATAGTATCGCAAGGCGAATCAAGAAATGATTTGCACGCTCGACGCTCCCCATCACGGGCCCAGGTGTCGATTTGTATTATTCTGATGCTTCCAAAATCCAAAAGGGAAAAAAAATCGAGCAATAATCGAGCGGGGGTCCCGTCAATTTCGCCGCCTGAAGCTCCGGCGGCGTTGACCTGTTCTAACCTCCTTTCTTGCTTATGGAATCGCAGATGCCACGGCACATGTAGAAGAAGAGAACATGACAGCTGATGTTGGACCGATGGTGATATGTTGAATTTTGTCGTTAGACAGACGCCTGTTTGTTGATTGAAGTTCAATTCGTCCCGTGAACCTCATCATGATGACCTTTGCATCTATTGTTGACCTAAAAGCCGTCGGGTTTGTTCATCAGTACGTTACCGAGTTTAATGACTGATAATATACTATAACATAAAAGCATCTCCAAGAGTATTTTTAAAACCCATTTTAAAATTATCATTTGAAGAGCTATTTACATAACAATCGTTTTATATATCTATTCACTCTCCAACAGCTTTTCTATATTTTATATGCACTCTAGAGAGTCATCTCGCTATATATTTTGGCCAGCATGAAATACGGAATAGAGGATTGTCATATTTAGTTGATCACTTAAAGAGGTTGTTGGAGGATGTTTTTCCATCAAAATCTCTATTCCTAACAATTAGGAGAGATTTAGAGAGTCTCTTGGTCTTGGAGTTGCTCTAAGGGTCCAAGAGAGTGCACTCAGCGCTATCCCGCGAAATTATTTAAAGATTTCTTAAAAAGTTTTTGTGACTTGATTGCATCCTAATTATTTGGATGTATGCCGAATCATAAATATGATAATAATTAGTTAATTACAACCAAATGCCCACCGTCATTGCCTTTTTTTGAACTCAATATCTCTAAAAGTGGAGTAATTGACCAGCAACTTTTTATGCACTGGGTATGGATTTTTTAAATAATGTAGTATAATTCATTGTCGGTCCTCAGATTTGTCATCAGATAGATCTAGGTCCGTAAACCTACAAATTGCAAAAGAACATCTATAAACTTACTAAATGATGTCAAGTCTTTGAATTCATAAACGAATCCCTATGTCCAAATCTTGCGTTTGGTTTGGAGATGGGGTCAGACATTATGGTATCATCAGTTTGCTGGGATGGGATGATCACATCTCTTTTTTTTTGATTTAGGGGAAAGGCGGTGCAAATATCCATACTTTTTTGTTTTGGTTGGCGGGATGATGAGAGATTGTTGTTTGTTTTTTTTTAACTATTAAGGCCAGAGTCAACGCACGCAACATTAACCGTTTGTTTCGGAGCCTATAATAATTAGCCCACCATATAATAATTAGCCTATCATAAACATTTCAAGATAATTGGACCATAAAAATGTAGCTATGAATTATTTTAATTAATTACATAATAACATAGATATAAAGTTACAACAAAAATTTTATACTAAAGTATATTATATGTTCACTGTAGATCTACTCATGTGGAGACTAACAAAATTAGATTTTCTATTTTATGCTTTTTCTATGATTTTCTATGATTTTTCAAATATCCAGTCAAAATAAATAAAAAAGAAAAATACAAAACCATGTTACTATAGCAAAACCACCATTCAAAACCGCTTTGAGAGATAATTGGACCGGTTTTTGAAAAGTGAGGATAGAATATACAGTTTCATAGTTGAGAGGGTTAAGTAATCCACACCCCATAATTGATGGAGTGACATAGACTTTTTCCATTCTTTAGTCAGTTGGGCAAATACCTATATTATTATATCTCCAAATAAATAGTCTATTTCATGGACATTATTATGTCTCCAAAATAAATAGTCTATTTCGTGGAACATGGGTTACTGCTGGCGATGGCAATGCTGAGACGACGTCTCAGACACCCCTCAGATGTGTGTAGTAATTTACTACTTTTAGAGATTGTTCTGAAGCCTGGAGAAAAGAAATAGAAAACTTTGAGCCTTTTACTACTTGCTAGTTGCTACGCCAGGACAATTATTTGGTTTCATCCAGAATGTGGATGAATGACTATCAGCAACAACACAATATATGAGAACTTATTTTATCACTCCTTTTAAATAAAGAGAGAGCAGTATGGACTTCCATTTGTAAAGTATGGATACATGATAAGTTACACATATGCAGAGAGATGATAGCAACCTTGCATTTTGAATTTGGAGTTTTCAAAGTGTGTCAGCTCAAGACAGACCACTGACTCATTAATTGTGTCATCACAGAAAATATTCTTAGGCTGCATTACCAATGGCTTTTGAACCAACTGAAATCTAGTATCTATGGTAACCTGGATTTATCACAAATGGTTTCTAGACTCTCAATGATAAGATACATAAATCGATTAAAATATGGAAGGTGGCATACGTCTTCAAATAAAGTTAATAATGCATGCTACTTCAGCTTGGAAAATGAATATATCTGACCCTTGGAAATAGAAGTATATCAGACTCATGAAAACAATGTGAAACAAAATAGCAGAGCACTCTACCCAGGCAGTACCTAGCTAATGCCTAATGCTGATGCTGCACCGTTCAATCTCTCTAATCTGCCATAGAACATCAAATGCTCTCGGCCAAATTAGTGTTTCCACAGTAAGCTGCATGGAGAATATAAAAACTAGTAGTGACCACAAATAAAAAAATATTCCACATTAGATCGTACAAGGAGAATATGTATTTCCATTTTGTAAAGGATTTTCTCTCATTTTGAAAAAAAAAAAAAAAAAAAAGAGAATAGTGTGTGAAGGGCTACAATTACTCAAACTCTGGACAAACACCTATTCTTAAACTCTGGACAAACAACTATTCTTAAACTCTGGATAGACACCTATTCTTGTATAAATCTTGCTTATGTCCATTTGTATGTACATTCCATCAATATAAGCCATACCAGATGTAGGTTTAGTAAATCCAGTCAGCTATTGTCAGGTTAAGAAAATTTGGTAATCTGAGGTAGCAATCAAAAATCAATCCAATTTGCACATGAAAAAAAAACTCTAAAATAAAAAGGGTGCAAAACATGGAATTTAAATATATTCCTACATGAACATCTTAAACTGATGATCCCTTATTTAAACAGATGTACGGCTGCAGTCATTGTTCAAAAATTCTTGAAAAAAAAAAAAGATATTTGACTTTCATTTTCCTTCCAAGCACCAAGAGAAAATACTACTGTAGATACCAAACATAACATTAACATGCTACTACTCGAGGTCAATAAGAGGCTCAAGAAATTTACTATACAAAATATGATTTACATAACATGCTAATAAGAGAGGTTTTTCCAGCACCATTTGAACCAAGAAGTCCAAAACATTGCCCTTATTGGATAGAAGTGGCAAGCCTTAGACAGTAACTTTCTCTGCATTTCCATCTTTTGGAGGGTAAACATTCCTTGTCAAGTATGATCGAATAACTACAGTCTGGTTGTTGCAAGAATCTATCAACAACTCTCTCTCTCTCTCTCTCTCTCTAAAAAGAGAGAGGAGAAACCACATCATAATAATGCAACAGATTTTGTGAAAAGACATTCATGCAGGAGTAATTTTAACCGATACTAACTAAATTCAGTTTAAATAACATCACCTTATATGCAGCATCCAACCTTGGGTGTATTTTGTTATGTGTTCTTTATATACAAGGGGATTACTTGACCCGTATGCAACTAATGAATTGAGATTAATATACTCTCAAAAGACCATATCAGAAGACAAAAGAGCCAAAAAAAAAAAAAAAAAAAAAAAAAAAACCCTAGGTGACTCATGGGCGCACAACTGCATCTTATGGATGTGGGTGAACACGGAGCAGTATCTGCAACCCCTCTTCTATGTCCTATGTCCTGCAGAACATAACACATACATACAGAAAGATCTGGGATGCGCCTCTCTCAAAACGTAACTCCTGTCAATTTCAATTGAAGCTTCAAAATCTTGAGGCTGTGTGGGCAGCTTCTGAAGGGTCTTATGGCTCCTGTCCGGGCGAGAAGCTATTGACAAAGTTTCTAATTCCAATTTGGAGGCAACCAAATTCATCAGAATGCCATTGTCAAGAAAGAAACATAGCTCACTCAAGTACCATTTTGATTAAGGGCTAAAATTCCATTTTCAGGATCACTCAAGTCCCTCAATTGCACTAGAGAAGTTCAAATAAAATCCTGTTGACGGAGGTGGAGGGCTCATAGATTATGTGGCACAAAGAAAATGGTGGGAAGAACTCCACAAACACAATAAGTCTTCCTGAAGCATAATAAGAAATGGATGAAAGTTTCTGAAACCTAGCAATAAGAGTATGTACAGGAGAAAGTTGGGCTCAGACTTGAGACAGTCCAGGGAAGTTAATAAACTCAGAAGAATGCAATCACAACAAAAGTTCCTTCTCAGAAGCGTGGCAGCAAGATAGAACCCAGTGAAAGAAATATACCACTAATCAAACATTTAATAACACTTAAGCCAGTCGCCAATAGCAAAATGCTAGAACACTAGATTTCAAAATGGCTGATCATGAGGATGAAAAACAAAGCTTGAAACAGGTTCCTAATAGTACTTTCCCGAACAAGTGTCAGCTAATCTTCGGCTGTCATCTTATATATAGCCATTCCCATTGGTGATCTCCAGCACAGCTAGAGGCAAAAGCAGCAGTAAGGCCTGGAAAACTCTCCTCGTAAGGATGCACAAATCGACGACGAAATCTCTCATCGCCCATAGCGGCAATAGAATAGAAGGTAGGCTTGTCATTGAACACCCCTTTTGCCCTGAGAAAATTCATCAGACGGTACCGTGGCAACAACCGACGGTCAATGCTATAATTTATCAGCGCTGGCCTTTGTGCGATGTATGGCACCTCCATTCCGACAACCCCGACCAAGAATTCCATGCTTCTTCGAACCCTTTCCTCGGTGAAACCCAATATAAGCGGGTCCCTCTTCACTGCTGATACTATATGATCCTTTGACCATCCAAGATTCTCAAACAGCTGTATACTCTTGGTTATCTTCTCACCGCCAAGGACTGCAAATGTGTAAAGCCCGCGGAAGAACGATTTCGAGCCCTGCTGGATTCTAAACTCATGAAGGCGAGGCACAGCTTCCTGCAGGTTCTTAGGGTTCGTGTTAAGCACCCGGGACATGAAGCTGCTGGGGATATCAGAAACATTTATACCACACTCTTGGAGAAGCGCCAAGTTGGGCTTGCCAACCTTCTCAATCCTTCTGCTGAGGAGACCAGCGTTACTTCTGAGCGCCCACATGAGCTTGTCGAGGGAGCCAAAGACCGAGATCCAAAACTCGAGATTGAGGCGAAGCGAGCCGTTGCGGAAGCGCCGGAAGGTGGCAACAAGGAGGAGGCGGCTGATCTCCGGACGTGACAGCCCGAGGTCGGTGAGCTCGGCGACGCGGGAGCTCAGGTTTCTGGAGCAGAGGACCTTGGGGTCCCTGGCGACGACGGCGGTGACCTCGGCGCGGGAGAGACCGAGGTTGGAGAGGAAGGCGACGACCGCGTCGGGCCTCGAGGCGTCCTTCAGATGGGAGATGCTCTTCGACGCCTTGAGGGCCTGCGCTCGGGTGAGGCCGCAGGTGGCGACAAGGTAGTCCTCGACGGCGAACGGGCTTGCAGCGACGCATTTGGTGGCGGAGAGGGGGCGGTGGGGATAGAAGAGCGGGGAGTTGTGGGGGCAAGGGCCGCGGGGTGGTGTCCGGGGAGGAGGGAGATGATGCGCTTGCTTAGGTGGATCATGGCGCTCCGGCGGCGGCGTGCCGGCGTGAGGGTTTCCGGAGCCCGGCGGATGACCTCGGCCTCCTCTCTTCCCCTGTGTGTCAACTGTTAGGGCTCCTTCAGAATATAGGGTAGCAAAAGAATAGGAATAGTGGAAATGTAGAATTCAAAGTGAACATGTTTTTCTAATCCATAGAAAAAAAATATTTGGATAGGCAAAGGTGAAACATAGGAATTTTAAAATGAACTTTAGAGCCAAATAGAATTTGCTTTCTTAATCAACCTAATATTGTATTGTACTCTCTTGATTAAAGACAAGATATTCCTATAACTCTATTCTTTGTCTAGTTTTTTGTGCATAGAAATTTTTCCATGAAGTCTAGGTGGATTGTTGTTTTCCTATGGAATTGGAGGGAAAGGAAAGTTTCCTTTAAAATTCTTATGAGCAATTTTTATAAACCAAAGGCTAGCGTAGGAATCCAATCTATAGTAATTGAATCTTTTGTTTTTCCTTTGTTTCTCCTTCATTCCAAATGAGGCCTTAAAGGCCGAAGGTGGCTTTCAGTTGGGCCGCATATAGAATAGGCCCAAATCCGCGTGTAGCCGACAATTTAGCAAAGCCTAGTACATATATACCCTCCAGTGTGTGTTCGGAAACGCTTGAAAAGTTCACCCCGCTTCACTGCGGGTAGGAGCAAGCCAGCAAGGGGATGATGTTACTGCAGTATTGAATAGTTTGAAGCTATGTAAAAAAAAAAGAGATGTGGCCGCCTATATAAGAAAAGGGGCTCGAAAACTTAGTCTGAACTCTATGAAGCACACAAAAAATGTTTCATCTATGTCTGAATGAACCGGAATAGATTTTATAAAAGATTAGTATAAGCCTATGTTTTTGTCTTGAGACGAGTAATAACCGTATGTATGCATATCACATATGTATGCATATCACAGTTCCAATTGAGTCACAGACAGGTTCCTAGAAAGAGCACTCTGGTTGGTATATCGGTAGAAGCCAAATGTATAGGATGCATCAGTTTTATGTTATGCAAGAGCAAGAGAAACCCGCTTATTAAAAGCTGAACCCACTAATTCTCCCCCCCCCCCCCCCCCCACGCCTCAAACAAATGCTAGGTCAAACTGTAGTCAATTTTGTTCATTGATATACACAATTTTAAAAAGGAAACAAAATAAAAAACATATCAAAACACAATTAAAAAAGGAAAGAGGATCAACAGGATCTCACCCTTTTTTTAGCATGGGAAGAAAACTGGAGTTGAATCAACATTCTACATAGGGGAAGGAAAAAAATCAAGCTAATGCAGCACAATACCACATTATACTACATCAACACCATCCGGTATGGCTTATTAGATGGAAAGTTGTGGCAGAACCTTCTAAATTACATGGCCCACAAGCACCTGACATTGTCCCTAAGACCTCTGTCAGCCATACTTGTGTACCACATAACCTAAAAGAGTTCTGTCGGGTGGATCCCCGATAAACCACGATCACTCCGGGATCGATACTTACGAGAGACATCACAAGATTACAACGGTTTTCATACAAAATACCGGAGTAGCGGAAGACTTACAATAACTTAATTTACAAAACTTTTATCAAACTTATACAAACCGTAGTAGCATTATTACAAACAGCGGAAGTACCATTACGTAACTTTATTACACTCACGCAACGAAAGTGCCCTGCCCACGGGCCACACAATCTATTCCTCGGCAGACTCTTCCTCGATCACCGTCATGCAACAATGTGGCAGAACCTTCTAAATTATATGGCCCACAAGCACCTGACATTGTCCTTAAGACCTTTGTCAGCCGTACTTGCGTACCATATAACCTAGAATGTTCCGTCGGGTGAACCCCCGATAAACCACGTTTCCTCCAGGATCGATACTTACAGAGACATCACAGTATTACAACACTTTTCATACAAAATACCAGAGTAGCGGAAGGCTTACAATAACTTAATTTACAAAACTTTTGTCAAACTTATACAAACCAGAGTGGCGTTATTACAAAACAGCGGAAGTATCATTATATAACTTTATTACAAACACACAATGAAAGCGCCCTGCCCACGGGCCACACAATCTACTCCTCAGCAGACTCTTCCTCGATCACCGTCATGCAACAAGGGCCGTAGCACTCTTGTCCATGCGGTTCACACGCACGGGGTTGAACAAACCCCGAGTACAAAAAAAGTACTCCGCAAGACTTACCCGACCAAAATTGGGGAGAAGACTTCGGGAATGCTTTGGCTAATAGGAATCAAGGTAAGGCTTTAGCAAGATCAAATGACACCTTTGCAAAAGAGACTAAGCCAGTCCTTACTTTACTACATCAATCACTTGTCAACCAAGTATCGGATTCAAAACTTTCCATCATCAACTTCCATTATTACTACGATGCTCGGGTGCTAGGATCACGGCTCCCATATCGTGGAGCACACGACGATTCGAATCGCTTTATATACCCAAATTGGGGCTTCCTAGCCACCACGATGTATGCGGGACCCGAACATCTTACATACATCAACTCACGCTTGTATTTCTCCCGACCCGAGCGGGTCCTAGCTACGAGTACAAGTACACCATCTCCCTACGCCGCGGTCCCCTTCCACGGTGGCCCCCGTAGGATGGGTACACGCTACACTCGTCCCGGTATCCGTTCTCGTCAAAAGATAGTACAAGGGAGCTTACCGCCATTAGCATGCGACTAGTACTATCCAATAACCTCATGATCCCGGGGCCAAGGCAACGAGCGGTGCTTAACCGACTCACAAGTGGACGACACTACACCGGGGCACTAGCCCCTCCCGGTGCAAGTCACTCCACCCGGTCTCGATTTACTCATCATCATGCTCTTGTTGCGTACCCTTGACCCGATCAAAGTGAAGGGATACCAACAAGTAACATCGAGGTTTTCGTAATTGCCCTCAAGGGGGAACTTTTGTTATCACATCTTTAAAAACATTTCATAAAGCACGTTGCTATTTGCGGGGCTAAGCATGCACTAGCATTTTCGAAATCAAAACAGGTATCCGGGGTATATATCAAGGTACGGTAAATGCACCAAATTAGGTGATCACACAACTCCTGTTACCTAATGCATCACATCATCAACATACAATATAAAAACTTTTTCGAAATACAAGGCGGGGTTTAAATGCATCCTGGCTTGCCTTGGGGCTCGGCGAAGTTAGGAGCAGCGATCCAATCACCGAGATTAGATCCAACCTTCTCACGATGATCACTTTCTTCAAGAACTGGAGTTGGATTAACTCCCTCCTGCAGACAGCCACGACTACACGAGTGGAATGCATGATTACGATGCGGTAATTAAAAGAGCATGCGATAATGATGCAACGATTGTTAACCTATCTTGAGTACAACTTTCCTTCACGGTATAGTTGCACTAAGAAGGTATAACTACCGTCGACGACGACGGTTTAACGATACGCAATCAACATGAAATGCCGAAGGTCATTAGGGTTAATGACCTAGGGTCATCACTCAATCCCAAAATCAGACAACACTAACAGTGATTAAAGGTGATTACTAATTTATTGACCATTTTTACAGTCGTTGAAAGCCACTAATTAACTTGCTAATTGGGAATTAATTAAACCCTAATTAACCACTTGATTAATTAATTAAACATTAATTAATCAAGGTATTAATTAAGCATAATACAAAACTTAGTCAAAATCTAATCAAACTTCATAATTAAGATCATTATCACCTAATTAGCACACCAAACAAATTTCATAATTTTTGGACTTATATTTTAATTATTAAAAATCATTGAAGTTACATTTATCAATTTAAAGAGCAAATTATTGCACAATTAAATTTTATTGAAAAACCATAGTTAGTATTTTTCCTTGACAGAGCACATTATAAGAGTCACATACATATTTTTCTCACATTTTTATCTGCCCAAAATGAATTAATACAAAAATATGAAAAACAGTATTTAAAAACTAAAAAGGAAAAAGAAAAACTCTTTTCTCTTCCGTGGACCGCCTTTGTGCGTACGGCCTGCTCCCGCGCACAGCGCGGCCCAACTCCGCGCAAGAGGGCGCGCGCGCGCTCAGCGGCCCGGCCTCCTTCTCTTCTCCCTCGGCCGACGAGGCGGGCCCGCTGTCGGCCTCTCTCTTCTTCCCCCGCCTCCTTCTTTCTCCCGGCAAGCGATTGCCGCGGCGCGGCGGACACCGTTCTTCGCCGGTGCTGCTTCTCCGGCAAAACCAGTCGCACCGGCGACTTCCTCACGTAACCCGCACCAACGACCTACTACTCGGCTCCGTTTGACCGCCGGGAGCACATACAGCCGAGGACGCGGGCGGCTCGGCCGTGGCGGCCCCCGACGATCAACCTTCCCTAAGCCCTTCCGCCGAAACTCAACATACCAAACGTGCTCAAAGACACCATGGCGAACTCGACGCGACGCGAATACGACCCCGAGCGGCTTTGATCAAGGAATAGAAGCTCACGGTGGTGGGGGCGCGCCGGTGACCTGAGAAAAAGAAGACGACGCTGCCTAGGTGACTTTGGTGGCGAGGGAAGCAACAAACGGTCTCAACGGATGCGCAAGACCAGAGCGGAGCTAGTTGGTAGATGGAGGAGGCGGTGATGGAGCGTGGAGCGCGAATTTCGCAAGAAGGTGAACGCGTCGTACGGGCGAAGGTGAAAGGAAAGAGAAAAAAATTGCGGCCGGTGCATGGTCTTTATAGGGCAAGGAGGTGCTTGACAGGTGGGGAGCAAATTCGGAGCCGGTGAGGTGGCTGGAGACGCGCGAACGGCGGGAAGGCACGAGAGGAGCCACGGCGACCATCGGCCGACCGGCCGGCATGGCGCCCCCATGCAACAACTGTCAGTAACAATCGCCACCTTTTTCTCCATTTTCAAAATTAAAACCAAAATTCGTAATGAACAGTGAAAACTCCCAAAATATCTTTTTTGTGTAACTTTTCCTGCTTTCCAACTTTGGTTAAAGGAATTTGGTCCAAATCCGAATAGTTTTTGAATTTAAAGTTCAATTTTGAAAAAGGTTCAAAACCCTAACTTTGGGGATTTCAAAATTACTTTTAAATTTGGAATAAAAGATGAAAATCTCCAAAAATAAAAGTTGTTCCATTTCTCAAGGTCTACAATTCTCATTTAGGAAGTTTTCATGAAACCCAATAATTTTTGAATTGTAGTTTAAAACTCAAAAGGGGACAATTTGAAATTCAAATTACTTTCGAAATTACTCCAAATTTTATTCAAAAACTTGAAAAACTTTGTATACCAAAGTTGTAGAGCTCAAAGAGATGCACAAACTGTATTTTGGAAGTTTTCCCCAAATTTTGAATATTTTGAGGTGAAATTATGAAGGGGGTAAAAACATACTTAAAATATCCCTTTTTTGAAATGAATTTCAAATTGAAATCTTGGGCAAATAAATAGTGATGCTGTGACACTTTTCAAACCCAACCAATAGCATATTTTCAAAGTACAAAGTTCATACTTTCAAAAGGTGCCATTGGTTGGCAACTTTTATTTATAAAATTAATCATGGTTAGCTCACCAAATTTGAAAGTGATATTCCAATTCCAACACTTAGCCTCTCAAGCTAGGATTTGGGAATTGAATGCCAATTTCAAACTTGGTTCTCTCTTGCACCTCATTTGATTTAGAAAACTTGTTTAAGGTGAAAGTCGGGGTTAGCCAAGCACTTGCAAACATCACGGTTGATTTTAATTGATTGGTTTTATTTAAGAAATCAAACATGTGAGCGGGATTCAAATTATAAACATAAGCACATGTAATACAAAAGAGCTCAAACAACACCCTAGAATTGTAAACTCATTTTAATTATTTTCATTAGGGTTTGCTAAACATGAATGCTTATGCAATGATGATAATGACATGTCGGGTTTAGGTTAACGTAACACCGGGGTGTTACATTATATTCCCAAAAAAGGAATCTCGTCCCCGAGATTCAAAGCTTAGGGCTAAGTAATGGAAAAGGAAATGTATCAAGTAGACACACCTTACATGGTTTCATAAGGGAGGTAGAAGGGTTCATATTACAAGTCTCATGTTTTTAGGAAGTCACAATTCTTAGAAACGAATTGTGCCTTAGGTGAAGGAAAGTGGAAACTCCGGAAAAAGGCTCATCCAAGAATTTCTTAAACCAACTTATTCCAAAGATCACATCTATGTTTTGATCCTTCAGTACCATCAGATTTATGAGATAGAGATACCCACTCAAAGATATAAGAACTTGATATATCATTTCCCATATATGTATACGCCCTTCCGACAATTGTATCAAAAACTCATCTTTAATGTCCTTTATGGAAAGTTCATGCTTTGTAACAAAAGTACGATTGATGAATGTATGCGATGCACCAGAATCAAATAATATAATTGCAGGGCGACTGATCTTAATTATGAAGTTTGATTAGATTTTGACTAAGTTTTGTATTATGCTTAATTAATACCTTGATTAATTAATGTTTAATTAATTAATCAAGTGGTTAATTAGGGTTTAATTAATTCCCAATTAGCAAGTTAATTAGTGGCTTTCAACGACTGTAAAAATGGTCAATAAATTAGTAATCACCTTTAATCACTGTTAGTGTTGTCTCGATTTTGGGATTGAGTGATGACCCTAGGTCATTAACCCTAATGACCTTCGGCATTTCATGTTGATTGCGTATCGTTAATCCGTCGTCGCCGACGGTAGTTATACCTTCTTAGTGCAACTATACCGTGAAGGAAAGTTGTACTCAAGATAGGTTAACAATCGTTGCATCATTATCGCATGCTCTTTTAATTCTTGCATCGTAATCATGCATTCCACTCGTGTAGCCGTGTGCCGTCTGCGGAGGGGAGTTAATCCAACTCCAGTTCTTGAAGAAAGTGATCATCGTGAGAAGGTTGGATCTAATCTCGGTGATTGGATCGCTGCTCCTAACCGCCGAGCCCCCAAGGCAAGCCCCGATGCATTTAAACCCCCGCCTTGTATTTCGAAAAGTTTTTATATTGTATGTTGATGATGTGATGCATTAGGTAACGGGAGTTGTGTGATCACCTAATTTGGTGCATTTACCGTACCTTGATATATACCCCGGATACCTGTTTTGATTTCGAAAATGCTAGTGCATGCTTAGCCCCGCAAATAGCACAGCTTTATGAAATGTTTTTAAAGATGTGATAACAAAAAGTTCCCCCTTGAGGGCAATTACGAAAACCCGATGTTACTTGTTGGTATCCCTTCACTTTGATCGGGTCAAGGGTACGCAACAAGAGCATGATGATGAGTAAATCGAGACCGGGTGGAGTGACTTGCACCGGGGAGGGGCTAGTGCCCCGGTGTAGTGTCGCCCACTTGTGAGTCGGTTAAGCACCGCTCGTTGCCTTGGCCCCGGATCATGAGGTTATTGGATAGTACTAGTCGCATGCTAATGGCGGTAAGCTCCCTTGTACTATCTTTGACGAGAACGGATACCGGGCGAGTGTGTAGCGTGTACCCATCCTACGGGGGCCACCGTGGAAGGGGACCGCGGCGTAGGGAGATGGTGTCTTGTACCTCGTAGCTAGGACCCGTTCGGTCGGGAGAAATACAAGCGTGAGTTGATGTATGTAAGATGTTCGGTCCTGCATACATCGTGTGGCTAGGAAGCCCCACCGGGTATATAAAGCGATTCGAATCGTCGTGTGCTCCACGATATGGGGAGCCGTGATCCTAGCACCAAAGATCGTAGTAATAATGGAAGTTGATGATGGAAAGTTTTGAATCCGATACTTGGTTGACAAGTGATTGATGTAGTAAAGTAAGGACTGGCTTAGTCTCTTTTGCAAAGGTGTCATTTGATCTTGCTAAAGCCTTACCTTGATTCCTATTAGCCAAAGATTCCCCGAGTCTTCTCCCCAATTTTGGTCGGGGGTAAGTCTTGCGGAGTACTTTTTGTACTCAGGGTTTGTTCAACCCCTGTTGCAGGTGAACCGCATGGACAAGAGTGCTACGGCCCTTGTTGCATGACGGTGATCGAGGAAGAGTCTGCTGAGGAGTAGATTGTGTGGCCCGTGGGCAGGGCGCTTTCATTGTGTGTTTGTAATAAAGTTATATAATGATACTTCCGCTGTTTTGTAATAACGCCACTCTGGTTTGTATAAGTTTGACAAAAGTTTTGTAAATTAAGTTATTGTAAGCCTTCCGCTACTCTGGTATTTTGTATGAAAAGTGTTGTAATACTTTGTGATGTCTCTCGTAAGTATCGATCCCGGAGGAAAACGTGGTTTATCGGGGTTCACCCGACGGAACATTCTAGGGTTATATGGTACGCAAGTACGGCTGACAAAGGTCTTAAGGACAATGTCAGGTGCTTGTGGGCCATATAATTTAGAAGGTTCTGCCACAGAGGGTATCAGAGCGGTACTTGCAAAGATACTCACAGTGTTACTTTTCGAAAACTTCAAAATGTTTTGGATCCAAAAGATAAAGGTAGTTTAGTCCAAATTGCTTCTGCTCCGTCTTAATTCTTTCTTGTAGCCTTCTAGGTGCTATTTAAAAGAATCTTAAGCGGAGTATCATGTTGTTTTCTTTTGCCCTATATTACTAAAAGTATGCTTATGTTATGTTAAAAAGTCTTTTGCTTGATCCGTAGGTTCGATCATGCATCATGTTTAATTCACTTGTTTAAAGAATCATATCCCCGATAACAAGTGGTTGGGCTAAGTAAAATCAATCCTATTCTTGCTAGCCCTAAGGATCTCAATCTTATAGGCTTTGCTTGTGTATAAATATGATCTCATCTATAACAGATGTCTGGCAACACTCGTGCTGGTTCTTCACACGAGGAGGATGAGGTCCCTCGGGCACCACCGGCACCACCACCGTCCTTGGTGAAGGCCGTGGCGGCTTTAGTCCATGCCACCATCGAGAATGCCCGTATGCTACGGGAAATAAGTCGAAAAAATCGAGAATGCCCCACATGAGAATCATGGTCGTCGTAATCACGACGAAATCACATATCGCGATTTTCTTTGAAACTCGTCCGCCGGTGTTCACAAGGGCCGAGGAACCTTTAGAAGCTAATGATTGGCTTCGGATTATAAATCAAGTTTGACCTGCTAGAGGGTTGTCCCGACTTGTTGAAACCCAAGTTTGCTTTGCCCAACGGTTGAGAGGCCCCGCATCCGCATGGTGGGCAAACTTCCTTGCACGTCAACCCACCGGGACAACAAGTCACTTGGGCTATGTTTCAAGATGCCTTCCGTCGGCATTTCATTCCCGACGAGTAATGCAAGCCAAGCCGGAAGAGTTTCTAGCATTGAAGCAAGGTGGTCGATCGGTGGTGCAATATGTGAACCTGTTTAGTCAACTATCACGGTATGCACCCGAACATGTGGACACCGACAAAAAAAGAAGAAATGTTTTGTTCGGGGTTTAAAGAGTGATATTGAAACTCACCTTACCGCCAATCCAACCGCCACTTTCTATGAGGCGGTGGATATCGCCATATCCTATGAAAGATCCATGCTTAAACGTAAGAGTGAAGAGCGGCGTGCTTTCTAACCCATCCGGCGGAAACCAGAAACGTCGGGAAGGTTATGTTCCATCCTACTCGGCATACCCACCAAAGAATCCCGTTATCCGGCACCAACCCTATTACTACCCACCACGGAATTGGCGAGTCATCAAACTTATCATTACCCACGGCGGCAAGCCTACCCAAAGGCAACATGAGAACACTCACCATGCCGCCACAACTTATCCTCGGCCAGCGGAATACCGGGGTATTCGAACTCCCCACTCCACTAGCTCCCCGGGCTTAGTCCAATCGGTAAAGGTCGCCGCTTTAATTGTGGAGAGCCACACTATGTTCGATATTGCCCCTACCCAATACGAGAATACCTCTAACTTCCGGCAAAGGGCCGGGCAATCGCCAAAGATCGGGGTCAAGGCCGGGGTAAATCACGGATGTCCCAAAGGTGAATGCCGGGGAGGAAACCCGGGCGTGTGTATCACGTTCAAACTGGAGATGTTCTTAAAGGAGAATCTGTTTTAATGGGTATATAAAGCGATTCGAATCGTCGTGTGCTCCACGATATGGGAGCCGTGATCCTAGCACCAGCATCGTAGTAATAATGGAAGTTGATGATGGAAAGTTTTGAATCCGATACTTGGTTGACAAGTGATTGATGTAGTAAAGTAAGGACTGGCTTAGTCTCTTTTGCAAAGGTGTCATTTGATCTTGCTAAAGCCTTACCTTGATTCCTATTAGCCAAAGATTCCCGAGTCTTCTCCCCAATTTTGGTCGGGTAAGTCTTGCGGAGTACTTTTTGTACTCGGGGTTTGTTCAACCCATTTGCGGGTGAACCGCATGGACAAGAGTGCTACGGCCCTTTGTTGCATGACGGTGATCGAGGAAGAGTCTGGCGAGGAGTAGATTGTGTGGCCCGTGGGCGGGGGCTTTCATTGTGTGTTTGTAATAAAGTTATATAATGATACTTCCGTTTGTTGTAATAACGCCACTGCTTTGTATAAGTTTGACAAAAGTTTTGTAAATTAAGTTATTGTAAGCCTTCCGCTACTCTGGTATTTTGTATGAAAAGTGTTGTAATACTGTGATGTCTCTGTAAGTATCGATCCTGGAGGAAACGTGGTTTATCGGGGGTTCACCCGACGGAACATTCTAGGTTATATGGTACGCAAGTACGGCTGACAAAGGTCTTAAGGACAATGTCAGGTGCTTGTGGGCCATATAATTTAGAAGGTTCTGCCACAAACAAGGGCCGTAGCACACTTGCTCATGCGGTTCACCTGCAACAGGGGTTGAACAAACCCTGAGTACAAAAAGTACTCCGCAAGACTTATCCGACCAAAAATTGGGGAGAAGACTCAGGAATGCTGGCTAATGGGAATCAAGGTAAGGCTTTAGCAAGATCAAATGACACCTTTGCAAAAAGAGACTAAGCCAATCTTTACTGTACTACATCAATCACTTGTCAACCATGTACCGGATTCAAAACTTTCCATCATCAACTTCCATTATTACTATGATGCTTGGTGCTTGGATCACGGCTCCCATATCGTGGAGCACACGACGATTCGAATCGCTAATATACCCAAATTTGGGGCTTCTAGCCACACGATGTATGCGGGACCGAACATCTTACATACATCAACTCACGCTTGCATTTCTCCCGCCGAACGGGTCCTAGCCACGAGGTACACCACCATCTCCCTACGCCATGGTCCCCTTCCACGGTGGCCCCGTAGGATGGGTACACGCCACGCCATCCCGGTTATCCGTTCTCGTCGAAGATAGTACAAGGGAGCTTACCGCCATTAGCATGCGACTAGTACTATCCAATAACCTCATGATCCCGTACCAAGGCAACGAACGGTGCTTAATCGGCTCACAAGTGGGCGACACTACATCGGGGCACTAGCCCTTCCCCGATGCAAGTCACTCCACCCGGCCTCGATTTATTCATCATCATGTCCTTGTGGTGTACCCTTGACCCCGTCGGAACAAGGATAAACAACAAGCAACATCGATTTTAAATAAATTCCCTTCGAGGAGTATTGTTATCACACTTTTGAAAACAGTTTTATCAAAACCCTACACTAATGGCAAGGCTAAGCGTATACTAAGCATTTCAAAATCAAAACAGTATACTGAGGGTAAAAGTAACAAGGTACGGTAAATGCATCAAAGTAGGGTAGCACTCAACTCCTACACCTAATGCATTATATCTGGAACATAAAATCATAAAAACTTTTCGAAATACAAGGGCGGGTTTGAATGCATCCGGGGCTTGCCTTGGGGCTCGACGGTTAGAATTAGCGATGGCAATTTGCCGAGATCGGGACCAATCTCCTCACGCCGAACACCTTCTTCAGACGGCACGGCTACACGATTGAGATGCATGATTACGATGCAGTGAATAAAGAGCATGCGATAATGATGCAACGATTGTTAACCTATCTTGAGTACAACTTTCCTTCACGGTATAGTTGCACTAAGAAGGTATATCTAGCGCGTCGGCGACGGACTAACGATACGCAATCAACGGAAATGCCGAAGGTCATTAGGGTTAATGACCTAGGGTCATCACGCAATCCCAAAATCAAGCAACACTAACAGTGATTAAGGGTGATTACTAATTTATTAACCATTTTACAGTTGTTGAAAGCCACTAATTAACTTGCTAATTAAATATTAATTAAAACCCTAATTAATCAAGAATTAACTAATTAACATTAATTAAAACAAGGCATTAATTAGGCATAATACAAAACTTAATCAAAACATGATCAAACTTTATAATTAAGATCATTAGCATCTGAGTAGCACACAAAACAAATTTCATAATTTTTGGACTTACATTTTATTTATTAAAAATCATGGAAGTTGTAGTTATTAATTAATGGAGCAAATTATCATACAATTAAAACTTATTGGAAAAACATGGTTAGTATTTTTCATGGACAGAGCACATCACAGAGATCACATGCATATTTTTATTTTATTTTTAACTGCCCAAATGAATTTATGGCAAAAAAGATGAAAAAACTGCATTTAGAAAAAAAAAAAAGAAAAAGAAAAAGCTTCTCACTCCCCTACTTTGGGCTTCTTGTGCAGCCTAGTATCGCCCGGACCCGGCAAGACTGCGTGCGGCACGCGCTTGCCTCCCTTCTCTCCCCTCTCACCGACAAGTGGGGTGCACTGTCGACCCTTCCTTCTTCCCTTCTCCGTTTCTTTCTCCGTAGAACAAATGATCTGGGCGGTGGCCGTGGCGACTCCCGCCGACGATGACTCTCCCGGGCGACAAGAGCTACCCCAGCCGATTCTCCTCTCTTCCCCGAGCACAACGAGGTACCATACGTCTACCCTACACCACCGGAGCGAGCTCACCGGCGTCAACGGCGGACGGCGGCGAAAATGCCCTGACGAAAGCGTGGCTCGCCGGAGCTCCTCGGCGAGCGACAATACCCCGGGCGTACTCTACGCACTTTGGCGAACTCGTCCAACCCCATATTACGACTAGTAGTGGCTTGGTATGAGTAATGCGGCGGCGAGCGGCGGCCCGGCATGGCGGAGCTTCGATGGCATGCATCGTTCCACCAAACCGAGCACAATCGATGCAACAGATGGCACCGGTGTGTGCGGGGGCTCACCACGGCTACGGTGCTCGCTCAAATCGGCGGGGGCGGCTGGAGGTGGATGCTCGTCGTTGGCGGTTAGGCGGGCGGGCCTCAACGGAGTTGAGGAAGAAACGGTGGCGCCGCAATGATTCCGACGACCTCCGGTCGCTTTTTTCTTGGCTCAAACGACACACAAGGTTGTGGACGGAGGTGTGTGACAAAGCAATTGGACAGCGGCGTTGCGTGGTGGGTGCGCTTTGCCGGCGGCGAGAGGGCGGAGGCGGCGACGATGAAGAAGAAGAGGAACGGAAATTGGCGGCGGCATCGCCTTTTATAGGGGCAAGGATAGACCGTGGAGCTAGTCGGGCGACGCCACGACTCCGGCCAGGTGGTTGGTTTCGAGGGATCGCCGGTGAAGACGCGAGAAGAGCCACGGCGGCGACGACCGGCCGGCATGGGCTCGGTGGCAAGGTGTCCCCCCCCCTGTACAACACTGTAGCGAGTGCCGGCTCACTCCCTCTCTTCTCAAATTACTCCCGAAATTTGAATAAAAGATGAAAAATTCCCAAAATACAGTTTGCTCCAAATTTCATGCTCTACAACTTTTATGTAAGAAGTTTTGTCAGATTTCAAATGGATTTTGAATTTGCATTTCAAATTCAAAAAAAAGAGGTCAAAAACTAAATTTTAAGGATTTCAAAATTACTTTTAATTTTTGAATAAAAGATGAAAATCTCCAAAAATAAAAGTTGTTCCATTTCTCAAGATCTACAACTTTCATTTAGGAAGTTTTTCATGAAATCAAATAATTTTTGAATTGAAGTTTAAAACTCAAAAAGGGGCATTTTCCAATTCAACTAACTTTTGAAATTACTTAAAATTTTATTCAAAAACTTGAAAAACTTTATATACCAAAGTTGTAGAGCTCAAAGAGATGCACAAACTGTATTTTTTGGAGTTTTCCCAAATTTTGAATATTTTGGGGTGAAATGGTAAAGGGGCAAAAACACTTTTGAAAATCTCCCTTTTGAAAGGTTTTTCAAATTGGAATTTTGGGCAATTAATTCATGATATTGTGGAACTTTTCAAACCCAACCAATAGCATACTTTCAAAGTACAAACTTCATACTTTGAAATGGTGCCATTGGTTAGCAACTTTTATTTAGAAAATCAATTATGGTTAGCTCCCGAAATTGAAAATGAAATTCGAATTCCAACACTTAACCAACTAGGGTTAGGGTTTGGGACTCGGATTCAATTCAATTTTGGTTCTCACTTTTGCATCATTTGAATTGTAAAACACGGTTAGGGTGTGAGTCAGGGTTAGCCAAGCACTTGCAATCATCAAGATTAGTTTTAGTTGGTTACTTTTATAAACAGAATCAAACATGTGAATTGGAGTTTAATGATATACACATAAACATACGATATAAAAAGAGCTCAACCAACCCTAGAATTAAATAAATTCACTTTGGTTGTTTGCATTTATGTTCTCTAATTATGAATGCTCATGCAATGATGATGATGACATGGCAGGTTTAGGCTAACGTAACACCGGGGGTGTTACAAAAGTGTGCATGCATCTTAAGACAGTTGGAAGTAAAAGTCTAGCAAATATGAAAAGAATACATTAACATACAGGACAGATCATAAGTGTTCAACGGTAATAAACCTATACCTTTATGCTTCCCTACAATCGAACTAACACATTAACCTATGAGGGCTTGCCCAACGCAAGGACATGGCATGCTGCCTCAAATTCCAGATCGACTCTGAGCAGCCACGTCAAAGCAGTTGATCAGCCCAGAGCACAGAGCAGCCTGCAGAAGCACTAGTAGTCTCGTCAGTCTAAAAGCTAGAGCCACTACCGGAGCAAAGCAATGGGAGAGAAAATATGCTACGATGTGTGCTCTAGGGAAACAATGTCTGATCAAAGCCTGCAAAAAGAAAACAGTACGTGACCCCACAAATAGTGTTTTGGCCCTTGTTCAGATTGTGAAAAAACTTGCATGTGAAGCATTGTAGCACTTTCGTTTGTATTTGGCAAATATTGTCCAATCATGGTCCAACTAGCCTCAAAAGATTCGTCTCGTGATTTACAACTAAACTGTAAAATTAGTTATTTTTTTTACTTACATTTAATGCTCTATACATGCGGGTACAAATTGATGTGATGGAGAGAGAGTGGAAAAACTTGCGCAAATTTAGGAAAGAGAACAAGGCCTTGGAGTAGCTCGGGTTGGAGAAATATTTGCCTCAAATGCTTTTGCATGAATGTGGCGGCTCTTTTGCATGAAACTGCTAGATGCTGTTAGCCGGACACAGGAACCAAAAAAAGAAGGTTTTGTAAGGCAAGGCAATATTGCAGCTTTTCCATAGGAGCAGAAAAACAAAACAGCCAAATCAAAGTATCATTTTTAGATACCCATATGCAGTGCTGACTAAGAATTGAAGAATTTGGGATTTCATAAGTAATAAAATCATCCAACGGTGAAACAAAGAATTTTGAAACTATTTACTAATCGTACGTAACTCTGAATCTGAAATAGTAATCCACTGTTTTTTTGGTAAGCACACTGTGATCACACTTAAAAAATAATGTGTTTCTAAGCATGAGCTACCTGCAGTTGATAAGGTGGATAGTCACCCAACAATTTGTTTTTACTTCTGCTAATATATTTCACACAAGGGAGTCCCTCTGTGAATGGATACTGATATCTCTGTCTTTCTTTTCTTTGTGCTACCAGACCTGCGAGGTGCAGTTCATGGGAGACTGGAACACAGATTTTGGCCAAAAAAAAAAAAAACCATTATGAAAGTGATAGTAATCGAGGTCATATGGAATGACAGACAGAAAATGTGGACACCAATCAAGAAAGGAGAGAAGACTCTTGAACGCTCAACTCTATTTAGCTGTCTGATCAAGAAGCTTAAAGAATTCCTAGTGGAGGTGGAACTGTTGATCTGTGTGAGATTTTGGAGATGAATCGAGTGAACTACCATCACTCTCATCCAAGCTATTTATTGCAGAATTCATTCCTGCTGGATCTCTCTCCGTAGTGTTATGCCTAACTTGCTGCAAATTAAGAACCCAAATTATATTATGGCATTGGATAACTTACAAAATGCATAGAAGTTGTGATTAGCCTCTTTGTCACCTTCTCTCTAAGGCTAAGGTGGCATTGATATATTGGTGTGGTCTCACAAAGCTAAGTTCCTAATAATATGATTTTACCAAGAATTTTTGTCCAGGCAGCAAAGAAGTTATTAACAAAGTTCTTAATAATATTATTTTTACCAAGAATTTTTGTCTAGGCAGCGAAGAAGTTACTAACGAATGTTTGGTTGCGCGCCTAACCAGTTTCTTTCACAGTAGCTAACATTCCTGCAACTGCCAACAGAATGAAATAAAACAATAGGAAACTATATGAACCTGTGATGGTACTGCCCATAGCACAAATCGACATGAACGAATTCCATCTGGCAACCCGTGATGGTGCTGGCCATAGCACAGAGCATTAGTCAAGAACAGCTTATAGTCAAGCGTTTCCTACAACCCCATAAGCACTCTCAATCTTTGCTAGGAATGGACTCCAACAAATATGACAATGGCAATGCTGAGACATCATCTCATGACAAATATGACAATGGCAATGCTGAGACATCATCTCATGTCACTGCTTCTTGGGAAAAGCGAGTGTCAGACACACCAACACCACCCCTCAAATATGTGTAGTTTTAGAGATTGTTCTGAAGCCTAGAAAAAAGAAATATAAAACTTTGAGCCTTTTACTACTTGCTAGTTGCTACGCCAGGACAATTATTTTATCACTCTTTTAAATAAGGAGATGGCAGTCTGAACTTCCATTTCTAAACTAGGATATGCAGAGATATGAATATATGATAGCTACCTTGCATTCTGAATTTGGAGTTCTCAAAGTGTGTGTCAGCTCAAGACAGACATGGCTCATTAATAAGGTCATCACAGAAGATATTCTTAGGTTGCATTACCAATAGCTTTTGAACCAACTGAAATCTAGTATCTATGGTAACCTGGATTTATCACAAATGGTTTCTAGACTCTCAATAATAAGTTAAATAAATCATTAAAATATGAAAGTGGCATACGTCTTCAAATAAAGTTAATAATGCATGGTACTTCAGCTCGCAAAATGAAATACATATGATCCCTGGAAATGGAAGTATATCAGAGTCATGAAAATAAGTTAATGCCAAATGATGCTGCTGCACCATTCAATCTCTCTAGTCTGCCATAGAACATCAAATGCTCTCGGCCAATTATTGTTTCCCACAGTAAGATGCATGGAGAATATAAAAACTAGTAGTGATCACAAGTAAAAATATCCTACATTAGATCGTACTACGAGAATAGAGTTCCCAATCTTGTAAGTGATTTTCACTCACTTTGAAAAAAAAAAGGGAGAATACTGTGTGAAGAGCTACAATTACTCAAACTCTGGACAAACACCTATTCTTGTATGAATGTTGCTCATGTCCGTTTGTATGTACATTCCATCAATAAAGCCATATTAGATGTAGGTTTAGTAAATCCAGTCAGCTGATGTCAGGTTAAGGAAATTTGGTAATCAAGTAGCAATCAAAAATCAATCCTAAGCTAAAAATAAACCTCTGCAAAAAAATGGTGCAAATCATGGAATTAAATATATATTCCTACATGAACCTCTTCAATTGATGTCCCCTTATTTATTTAAACAATTGTACGTCTGCACTCTTAAAATTGTTCAAAATTTCATGAGAAAGGGATATTTGAATTTCATTTTCCTTCCAAGCACCAAGAGGTTCAAATACTACTGTAGATACCAAACATAACATTAACATGCTATTACTCAAGCTCAATAAGAGGCTCAAGAAATTTACAGTATAAAATATGATTTACATAACATGCTCGGGAAAGAGGTTATTTCAGCACCATTTGAACCAAGAAATCCAAAATGCCCTTATTGGATAGAAAGTGGGAAGCCTTAGACAGTAACTTTCTCTGCATTTCGATCTTTTGGAGGGTAAACTTTCCATGTCAATTATCACCGAATAACTACAATCTGGTTGTTGCAAGAATCTATCAAAATGCTACTTTCCAGAACACTAGATTTCAAAACGGCTGACCATAAGGATGAAAAACAAAGCTTGAAACAGGTTCCTAATAGTACTTTCCTGAACAAATGTCAGCTCTCTCTATCTTCACCTGCCATCTAATATATAGCCGTTCCCATTGGTGTTCTCCAGCACAGCTCGAGGCAAAAGCAGCAGCAAGGCCTGGAAAATTCTCCTCGTAAGGATGCACGTATCGACGACGAAATCTCTCATCGCTCATAGCGAAAATAGAATAGAAGGTAGGCTTGTCACTGAACAGCCCCTTTGCCCTGAGAAAATTCATCAGACAGTACCGTGGCAACAACCGACAGTCAATGCTATAATTTATCAGCACTGGCCTTTGTGCGATGTATGGCACCTCCATTCCGACAACCCCGACCAAGAATTCCATGCTTCTTCGAACCCTTTCCTCGGTGAAACCCAATATAAGCGGGTCCCTCTTCACTGCTGATACAATATGATCCTTTGACCATCCAAGATTCTCAAACAGCTGTATACTCTTGGTTATCTTCTCACTGCCAAGGACTGCAAATGTATAAAGCCCGCGGAAGAACGATTTCGAGCCCTGCTGGATTCTAAACTCATGAAGGCGAGGCACAGCTTCCTGCAGGTTCTTAGGGTTCGTGTTAAGCACCCGGGACATGAAGCTGCTGGGGATATCAGAAACATTTATACCACACTCTTGGAGGAGCGCCAAGTTGGGCTTGCAAACCTTGTCAATCCTTCTGCTGAGGAGAGCGGCGTTACTTCTGAGCGCCCACATGAGCTTGTCGAGGGAGCCAAAGACCGAGATCCAAAACTCGAGATTGACGCGAAGCGAGCCGTTGCGGAAGCGCCGGAAGGTGCCAACAAGGAGGAGGCGGATGATCTCCGGACGTGACAGACCGAGGTCGGTGAGCTCGGCGACGCGGGAGGACAGGTTTCTCTCCACGTCGGAGCAGAGGACCTTGGGGTCCCTGGCGACGACGGCGGTGACCTCGGCGCGGGAGAGGCCGAGGTTGGAGAGGAAGCCGACGACCGCGTCGGGCCTCGAGGCGTCCTTCAGATGGGAGATGCTCTTCGATGACTTGAGGGCCTGTGCGCGGGTGAGGCCGCAGGTGGCGACGAGGTAGTCCTCGACGGCGAACGGGCTTGCAGCGATGCATTTGGTGGCGGAGAGGAGGCGGTGGGGATAGAAGAGCGGGGAGTTGTGGGGGCAAGGGCCGCGGGATGGCGTCCGGGGGAGAAGGGAGATGATGCGCTTGCTTAGGTGGATCATGGCGCTCCGGCGGCGGCGTGCCGGCGTGAGGGTTACCGGTGTCCGGCGGCGGCGTGCCGGCGTGAGGGTTTATCGGTGGCCAGCTGATGGCCTCGGTCTCCTCCCCTCTTCCACTGTGTGTCAACTGTCAAAGGCCGGAGGTGGCTTTCAGTCGGGCCGCATCTAGAATAGGCCCAACAGGCCCAAATCTTCATGTGCTCAGAGCCGACAAGATTAGCAAAGCCCAGGCCCAGCACATATACCCAGCTAAGGCTTCTCGGTCTCCTCTCTTCCACTGTGTGTGTTCGAAACGCTTGAAACCCTCCCGGCGGCGGCGGCGGCGGCGGGTTGCGCCAGCCGAAGCTCCCGGCGCTCTCATCCGGTGCAAGAAAAGAGGGGAAGGAGGCAGGAGCCGGCTCCAATGGACAGTGGAAGCGATTCCGACGGCGCCCCCGAGGAGCTCACCGCCGTCCAGGTACGTCTGTCTAGTCCTCTTCCCTGAAGACCCGACCCTACGCGAGAGTACATCACGATTACGTACGATTATTCTGCTCAAGCAGACGATGGATAGACGGGAAGATAGTCCCATAAGAGGATTGTACAGCTCTGTGCCGTCGATTTGGTTGGTCGAGAACTTATTTTTTGGGTTGGATTTAGGGTGTTAGCTCCTTAGCCTTGCTTGTTTCTTCTTCACACTTCAAGCTCCATCTTGAGATAAGAAAAAAAATACTGAGTGCTGTGCCTTGTTATTGTTATTGTCTTTTAGGCTGTTGAGAAGCACGAAGAGATCAGTAAAGTTGAGAAGGACAATGCCATCAGGTGTGTTTCTTATGCTTACTTTGCAGCTGATGACTGAATGGGGACCCTCTGCTGCGCAATGTGCTACTATGATCTGTTCTTGTTTCTGTAAACTGTACACGAGTAGTTGCCACTTGATGGTCGCTATGGAGACTAGTTCTGCTTGTCTTCGCAGACTATGCTAGATTCCTTAGTGGTTCTCTTGGTTTCAGTTGATGCAAGTGCCATCACAAATTTTGTTCTGGATGCTCACCAAATGAATTCTAGATGCACAATAATCAGGAAAAATCTCCTTGTACATATTTGTTAGTAATGTTTATGCCTAATTGTAGAGCTTTTAACATTTACAGTTTCTTTGTTTTAGATGTTTATATAGTTTTGTGTATAACTCATGGTGTGTTCTGTGGCAATCCAATCCAATGGTATAACTGTTATTGATTTGTGGGTAATCTTTTTGTGTAACTCATATGAATTACCTATCTGAATCTTATTTTCTTGATGTCATCAGGGTGCTATAACTTTTTTTATTATCTGATTTTTGTATAGTGGAGATAATAATGTCATATGAGCATGTGGGATGTGTTCTTGCAGAGTAACACGGGAAGGAAAGGAGCGGAGGAAACGTTGGGCCCAAATCGAAGAACTTCGTCTAAACCAGATAAGAAGGCGCCAAAGGAAGTAGTTGAAGATACCAAACAGAGTGAGGAGAATGAGGAGACAAATACTATGCCTGGCATGCTCCCCACTAGTGTAATTGAAATTCTAGCAGCTCGTGAGAAGTATGTGCACTTCTCTTGCTCAATCAATTTGTATTAAAATCTTTGTTTTTGACTTCGACTTCATTGGGTAATTTGTCTTGATCTCACTCTCAGGCAAACCTTCGCATCAGATTCTGAGGAAGAAAATGTAAAGCAGAAGGTTCAGAAAAGGAAGAAGAGAATGAAAACTGATGGGTATGTTTAATGTTCCTGTCATCAAATATAAAGTGTCTGAAATGATACTTATGATAGTGGTTGCTGCTGTGTTTATCAGGCCTGAAACTATTCTGCTGAAAGATGTCCGGTCAACGCAACACGTGAAGAATGCCCTAGATTTCTTGGAGCAAAGGAAAAATCGGGTTCCAAGGTCAAATGCAGTTTTGAAGAATGCCAGTAAGGCTTTGCGTCTCCTGTCTTCAAAAGGCAATTTTCTAAGTTAAGCGTGTGGTAGAATAGCACATTTTCTGAATCTGTGTTTAGACCATCATCTCCAACAGCAGATGTGGTCAAGAGACTTTGGGCCGGTGTATTTGAATGGAATCAATCTGGCATGTGAGATGTGATGCAGTACATCCTTTGGTGTGGAAATGTGATGATTAGCACACATGTGAGTTTTAGTTATATATTTTTATGGATTTGTGCTGCAAATTTCTGAAGAAAATTCTGAAAGATCTCCAAATTTTGATACCAATGTAACACTTGTATCAGACTATCAAAGGGTTTTTGTATTGACTTGTTGTATACTTTTGCTATTACCGTTCGTCTGGAAATGTTTTACCGGTGCTCTGTTGGGTGCATTTCTTTTTAGCATGGTGATAGCACCTTTTTTTTTTTTTTTTTTTTTTTTGGATAAGGATAGCACTCCTGATTATTATATTCTTCATCATATTGTGGTTGATCACAACAATGCAGAGCTCCAACATAAATAAATAAGATTAGGAAAATAGATCAGAGGAGTGATTCTGTATGAATTCGAGCATGAGGTTGTAAACGACTAAGATGTTACAATAAATGATTCAGTAGGGGTGGCGCCGGACGTCCGGACGCCCGGCGTGCGTCCGGACGCCCGTCGCCCCGCCCCCGGCGAAGCTCCTCCCGGCCTTCTTCCCGCGCCCTCGCCCCCGCCGCCAGCCACCGCCCGCCCCGGGGTGGGGTCGCCGGAGCTCCGGCGAGCTAGGGTCGCGGCCCTAGCTCGCCGGAGCTCCGGCGAACCCTAGCGCCGCGGCCGCCGCCTTCCTCTTCCTCTTAAGCCCCGCCGCCTACCCATACCCACCCCCGGCCGGCCACACCCGGCTTCGGCGGCGCCGCCGAGCTCACCGCCCGGCAACCCGCCTCCACCCGTGCCAGTCGACGACCGCCGCCAAGCCCGGCCGGCCGGCCGGAATCTACACCGGAGGGAGAGCTCGAGCCCTAACCCGGGAAGCTCGCCGGGAGTTGGAGAGGAGGAGGAGGAGCTCGCCGGAGAGGGTGGAGGCTCGCCGGAGTTACCCTGGGCGGGGAGGAGCTCGCCGGGAGGAGGAGCGGGCGCTGGGAGAAGGTCGCCGGGTCGCCGGGGAGGAGCGCGGGCGCGGGGGAGCGGGCGCGGCGCGGCGCGTCCGTCCGCGATGTCCGTCCGACGTCTGGCCACTATCCTTACCGTAAATGATTTTCCATAAAACTGAGAAAAACGATTTTGCCTATTGATTAAGGATGCATAGTCTCCTTTCATTTTTATTTATTGTCGTATAGTAGCTACTAGTAACTGATTGTTGTATGTTACTAGTAACAAAGTCACCCAATCTCTGTCCGCGCAGCGTTGCACCGCACGATTCTGTTGCAGGAGGAAGTCATGTGGATGGCACCACAGGATCCGAGGATTCAACTCGCTTGAATCGTATGGCTAGAAGCTGCGCCTGGACACAACCAGGGGCTGAACGTGCCGCCCGAACGCATGCCTCCTTCCGGCACCGAACGGGATGAACTCAAAATCCATGCCCTTGAAGTCTCGTCCACTCTCCTTGAACCTTTCCGGCACAAAAATCCTCTGGCGCATCCCACAGCGCCGGATCCCCCCGGCCTATCGCCCACGCGTTCACGAGCACCATCGTGCCACGAGGCACGTCGTAGCCGAGCACCTGACACGGGCTGCGGCACTCATGAGAGCTTACGATGAGGACGGATTTAATGTTATCGGTTGTGAAAGGGTACTGGGAATCCATGTCTTTCTGGAGTCTTAAGGGCACGTCAAGCAAAGTCCTCATCGTCGTCGTCGACGACGCCGGCCGCTCTCTTCTCCTGGTGCTCCACAATGATGGGGTCGACGATGTCAAAGAGGCCTTTCCGGCGACGCTCGATCTTGCCCGGAACGCTGCTGACGAGCATCGCGAGACGTGACGACGGGAAGAGGTCCGGTAGGGACAACCCCGGGATGATCTTGAGCCCGTCCATCAGCAGGCGCAAGAACTCGTCGCGGTGCTCGCTCCGGCTGCTGATGATAGCGTGCACGGCGGTTGGGCCTGGCGGCCACAAGCGTCAATCGATGGCCCTAATTTTTTAAGCCTAATTACTTTATGATTTGATAATACCCGTTTGTCATACAGTTTAGTTTGTCATACATGCCCTTGAGTACTCTGTCTTGCGTGCTAGAATTATACAATCCAATCTGAAGATTACATGCTACTGTGTCGTGCAGTGAAGACGGGGAGTGCTTGAATCAAACCAAACCTGAAAGGCATATACACGTTTTTTAAGGAAAAAATTGACATTATGGTACAGATTGTGTCCGTAGTGGCCACTAGGGTAAATGATATACATCCTGCAGGACGAAAAAAAGAAAGAGTAAGGTATAACTACTCAACTAGAAAAAAAAAATTGAAGTATGCCATGTGAAAATACAATGGACGTTACTAGTATTACCTCTGTTTTCACAATGATATATGCGTTCTTGATTCCGTGCAACCTTGCAGTGACTTCCTGCATGCAGATGCGCTCATTCGGGGATGGCTTGGTGCAGAGAAGCCCAATTTTCAAGCTTTTGTCCGAAGTTTCTGGAGATAAATGTTCATGCTCTTCTAGTAGTTCAGGATCTATTATCTGTGGTATCCTGTCAGGAAAGTTCATCTCAACATATTTTGTAATGTTCATCTCACTATTGAACATGTCATCAGTTGGCCTCCTTCGCAGAAATATTTCAAGTAGAACAACCCCGAAGCTGTAAACATCCCCAGCACTCGAAACTGCTCCGCCTGCAGCACACTCTGCAGGTTGCACAAAAGAATTGTTTACTCCAAAGATAAACGTACATGAAAACATTAAACTGCATGAAACTTGGATTACCTGGAGGAATATACCCTATTGTTCCCATAATAGCGACTGAAGTCGAGATTGAAGTCGAGATTGAATAACTGGACGATGATGCTGCAGAGTCAAACTTGAACCTTGCAAGACCAAAGTCTCCAACATGTGCTGTCATATTGTCATCCAAAAGAATGTTGCTAGGCTTCAGATCACAATGGACGATAGTTCCTTGGTTGCCATGGTGGAGGTACTCCAATGCATCTGCGACATCCACTGCAATACTTAACCTTTGAGCCATTGTGATGTGGCTTCGAGTTGATGTGTTCCCATCACATTGAGTCGAGTACAGTAGCTCATGCAAGTCACCTAGTGTCATGAACTCATAGACTAAGGCTTTGAAATCATTTCCATTGGAATCAACACTAGAGCATGCAGTGAGTATAGGAACTAGATTTCGATGCCGCACCTTTCGCAGAGCATTACATTCTGCAATGAAGCTCTTTTGTGCCCCCCCATGTCTCTAGGCGAAAAACTTTGACAGCAACCATGGTTCTGTCTTGGAAGAGTTGTCCTTTATACACGGAAGAATATCTTCCTTTGCCAATCAAATTGGATGTTGAGAACCCACATGTTGCTTGGGCGAGATCGTGGTAAGAAACTTTGGGAAACTTGCTACCGAATGACGGCAAAGATAACATATTTCTCTTTCGATTTCCTCTCCAGACCACCATTACAGTTATGACTATAACAAGTGCCAAAATGCTGGATAAAGGGATCACCACTTTTTGCACAATGGAATGCCTCTGTTTACTTGAATTAGCAGGCAAGACATGGCATGCGAGTAGGTGTAGCTCCAATGGCCCACCACAAAGCCCGGGATTTCCATCAATCCTCACAGCAGTCACATTACTGAATATCCCTTTCAATGGGACCTCACCACTGATGTTGTTGAATGACAAATCTAGTTGCTCAATGTATTGGAGGTTTGTGAGGGACATCGGTATTGACCCAGTCAAATTATTGTGAGACAAGTCCAGAACTTCCAGACCCCTTATGTTGCCTAGTGAAACGGGTATGCTTCCTCCGAAACTATTCTGTCGCAACCCAATGTATTCCAAGTTTTCACAATTACCTATAGTGGTCGGAAGCTCTCCAGACAACATATTTGATGAAAGATTCAAATATACGAGTGCCTTGGCATTGCCTATTTCATCAGGAAGTTGCCCGTGCAGGTTGTTTGCAGATAAATCAATACGAAGGATTGCTGGAATTCCAAACATCTCTTTCGGAATACCACCACGAAGAAGGTTATTTGAAAAGTTACATACTTGAAGATTTTGAAGGACTCCTATGCTTGTAGGTACTAAGGTACATGCCCTTCGAATTTGTTGTCTTGAAGTTCGAGATGTGATAACTGAGTCAAGTTTGAAAGGGATGATGGAATAAACCCTTTGAAATTGTTGTTATCTAAAAGCAGCCGTTGTAAACTGTTTAGAGTTCCAAGCCATTCTGGAACCTTGCCTGTAAATTGATTCCCATGTAGTGCTAACCACATTAGGTTGCGAAGGTTTGCGATGCCAGAAGGAAAATCACCAGATAATTGATTATACCCCAGTATTAATGTCCGCATTTTAACAGAAAGGTTACCTAATGAAGTTGGTACGTGGCCTTCTAGCTCATTGGAATACAATGACAATGTTTGTAGGTTAGTACAGTTGCCTAAGCTGTAAACAAACTCCCAGTCTTGACTGTTACGAGCTTTAAGTTTATTCATCTCAAGATTCAGAAGGTAGAGATTGCCAAGTTTACCAATGGAACTAGGGACCACTCCAGTGAAACTGTTGTTTGACATGCCAATAAGGCGCAGATCCGATGCATTGGCCAACGAGGAAGGGATGTGTCCATGGAAAAAGTTGCTTGCTATTGCGAGGAATTGGAGGTTGGGAAGAGAGCTACCGAGGCCAGGTGGCACCTCACCACTTAAATGATTCATTGCAATGCCAAAGGAAATGAGGGTCGAAAGATTCAGGATGGCCTGTGGAAAACTGCCTACCAAAAGGTTGGAACGAGCGCCCAGCCTCTGTAGCTCTGGCAACTTGGCAAACTCATCTGGTAAGTTTCCCTCAATATTATTAAACTCGAAGCCTAACCTCTCAAGTGTCGTGATATTGGCAAGAGAAGGAGGGATGGTTCCTGAAAGATTGTTAGATCCAAGCTCCAGCTGTTTAAGTCCCAAAGGCAAACCCAGAAACCCTCCAAGGAGATTGTTCCCATTGAGCCATAGTTTCTCCAGGTTGGAGCAGTTTTGAAAAGTTGGCATAACTCCATGTAACGTGTTGTTACTCAAGTAGAGGGTTTGGAGGCGATGCAACTGGCCAAGGGATGCTGGGATTTGTCCACTGAATCCGTTTGTTGCTAGGGACAGGTGTTTCAGGAATGTCAGGTTTCCTAGTGAAGGAGATATTTGGCCTACTAAACCTCGATTACCAAGGTCAAGATTAGTGACACGATTGCTCGTTGTTCTGCACGTGACACCTTCCCAACTGCAGAAATGAGTGCTGTCATTCCAAGAAGCCAATGCTTGCTGTGGATCCAAACTGATCGAGTTCTTGAATTGAAGCAGTGATAGTCGATCTGTTTGGATCCTAGGAGTGATGTTGCTGCTGCTGCTGCAGGTGACAACAGCATGCACGCTGCAAGCCATGAGCACCAGCAGAAACTGTCTAGTTGCAGCAGCCTTCATGCTGACAATAATAAGATCAGCAAAGTGGTCGAAAAATTCAAGTGCGGAATTCCGACGGCTTCAGCTTTCTGTCCCTACCATGGAATGCAAGGAGCTGAAGATGAACACTAATCCCGACCAAAGTACTAATAACCATGATCGAAACTCAACATAATTCTAAGATTAAAATTTCAGAAAATAATAATGTACTTGTGCGCAAAACAAATTTGCAGGTGGACTGGTGGAGTACCTGAAACTAAAATAATGTCTTATGGTCATCTATTCTGCAGTTTTTTTTTTCTTGATCACGCAAAAGACTGTTCTGCAGTTATCCGAACTGTCAGTGAAAATCCAACTGCATGATGACGATCAATTATATCCTGCCATTCAGGGTTTACAAAAACAGTAGGGGTTAGCGCCCGGACGTCCGGACGCCGGCGTGCGTCGTCCGCCGTCGCCCCCCGCCCCGGCGAGCTCCTCCCCGGCCTCCTTCTTCCCGCGCCCTCGCCCCGCCGCCCGGCCACGCCCGCCCCTAGGGGTTAAAGCCGAACCCCGGCGCCCCGCGGCCGCCTCTTCCCTCTCCCACAGCCGCCGGCGTTCGCCCCCCGCCTACCCACCCATACCCACCGCCCATCCAACCCCGCCCGGCTCGGCGGCGCCGCCGCCGCCGCCCTCACCGCCCGACCAACCCGCCACCACCGCCGTGTCGGCGCGCCGCCGAGCGGCCGGCGGCCGGCCGGCGGAATCTACACCGAAGGGAGTGATTGAGCCCCTAACCCAGCCGGCCAGCGGCGTCGCTGGGCGGGGCGGCGGCGCTGGCGGCGGCGCTGTCCGGCAGTGATGGGGGCCGGACATGTCCGACCCCCATCCTTACCGTTACAAAAAAAATTAGAACCTTACCGCGTACTTACAAAGATACAAAGATCAAGAAGGGGCTGCACACCTTTGGTTACAGAAATCGACATGCTTGGATCGATGCCCAGCAGTCGGAGGCGTATCGCCGGCGAGGAAGAAGTCACCGGCTTACACAGGACATGCATGGGACGGTCGAGCTAAAGTACAGCTACTGCTATGAGCTATCCCTTCTTGACTGGTTTGTGGTCGTCTGCAGACTGATTTTATTTCTGTGGATGGGTGCCATTTTTTCCCCTTCCACGATGGGTGCTTCTAAGCCCTTGTTTAGATTCTAACTTTTTTCACTCTCTCTCCATCACATCAAGTTTTTAACCATATGGATAGAGTATTAAATGTAAGTAAAGAAAAATAAATAATTGCACAGTTTAGTTGTACATCACGAGACAAATCTATTGAGCCTAGTTAGTCCACGATTGGACAATATTTACCACATATAAACGAAACGTGCTACAGTTTGCAAAGTTGAAATTTTTCCACCTTTTCACACCATCTAAACCAGGCCTAAGCAGGCATCATCAGCAAATATCCATGTTTGCTTATGCTACAAGCTGATATCCATGTTTGCTTATGCTACAAGCTGCCCAGAGTGGCTGCAGTGCAGCTTATAGCAGAAGCTAGCGCCCAGGGATGATCGATCCCCCACCAACACGACGGCAATGCAACTTGCGACATGAGTGTGACGAGGATGGATCGTCCATAATTGTGGGGTCACATCAACAAATCAAAGACGCCGCTAGGTGGCATTTTCTTGCATTTACTAAGACCGTACAGGTGTGCTGTCATGTGACGATCGTCAGAGGCGGCTCCAACTAGTTTGCAATGACGGCTGACCCAGCCGTCCCTGCCAATCCGTCTCAATAAATTAGCGATTTTTAGCTGTTCTAAAGAACTTTTATAGGGATGGCTAGATATTTATAGGGGTGATAAGAAAACGATTTGTCTCTATATATTCTTGCCCAAAATTCATGAATTTAGATCAAAAGATAGTAAAAGAAAATTATTGCAAATCGCAAGTCACATAATTTTTTTTGTGCAAAAACATGCACTTCACGGCCACCGGGATTAAATCCTCAACCTCTCGCCGCACGCGTTACTACTCTAATTACTTTACTTTTCTCTCTCTAGAACACGACTTCAATGTATTTCATTAATAGACTCTAATTACTTTACCCAAACTTACTTATGTCCATATCCAAGATTCTCTTTGTACTATACTCATATGGTTTTGAAATGAGTGTTTCAAACTCTAAACGATTTGAAATAAATATGTTTTCAACTACAAACACTAGTACACAAAAGACCAATGCAAAGGTGGTAAACACATCAGACCGGGCGGATCTCGAGCCGCCAAAGTCGCGAAAAGGCCGATAGAAATAAATCATTTCCACCGGGCGGTTTCTTGAGAACCGCCGGTGGAAATGCATTTTCTGGGCGGTTGGTTAAACCAACCGCCCGGTAGAAATGGTCCATTTGTACTTGGCGGTTCACCACCACAACCGCCAGTAATAATAGTCCATTTTCACCGGCGGTTGGCTTACAAACCGCCAATGAGAGAGTTTCCGACCATTTTTTGAAATTAAAATGGAAACCTATTTATTTATATTGAAACTCTTGATAACATGCAATTATACTCTATCATACATTTATTTACATCAATATAGATCTTTGTACATCAAAATTGTATTATATCATACATGCATACTTCAATATAAATCCATGTACATCACACATGTATCATATAATTATTAATAATCGTTTTGACTAAGATTGAGACGCCTAATATCGCTTAGCGGTGTATATTCTCGGCTGTCCCAATTCACCTGCTCGGATCGTGATATTTCCCCTGTTGGTGGAATGACTTCTTTCATGATGAATGAGCGAGAGATCCTCAACTATGTTGTATAATGCTTTTTCATCGAAATGTTCTGTGGGATCTTGTGCATAAGCCTGAAAATAAAGTATGTTTATAATTCAACATTATAAATTTTCACTTGATAACCAATTTATACAGTATTATTGACAAAACTTATAAATGACGGATACTTATACCTTATCGGGGTTTCGATGTATCGCCCTTGGTCTCTCATAAACTTCGCACACGTAGAACCCACAAAGGTCACAGGCGTTCCTGGTGGTTGCTTGTGGCACTATAATATATAGTCAAGTGTTTATTTAGTTTTTGAAATTACTATATATTAATTAAACATGTATGATATGCACTTATAAATTTACGTATACCCGGCCGGTTATGAAGTATTTCCATCGGTTCTCCAACTTTAGAAAGGTCATATGGACCTTTATTAATCTTATAATACCTATATGCCCCGTGTTCTCGAATAGAATCACCTAATTATTATACAACTCTTATAGATAAAATAAAACATGCATATATATAGGCTTATTACCGTTCTAAGAGTGTCAAGAATGGTCCATAAGATTCACTATTGTAATGCGCGGAGTCTAGTACCAGTGTCCTTCCTTGCCTAAGATAAATTATAAAAGCAGATCCAATGGTCCCTGCAGGATCAAGTTTGTAATGAGGCATGTGTCATGGAATTCTTGACTTGATGTATTTAAACTCACACTTACCTAAAATTGTAGGGGGCCACTATGCATCGCCTGTTTTTAAATTTTTTCATTGCTTCTCCTAGGTAGAGGGCGTATTTGGCTTCAAATTTCTTTTTAAGATCTCGCTTTTTTTCACCTTAGCGTCTGCCGTTTAAGCCCTTCAAATCATCATGGCCATCACCGATAGTGAACGTGTCTTTGCTCCTCGCATATTCTCATTGGGTTGAGATACCCGATCCTGTTTTTTTCTTCATCATATGTCCGATTCGGACCGTAACCATCTCTTCCCCATCATATTGCATTCTCGTAAAGAGCATATGTATTTGTTAGAGTAAGAAATTAAAGCTTGTCGGTTGATTTATTCACCTCAATGTTAGTAACATGTGTATTTGTTAGTCACACTTACAATGCAAACACCGTCCACGAGCTGTACATCAAGCCTCCGGAGGTTCATCATTAGCCACAAGTCCTCGAAGATGACCATAGCCTTTTCTCGCCCGGATGCAAAAAGCATTTGGTGGTATACAAACGTTGATCGACGAGATCCCAAAGGCGAGATGCTCTCATATACCAATCATGCATCCTTTTGATCCCTGGCTGGGATTTGCTTAAGTTTCTCCCAAGTGAGAAGAGGCCCGCCCGCGGATATATTGAGTTAGGACATTACGGTAATCATCCCACGTTGGCTTCTTTTACCTCTATGATCTTCATTTTACTTTGTTGGCCTAACGCCGAGGCTTCCGATGATGACTTCTCATGCTCGGCCAAGTCAACGACTCCGCTTATTTGTTCGAGTCATTCCAATTCCCGATAAAAACCTTGCCGTTCCAAAGCCGTTTTTTCCTCTTTGGCTCGTGCAGGCGAAACCAATTTGGGTACCGAGAATTTCTTTGGCTCGGGTTTCTTCTTTTGTGGCTTTTTGGGCGGCGATGGTGTTGGAGTTGTTTTCAGTGTCTCTTCTGTGCTTTGGCGGGGAAGCAGGGATGTGGAGTGGCGATGATGGTTGTCGGATAGGTGAGTTAGGAGGAGGATCATGTGCCGAGGGTGAGTTTTGAGGATCGAGAAGTGACGATTCTGAGTTAGCGGGAGGCTTTAAGCCTTGTGTTTCGGGGAGGAGGATTGCGGGTGTAGATTCTTGGGTTAGTGGGAGGCCTTCAGAGGATGGCGGTGGTTGAGTCAACCCGAATGTCACGTCGAGGCCACGTAATAAAATTATTAATAGCCCGCCCGAGTGTCTCGATACCCTCGGGACCGAGGGGATTTCTAGCACGTCGTCCTCATATCCTTGGACGACCGTTGACACTTCCACCCCCGCAATACTCTTACCGGAATTTCTTTACGGTGGTAATCACGGCCGGGGATTGCTAAGCCTTCAGCTACTTCCCCGGTACGAACATTTTTCATACCATATCCGATGAGTAACTTACAAGGTGTTGGTGCAACTATATCATCCACCGGATAATGCTCCTTGGTTGCCGTAGACGCAACACTACTTGGAAGGATTGGACCTTGGGTGGAGACCACCATCCGTTGATCGGGTTGTGTTGCGACCCGTGGCATCTGTGGAGGTCAGGCACTCATCCGCCGAACCGACATTACACTCGCTAATTGCTGAATAAACTGTGGATCCGGATTTATAAGCATGTTGGACATGATTTCTTTCACTTGTTTCTTCGCCTCTTCCTCAATGACATCCTTCATTGCTTCCTTTGTATCGATTGCGTTTCTTGTACATTTCAGCCCACTCATCCCCGAATCCTTCTTTCCAGTCTAGCCTTGACGAGACGCCTCAGACGCAGCCCCTGGATGCTCGGGGTTTCCGAGGCCAACACTTAAGATGTCTTTCTCCTTTTTTCTCTTGAATTTTCCTTCTCTCTTTTGCGTCTTTGTTTCAAACATCTTTTGTGTCTTTGCCTCTTGGATTTCATCAGGAACTCTAGCACCGGTCTTTTTTTCTTGTTTTATGTTTCTTGCATATAGCCAATTCAAGCGCTTCTTTCATCAAGCATTTCGGATAGCACCGGTTCTCCTTTCTTCTTCCTTTCGGCCTCCTCCTCCGCCCGCCATTTCGGGATATGAGCCTTGTAACCACCGAGCCAAGATGGTGGTGGTACTTGTTCTTCTTGGCTAGCTCGAGTTAGCTTCACTCTTTTTTCTTGAAGTCGATCATCCCTCTCAGTAGTTTGAAGATCTCCCCACCGGGCGTATGTAATCTTATAGTACCTTTTGTCGGGTCCTGTTTTTCTTGGCATACTTGGTATTGAGTTCCCACCTAAAATTTCGAAACGAGATTGCACACTTGCTCGAATGCATACTTTTGCATCACGAGGTCTCCGCCGATCCTGGTGGGAAAATGAACCTCCCCGCAACCGCCTCCATATCTCTGTCTTTGTATCTTCGGCACATCATTCCATGTGCGATTTGTGATGTCAATCTCATCCCTAACTAAGAAGCCAATTGCGTTCCGAACTTGGCCGGCACCTCTTCAGTGCTAGAGGCTCTCCTTTCATGCCGACATCGGTGACCCTATATATTTTTTTTTTGCCACTTGTTTGTTCCTCTCCGGCCTCGTTTTCGATCACTTCTTTTTCTTGTCTTTTTCTTTGAGGTGGTTGTCTCTGTTGTTTCGGCGGTGCATCACTTGGCACGTCTACTTGTTCTTCCTCCTCGCCTAACCCGATCATTCGAGACAATACCTCCCGTGTCCATTTGAAACCGTAAGTACTACATTAAAAGAATCCATAACTAAGTACATATAGATATGAATGTGTAACTTAATATCGTTACCTCATCAAGCGTT